>QTSX02000138.1:0-230459 GCA_014839935.2 Entomophthora muscae
CCCCTTGCGGGGGCGTTTGGCCCTATTATCCTGCTGACGTGGTTGACGGCAGCCTACTTGACTATGGCCATTGCCTGATGTTGTACATGATTGAATAGGAGTGTTGTTGGTACGGCGGAAGCCCATTGAGGCCTGGTTGTTAGCCTCCACAATGGCCTTATAGCAGTCATCAATGGAAGTACAGCAACCTACGGAGACCCACTTGCAGATATGGGGTTTTAACCCATTGACAATCAGAGTGAGTAGCATTGCGTTTCCGTTGGTCACGGCTTCTGGGGCAGCAGAAAGGGCTTGTTGCCAGGCAGCAAGGTACTCAGGGACGGAACCAGTTTGCTTGATTTCTAGAAGAGGAGTTCCCACGACAATGGGAGAGAAGGTTTCACTGTAACGGGATTTGGCAGCGTCTCAGAATGCTGCCCAGGTAACGTCAAGTTCCTGGCTGGCCCAGTTGGTGAACCACACAGCGACAAGCCCTGTGAGGCGCCCAGACGCAGTGGCAACCCACATAGGCTCAGTAACCTGGCAGATGCAAAGGCAGGTTTCAGTAGACTGGAGCCAACTGACAATGTCAGCCCCTTTGACGCCACCCGCAAAGGATTCTAGTTGAAGGTTGAGCATGCGCTGGGACAGGTCTGACTGGGGCAGGGTGACGCTGGTGTCACGCTGCCCGAGGCGGAGCCAATTGTACACACTGGTGAGAACTAACTGGTCTTGGTATATGACGTACCCGTTGGGGATGTCCCCCTTGGGGATTGGCAGGAAGGTCTCTTGATGAGGAGTAGCCATACGGCCCGTACTCTGTCCTTTCTTAGGGGGAATTTTGTTTTAGGTAGGTCAATAACCTACTTCTGCTACCACTGTTGCAACTGAACCAATGAGGATTCTAAATTTGGAATTGGGGAACACAACAGTCCAATAGAAAGGACAGAATAATAAGAATAAGGTATCATTTATTGTAGAATATTGTGATTAATATACTATATGGGGAAAGCCACAAGGCCACAAGGGGGTGGTATAGTGGGAAGTTCCATGTAAGGTTTGGAGCCGATGAATAACTCATGTGGGAATCAGCAAGTCAAATTGGCAGTGCTCCTAATTAGGATGGAGTACCTGCCATTTGATATTGCCATCAGATTAACCCATAACATTAGATACGTCAAGGGGCGGCTCATTGAGCGCCCCCTGTGTATCATAAGATACGTTAGCAGGCAGTCTGGAAACTTGGTTGCAACAATATTGTAAGCGGAAAGGTAATTGGATTTTCCTCTAAACAATTTTGGTGTTGAGAATATCCACAGGCCTTGACAATTGTATCTAACAGCAGATTGTATGCAGGCCAAAGGATCAAGTTTTAGTATCTTTTCAGGGGTATAGTTCTTGTATTCAGGCTTCAAGGGGTAATAACTGAAGTGAATGGGCCCGTAGGGTACACCAGGAGGATGGTAAACAGCGGGAGGTGGGGCAGGAGGGCCGGAGGATCTTGAACTGAATTGGTAGATAGCAAATACAAAATAAGGCAATAGCTGTATAAGCCAAAATAACATAACCTTTATTCAAAAATGGCAATAAGTTTAGAGCGCAGGGTCCTTTGGTCTATATAGCACCCCACCTCCAAACTTAATATTTTCCATGGGGGGTTCATCAGGGCATTGGGAAAGGCAGGCCTGGGGGGACTGGGTGCTCAGGTCCAAAGGCAGAAAAATGGCACTTGGCCCGGGAGTTCTTCCATTGGTCAAGAATCTCAATTTGGCTGCTTGATTGTCTTGCTCTGGTGTTGAGATCATGGGGCCAGGTTGCCGGCCTGTGCCTCTTTCCTCGGTTGGCTCCTGATTAGTTGCTAGTGTAGACGTCAAACTCATGAAGCTAATAGTTGTCGCTTTGATACCTCTATTAGGCTCTGTGATTAGTCTTCCATTTGGTGTAATAATTTCCTTGATTTGGCCTGTTTTACTGCATGGGCCAACATTCTCGGTATCAGCTTGTGGGGGCTCAATCCCAGAAAAACGCAGGTGGGCGGTCCTGCAGTCCACAGGCCCAGCGGCCCAAGGGGGTCTAGGATTGGGGTTCAATTCCTGCTCCTGGGCCTGGGCCCGGGTTTCCAGAGAGGAAGAATTGTCAATCCTGGCATATTGACCAACTTTCCATCATTTTGACAGAAAATTGGATGTCAGAACTAATTTTAAAATAGTCTTTCTGGTATCATTTTCTTTTGGTTAGCTTAGCTTGGCACATGCTTAGCTTAAACTTTTCAGGAAATCTGAGCTCTATGGGTCAACTGGCTCATCATCCTCTCAGCCTGGCTGGCAGACAAGCTACCACCAGCACTTTACTCATCAATCCTTATAGAGTTAAGGGCTGATTCTATTGAAAGATTAAGATAAATTAGACAGCTCTAATAATAGCTTCTTTATTTCAAATCCGATCAGGGTCAATCAGCATAACTCTTAATGGTTAGTGTAATACCCAAGGAGTGATGATACTACTCTGGATATATGTGAAAGCAAGTTGGACATCTGGAAGTCCGTCAGGGCAGGGATGGTTGGGTATATGGTCATGAACCACCAGAATGCCTCTGTGTAAATATTAACTCACCCAGAGTTCCCGCCAATTAGGTCAAGGCATAGTACACAGTCGTGTACCAGGCTAGCACAGTGGTGGATCTGGGAGACACCAGAGGTGGCCAGGTGTACACATTAGAGAAGTTCAGTTGTGGTAGTTCCTGGTAGTATGAATCTTTGGCATCATTGAGCATGGGTAAAGACTAGGAAAATGATTGCTGGTTGCCCCCAATCCCGAGATGTGCTGCAATAACAGCAGAGAAGATGAGATGGGTCATCTTTGGACTTGATGAGGGGTATCTAAGACTATGGTTTTACTTTTACTGGGAAAAGTAAAAGAGTGATTTATTTGAGAAACAATTGAGATATTGAGTTTATTGTATACTTGTTGTGGGATAGGAAAGGCAAGAGTGAAACACTGAATTGGGGTACCTATTAGTCTAGTGTCAAGTATATACTTCTGGGAAGTATGTGGAATGAGATAAAGGGAAAAATGAGAAGCTAATGCTAATTTATTTGATATGAATTTTGAGGATTATATAGTATCATGGAAATCCATAACTGTGGCAGAAATTGCAGGACAATATGAAGCTGTGTCTAAGTGGTGAGAGATAAACACCCAAATCCATATAAAGTTGATAATCAACCACCAATGTGGCTTCAGATATCACTTGGTAAAATTTTCAAATAAAACACTAGGATTTAATAGAAATATTAAAGCTAGCCAGAGTAAATTTAAGTAGATTTCCTGAGACAAGATCAAGGAGTCTTCAGAATAAAACTCTGGACATTGAGAGTTAATAATGATCTCAGGTTCAATTTCTACAGTAAAGACATCAACATTGGGGGGCATCAGAGTAATATTAGGAGTACCCAAATGGGGCAGAACTAGGAACCAGAGCCCATATTCCTGTGATAATACAATTTAGAATCAGATTTTAGGGAATATACCAGAGTAGGCCAAATACCAGATACATTGGGATAGTTGTGAAAATCAAATAGATAAGTTTACAGGTTTATTTTCAGGGAAACAACCCTGAGCAGCTGGTTTGCCAGCGTCTGGGAACTGGTGGGTTGTGGGCGGAGTGGGAAGAGCCCATCAGAGGATTGTTGCTAGGTAATGAGGTAGGTCATTGATTTGACCACCCAGGACCATGGGCCAAAGGCCGGGATAATAGTGTTGATCACCCCAGTGAGGGTGATATACACTATCCCAAAAGCTTGTTGGTATGATCCAAGGGGAGCTTGGCTGCAGACACAGGCATTTTTGGGGGTGATGGGCATCTTCATGTTTATTTGGCAGGCAGGGAGGAAGTTGTATTTATCTCTGAACAGATGGGGCTCAGCAACATGCCAGGGACCCTTCCTGTTGTATCTGGTTAACACTTTAGATTGGGCCAAGAGATCTCACACTAGTATCTTGTCGGATGTGTAATATATATATTTGGACTTCAAGGGGTATTCTTCAAAATGGACAGGACCAAAAGAAGCACCTGGAAGAGAATAGGTAGCTGGCAAGGCAACAGGAAAATCAGATGATTTTGGCTTAACTGGCAGACAACTAAGATAAAATATGATAATATTTGGGAAAACCAATGTCTCATAACCTTTATTTAAAAATGACAATGAGGATTGGTCTTGGCCTGGCAGGTACTTATACTGCTCTTCCAGGCCTCATTGTCTGGTCGGGTTTCTTGAGCTTGGCAGTCTGGTGTTGGGATTCTAGAGGGAGCAGGGTGGCATCTGTAAATCCACTGCCACCCTTGGCCTTGGATCAAACATTTTATCCCGCCACACCAAAAAAGGGCCAAAAACAACAGCTAAGCCACTAAATTCTCTAGAAGATTTAGCTCATACTGTTGATGAGAGATTTATTCTTGCTTACCCTGCAGATCCCCCTGCTTTGGTTGTCCCAGCCTGTGAAGAAACACTGATCAATGTGGATTGTTTGTTGTCATGGTGTTGTCCTCTCTTAAAAATTATCAGAAACGCCCAATCAAATGATGCCACATCAACAACCAGAAAATCAAGTGAATCCCAAATGCCTGGGATGGACTCTAGCCAATCAGGTGAAGCTGCGAAAATTAACTTGAAACCTTGCAGTACCCCTGGTCTTGTCCAGCAAAATTTCTCTTCCTGCCAATCAGATGCAAGCCAAAGTGGTCATATGGTCATTTCTTAACAATTCTCCCCTTTAACAATGCCAGGGGACTTTGTGTCCCCTGCTTGTCAATTTTCAAAATTAGTAAACCTGGAAACAGTTGATTTCAACCTTATTCATTATTTTGTAGACTCTTTTGGAGTTCTCTTTAATCCCTGAACAAAGTGTTAGTCATTTCCTGTCCCAAACCTTTCCTTTACATGGTCTGCTCATACCCAGTCATCTTTTTGAAGCCCTGTAACTTAGGCATTTCACTTAATTGTTGTGTTTGTAGTTTACGCTTTTGAAAAGCCAGTTCAAACCCTAAATTTCACTTAAACTTCCTTATAAATCTTACTCTAAGTTTAAGATTTTACTTGATTTTATTGATTTTGAACCCACTCTTCATCTTACGCACGCCCAAGCTACCCAAAACTAACGCCAAGGCCTCCAAGTGCTGTTTGTTGCCTCCCACCCAATTTTCTCTTGTGGCTCCCCACTTCTTTATTTTTTTAACTTGGAGATCTAAAAATTACACCCAAAATTCCAAATTTTGTGGGCTTTCTGATTATGATCCTCCCTGTTGTAAAATTTGTGGTGTTCACTTTGGCCTCTTTTATACTTCTACTCTGGACAACTGCCCCAATCTATGATCACAATTCTCTGCTTCTGCTTGTCTTGTGGGAGACAATCCCTCTAGTCTCTTGCGCCTCCCAGGTGAGCTTCTCATTTCCAGCAAGACAATTGTCAAGAGCCTGACTTGTGATGACTTAGAACTCTCCGCTGCAGATTACGCTGTGCCAGCCCCCACATTGGAGGTGGTGCCGGCGTCTACTATTCTTAGCTTGGATGAAGACAATCCAGTACCCCTCCTAGCTCCTGTGGGGTTACCTCCTTCTCCCACTCGCACACCCTGGTTACTCACTGGGTTAGTGTTGATGGGGTTGAATGCATACTTTCCTCAGCTGTCCTCCGCATCCTCTCTTTGGTCCCCCCTCCAAGCGGCCATCCCAGTACTCCACTGGGTGGCATCCTGGTGGTTCATCTTGCCAGGATGGGAGCCAAACTTAGTTAGTTTAGCCCCCCTCTATCATAGCATCAGGAACAGGTGGGTTGTCATTGGCTATCTCTGCAGAATAGGCCTTTGAACCCTTATGTTTGACAACTCAATATCTGGCATTTAGCAGGCATTCAGGGCCAGAGCCACTTTCTAGACTTTGGGTGGGTTTGGAGCAATTCTCATTGATGTACTTGCTTATTTTGCGCCCAGCTGGCCAGTGTCAAGTGTTGGTATCTCAGGAAAACTTATGGCTTTTGAAGTGAGCAGGTTATCATTGGTTGCTATAGTATTGGGTGGTTTTGCAGAGCAAGTATCAAGTCTTAGGACAGGGGCAGGTTTAGGGGATTTCTCATTGGTGGGGTTGCAGATTTCACTGCCCAAACTGTCAGTATTGTGAGTTATCACTTCAGGGAAACTTCTATTGTCAGGCACTGACAGTTTGCTTGCAAAATCCTGTGGTGTTGGTGAAGATTCTGATTCCAGCAGAATTGAATTGAATTTACTAATAGGTTTACTATTAATAGACTGTGGGTGGCCAAGCTCCTGATCTTCTGAACTGGTGGGCCACAGAGAATTAGGCTCAGGGTTTGAACCTGGTCTCATACCTTGGGGTTTAGACAAGGAATAATTATCATTCCTGACATTTATTGAAAATTTTGGAGGACTCAACTCTTAAGAGTTGAACAATGGGAAATTTTTAATATGTACTGTAAATTTAGAACCTAATGATAGAAATGTAGGATTGTCAAATCCTTGGTCCAAATTTCAAATCACATTTGTGGGCAATTCAGCTGAGTGAAAGCTAAAATATTTAAAAAACAACCATTTAATTCAACAATTTTGATGTATTTAAATTGGCAAATTTTGAATCTCTTAAGCAGATAACTCAACTAACAAAAGACAAAATACATCAAACAAATTTGGGATACATGAATCAGAAATGCAGGATTATAATGCACAATTTGATATTTCCTGTAAGTTTAACAAATCATAGCCAACAAGAAATCATTAACAAACATGGAATTACAAGATTGTCAAATCCAAGAGCCAAATTTATAATAAAAAATGAGATGAATTTGAAATAAGTTTAATTTATAGGCATCTCAAACAGGAAGGCAAATGATCTAGAGTAGATTTGTGCTAATTCTTTTAGGAATCATTGGCATTCTCAAAAATCACCCAATTCCATTTTAGGACAGCTAAAATTTAGATCTTACTATTCACCAACTTATTATTATTGACAATAAAATTGACTAAAATATACACTATTCTTACAGTAGTTTTAAAAGCTATGGCAATAACCAAAAATACCTCAGATTTAAACAAAATGATTTCAGATTTGAACAAAATCCAAGTCGCGCAAGATTCAGGATTCAATTAATTTAAAAAAATTCAGTTAATAAATGAATTGTCAAACAAAAAACAAAATTTCACTAGCCCATTATACAAAATTATATCAAACATCAGGCAGTGTAGTTCAAACCACAAACAAAATGAACTGACACAACAAGTGAGATGGATGGATGCTGTTCCAGAGTATATTATAATTGGCAACAGCGCTCATGTTGACACTAAAAATGTCAAAAGTGGCCATGTTGACACTATAGTAAAGTGACGACCCAGTTTTACTTAATGTTGGTTCCTGGATGTTGACACTTTTTTAATTAACAAAACACTTTACCCTGCACATTTTTAATATAAAAAATTATTTTAAATACTTTAATATACTAAAATGACCCCAGAAAATTCAAAATTTTAATAAAAAAATACCATAAGTAATAAGAATAAGGAGATATAAGCAACTAGTTTTCAATTTACTATGTAAATTACACTCTTTATTATAAAATTATTTTTTATTCCAATAAAAATTAAAATCCAATGAACCAAAAATAAAGATATGTTATATATTATAATAACTACAAAATATAAAAAAATTCTAATTTTAATTTATTATACTTTATATAAGCATAACTGAAATTATCTCATAGCTTAAAGATAAATTAACAAAATTTAAGATATTTCTTATAAAACCACATTAAAACTAAACATAAAGTTTATCATTTATACCTAAAAAATTAGTACTATCCAAAAAAATTAAAAAATTAAAAGTTTAAAAGTAAAAAATATATAGGCAAAGCAAAGTTTATTTGGCTAATTAAAGCCACCAGCAAGAGCAGTTGCAACATCTTCTAGGTACTTCTTTATCTCCGCCACCTTTTACTTCTTCTTCACTACCTTCTGCACGTCCTCCTGGTAGTCTTGCTCCTTGGACTTCCTCTTCTTGGGGGCCACCCGGTTGGCCAGGTTGCAGAACTTGGAGACAGTCCGGGCCTGCTCCTCTTGTAGCTTGGAGAAGAACTTGTTGAACTTGGGTTTAGTCCCAAACTTCACCTTCAGGTGCTTGTGCCAAACCTCAAGGCTAGAGGTGGTCTTCATCTCCCCCTTGAGGCAGGCGCTTTGACAGTCCCAAGGGGCAGTGGCCCCGCTCTTACCTCTCCGGGCAGTCACCTTCTTGCCCACCCATTGCCGCTCAAAGTACTCCAGGTAGCCTTCAAAGATGGTGGAGTGCTTCTTGATATAAGCATCCTCCTGGAGGGCCTCAAAGCCAAGCCCAGTATGCTTTGGGCGCACAAAAGCCAAGGCAGCAAACTGGGTCAGGGCAAAGCGGCACTTACCTTTACCATCATTAAGATACTTGTCAAAAAGGTCCTTCTCATTCTTGAGATTCTTGACAAGGGCCTGCCAAAAATGGAAGAAGCAGCCCTGGACTTCTCCATTGAAGGTGGCCTGGAAGGCTCTGAACTGAGCCTGCTCAAAGTCCATAATGATCACCTTTGGCCCAAGTGAGCGTGCATGAGTTAGCTGCTCAGCAGCTAAGGTTGCCTCATCCTTCTCAGCGGAGGAGGGATTGGCCCTTGTGGTGTGGGTGAGAGGGGGGAGCTGGTTGGTGGGAAGGGAGCTCAAAACATCCCAGACAATCTTGAAAGCTCTGGAATAGACCTCTGTCTTGGCACCAGGAAGGAGAAAGAACATAAGAGGGATAACCTGGTCATTGAATTGCCCATGCAGGACCCAAAGCTGCTTAAAGAGAGGGGGGCAAGTAGCAAATGTGCCGTCGCACAGCCAGGTGGTAGCAGTGTTCAGCTGCTCCAGGTTTTGGGTTATGACATAGGCTACAATCCTATCCTCCACTTACTACCCATTGTCATGGAGCAGGAACATCTCACCATCCTCCGTCTTCTTGAGGACATCTGTGAGGACCAGGTCCTTGATGTTGGTGGCACTCTTGGCCAGGGGGTTTGAGGCTTGACGCCTACCACTCAAAAACTTGACCAACTGGGTGTGAGTAGGGACCCTCTTGAGGTTGGTAGGGGTCAGGTACTTGCAAGCAAGTACAGCCAGCTGGGTGGCAGAAAGGTCTTTGGAGGTGGGCATAATCTGCACCAGATACCACTTCAGGAGGCAGGAGATGGTAGTGTTGGGCATGATGCAGGTATGCTTGCCCTTTATGGTTTGAACCAGGTCCCAGCGCTCAGTGTTGAGCTGCACTGGGCAAGAGCGGTCCTCACAGGTGTAATACCGGCTCTTAAAGCCCCAGTTGGCATTGTTGCAGCTGAAGATATACCCATTGGCCACCATGGCCGGCCCACCTTTAACACTCATGATGGGGAAAAACTTGGGCAGGGTGGAAGGAACCTTGAACTTGCCATCAACGTTGCAGATGTTGTGGGCCACAAAAGGGTCCCAAGGGCCAGCAGGAGCATGGCAGAAGCCAGGGAAGTAATTGGGGTGGGGCTTTGTATCATCCCCAGATGAGCTTGAAGGGGGAGAGTTTGGCGGGGGTGGGGAAGCAGAAGGAGGCTTGTTGTGGTGCTCCTCATGTGCAGGAGACTTATCCTTGGGTGGGGACTTTTGGGGTGAGCGCTTCTTCTTGGTTGGCTCCTTGTCAGAAGCTGAGTTGTAAAAACTGTGCTCTGTAAGAGAGCCATCAGTTTCCTCTCCCCCAATTGAATGAGCAGGGCTCTTCTCAGGAGAGGGCTCAGGGGAGGGCTTGGGGGATGGTTTGGGGGTGGCCTTCTTTGACGAGACAGGCTTCTTCTTGGTGGCTTTGGTGGGCTTGGAGGGACGCTTGGTACCCTTTGGCTGCTTAGAGGTGTTCTTGTCCTAAAATAATAAGTAAAATGGTTTAAAATAAAGCAATGTATGTAAAAAACAAACAAAACAACTTAAAAAGCATAATATATAAAAAGTAAATCTTAGATGGTTTTTATTGGCATTTAAATGTTAAAAATTATTTGTATAGTCTTTATTTTATTAAAGTTATAAATAACAAGATAAAAGTTGAGAGAAATATGTGAAAGTGTTATATTTAGATATTGAATTTGTTTTAAAAATTACAAAAATATGAAAGAGCAAAGTCAAAAATACAACATATCAAAAAATGAGAAGTTTTTATTATATAAAACATAAAGTTTTATATGTGAGAACTGAAAAGCGTTGACATTATGAGTGACAATTAGTAAAAAAAAGCTGAATTCTCACTGTCAATTACAAAAATTGTAGACATTATTTTTGACAACATTCTCACTGTTGACATTATTTTGAAAATTTACTATGAAAAAACATAGTATGCTTAATTAAATTTACGCGGGCTAGCAAAAAATTGACCGTTTCCTGTGTATTTTTGTTCACATATAAATTTTTTAAAAAAACATATAAAAATAAGTTAAAAAAGTATCAAGGTTCTTTATTTCTTTATTAAAAATTATATTTGGGTAGTGGGAATATGATATTTTACCATTGCGCTTAAGTAAAGTTTTTAATAAGTTCTTTGTAGATATTGAAAAGGGTAAAGTGTCGACAACGTCACTTACAACATTCTTTATATGAAGTGACATATTAATCTAGGCTTAATTGCGCCACTCTAATTTGCTTAACTCCACCCCAGGGGATGATCACAAGCAAATAAACAACATTTACAAGTGGTGACATTATTTTTAATAATAAATTCTATAGTAACTTACATAGTAAGTCACGCTTAAATTATTGGATCACTGTTAGTACCCAATCCACTTAATATATTAAAGCTGTAATAAGTGCCACATAAATATATATAACATGAACATTCCCACAATCAAATATATGCACACTGTCTTTTTCAATATAATAGTTCAATAAAAAATATTTTTAAATGCACACTTATTTTTTTTACTGTAGATGCTTCAGTTTTGTTATTAAAAATAAGTTTGGCTTAAAAAGTGTCAACGTTGACACTTTTACGTTGTGAAAACAAATAAAAAAATAAACTAAGATTTATTAGTAAAAGTAAAGGAAAAATCAGGTTAAATCAAGTTTTTTATTAAGCTTAATATTAAATTGTGTCAAGATGGCCACAATTTTGTTGTGTTTTCTGGGTTTGCACCCCTGAACGCTTTAAAAAAAAGAATTTCACTAACCCATTATACAAAATCAAAGCAAACATCAAGCGGTGTAGTTCAAACCACAAACAAAATGAACTGACACAACAAGTGAAATGGATGGATGCTATTCCGGAGTATATTATAATCCAATCAGGATTCATATGAGGCACCAACAGAAGGACTAAAATGAAACAAAATTTGAGCAATCTAGAAGCGAGATTCCACAAGCACAAAACAAAATGAAGTCACACAAGATGTGTAGTATGAGCAGCCTAAAATAGAAAACTATCAATTTAACAGCCAATCAACAGCTATCTAATTTAGGAACAGAGGCATTTTATTTATTTTCATGGCTCCTTATTTGTATATAATGGTTTTAAGAACCTTCCAATTTGGACTCAAGATTACAATAAAAATAACCCATTAAATTTTAAAATTTCTACTTTTAGTGATTTTATCCTAGGTTTTGTTTCAAGATGGTTTTTACTAGCAACAACATTTTCAACAGCGCCAGCAGCCAAGCCAACAGCAGCCAAGCCAGCTTCAATGGAGGCGAGGCTCAGAACGTGGAGGCACCTGTTTACACCCAAGCCTTTGAGGCAGGTAACAAGGAAGCTGACCTGTTACTGACCCCCAACTCATATGGCTTTGACTTGTTCAGTAGTCACATAGTGTCTAGCACTGCCCCTGCTTCTTTACCCACCCCCACACAAGCTGCCCACCAACCAACCAATCAGGATGGCAACCTTGATTTGGAATAACTTCCCGCCATCACCTAACCTGCCCCCCTCAGCCAATCAGGCTTCAGCTCCCGCAGCCCAGCGCCCCAAGCAACAAATCATCACTGCCCAGATTCTCCAAAAAAATTGTGGCGCTGAACCTGCAGGGTCTGTCCTGGGAAAAGATTGTAGCCCAATTGCAATTTACTCAAGCCACCACAATGAGGGAGTTCAACAACCTAATGAACAAGGTGAATCTTATTGGGACGGTCAAGAAGGCCCCCAAGTCACAAATCACTGAGGCGTACCCAATTATGCTTGACCTCCTGCAGCAGGACCCCAAGCTTCCCTTGACCCAGGTCCAGAAGCAACTTGCGCACCATGGCATTTGGGTATCTGAGCGCATGGTGCAGCTGTCAGGAACCCAACCGCTCAGAAACATACCACCCAAAAGTTGTATGGCCGCAGATGGATTCAACCCTATGATTTGAAGACAATTGGAACGGAGATCATCCCCATGTGGAACAATTCTCCAATAAGACGGTATTGATCCAAAAGGGGATTGAATCTTCCCAACATGAAATAAGCTCCAAGATAACTTAGGAAAACAGAAGCCAAGGGATGAAATAAGGAAGGAGTGGGTGGACTGGCCCCCACAACCTGTAGTTCCTTTGTGATGGGGGGATTCTGTGACAGTGGAGTGGTGGTGTACCATACGCCTGGTACCACTTGGCGCCACAACTTGTCCAGGTAATTGGGAGAAGGTGAACCAGAATCTGCTCTGGTTCCAAAAGATATGCTTGCAGTAAGGGAATGGACAAGGAGCAACCAAACCAACCATTTATACCCAAATGCTCCCCATTGGGATGACTTGGGTAGCATCATGATGTTTGATTTCAGGACTGGAGAGCAGGCAAAAGAATAAATCAACTAGGTAAGTAAATGGAATTTATTAACTGAACAATCAAACACCCTGACAAATGGAGCCTTTTTATAGACTGTCAAGTGCTGTTTAAATGATAGTTTTCAAGGGGAATTGGAGAATATTGGGGAAATTTGGGGAGGAAAACTTGGCAGGGGGAGCTTTGACTTAAATTTAAAAAAGATTATTTTTAAAAATAACTGGCCCCTGCTGAGGCTTCTCCAAACAGCTGAATGTCATTTGGCCCAGCTGTTGGAGAACCAACAGCTTGGGGGGCTTCTGGTGTGCAACTGCAACACCAGAAGAGGATAAACAATTACTTACTTGATTAAAATCAAGTACAGAGCTTAGTGTTTTCTTAATGTTATCTTTGTTTGAAGTGAAATCAATTTTGAAAGCTCCTGGTCCTGTTGTATCATCTGATTGGCTACAGGCAGTCATCTTGCGTATTGGCAAAGGTAAGTTTGAATTAAAAATACTAATGTTGTATAGGTGATCCAACGGCAAGCGAGAAGACCCTGGTTTGATACCTGTGCTCACAGGAAAGAAGGGCACTGGACTGGATAGTATATCTTCAAAAGGTAATATAGAACAAATACTTCCTTCTAATAAACCATTTCTAGGAACTGGAGGGAAATCCTAATCAGGAGAAGAGTTACCAGATCCTGGAATTCTCAGGATTTCATTGTTGTTGTCAGGATAAATGAAAAATACATTCCTGACAGCAGCTCTGGATGTATGGGAAGGTGGCTTTAATACAGGCTCTTACCAATTTTGCTGGCAACCAATGGGATGGCACTGAGGATTCCCTGTATGATCTTGACATCAAAGCAATCCTGGTCCAATGCTTGACAAGTTTATCAGATGACACCATGTTTATTTTCTACTATAAGCTATCAATAGCTTTTGACAATTTTGGCATCTAAGGAAGAGCCACCACCCAAAAAGGGAGAAATAAGGTCAAGAATGACATGTTTATTGGTGCATTTCTGCCTGTTTCAGCCAAGGGTTTTGTCTACTATCAGAAAGACCCAGATTTTACCAATGGCTACTTGTACAGCCACATCCTTGGTGGATTACTTGACTCCTGAGATGGCTCAAATTCCAAGCACCAGGTTTTCTTGAGCCACCAGATGGAGGGTAGCTCCATGTAATACCCAGTTACAGTAGGTACTACTTGCAGCAGGTATGGCAGAAGGTTGGCAAATTGGAAACAAGTAAGGGCGGTGATGATTGGGTAGATGGTCATCAACCAATGGAAGACCTTAGCATGGATGTTGTATCTTCCAAAGCTCCCGGCAAAGTAGGTTAACACATAGTACATGGAGGTGTACACCACAATAAACAGTGTGGAATGCGGGGACACCAGGGGAGGCCCGGAACCAGTGTGGGAGGAGTTGAGTTGTCCAGGGTCATAGTGAGGATCATGTCCTAGCCCTTCTGGTGAGGGTCCAAATAACTCTGACCTCTGTTGATAGCCTCCAATCCCAAGGCAAGCTGTAAGCACAGCTGTGAAGATGAGATGGTTCATCTTCCTTGGATTGGAGGGGGTTGGTTGGGACTAACTAGTTAAAGTTGACTTAAGTTTTAAGTAAGATTTAGCTTTATTGAGGGTATTAAACTCAATAATAGTACAAGCTATTACTGAGGAGGGGTCCCTTATTTATAATGCTTCCCACTGTGCAAAGTTTTGCAAATGGGAATGGAAACAAGGGATTGGAGAACCCAAAAGTTTGGAAAATGTGATTGGGAATTGGGGTTTGAGAAGGTGGCCAAATTCTTTTTATTTGACAATCTGTTGAGGGTTTGGCCATTCTTGTCTAGAGCCAATGATTTTCACTGGGTATGAAGTCAGGTGATGGTGAAGGCTCACAGAACTTTCAAAATCTATTTTTGTTTTAGAAGGCATGGTTGGACTGGAGTCTGGACTCAAACATATGACCTGTGACTCAGAGTCCCATTGGTTATGGGTAGAATTGCTGCTCACATCTGAAACTTGAATTGGGATTTCTTCTGTTGGTCCAGAATAGTTTTTGAATTTTAAAAACCTGAATTTCTCCTTCTTCTAAATGACAGGAATAATTCTTGGCTTCTGAACCCTGAATTTGCCCTTCAGAAGAAGGGCAGGAATTATTCTGGAATTGTTTCCCTGCAACCAGGGACTTTTCTGATTGGTTGCATTTCATGAGGGATTCTGACTGGCTGTGGAGTGAGACCTGGGGCCCGGGTGGGTGGGTGGCAGCCAACTGGGACCCAGGGAGCAAGCGAGTCCGCTGGCGGCTGGGTGGGCAAGCAGGTGGCTGGCGGGGGACTTGCTGGGAGGCTGGTGAAGGGTGCTGGCAAGCGTGGCGGGCGCCTGTCTGGATGATAAATTATTCCGGCAGCTGTTAAATTCTGTTTCTTCCTTTATTTGATTTTTATTTCCCCCAATTAAAGGGGGAAAGTCCCCATTAATATTGCCTATTTTACTGGAAATACTTCTATTCTTTTCCAACCTTGTCCTCCAGTAAGAATTTGATTTATGTCGGAAATATTCCTGACACTCCACCGCCCTTGAGGCCATCCAGCAATGCAGGCACCAGGCCTCAGTCTACCCTGCTGGCTATGCAGACATTCATATGGGTGATTTTGTCTTCTTCAACATCAGATCCACATTACAGGAGCGCTGCTCTCAGGCTTTCAATGACCTCTATCTTGGGGTTCTTGACCACAATTCTCTCTTTGGTCACCAAATGGTGGCAGACTTGTTTGCCCAAATTGTCTTCCATGTGAAAATGTGCGACTAATCACGTAAGGATAAGCGCCTCCCACCCTGTGCCACAGCCACCTACCAGCCCATCCAGCTAATGACAGACAAGGAATATAACAAGTGTTATATGGCGGCCATCACGCGTAATCTTTCTATCCCTAAGCCCGCCACCCCCCACCTTCCAGCCCCACTCACCCATTCCCAGACCCCCAGGCCAGCACTGCCTCTACGTCTTCCTTCCTGCACTATTCTGCCTACTAGGCATCACTCTTCCCCACCCCAAATAAACCCCCTGTTGCCAAACATTTTCTATTTATATTATCTTAGTTTGGAATTTCAATTGTTTGTGTTATCTTTGTTTATAGTTGGCTATATTCTTTATGTTCAGCTTATTTCTATAAAATCATATATTTACTATGTTGTGTATCTAGATCCTGAACACAGTTATTTTTAGCACCCAAACACATCCCCTTGTGAAAATATTAACAACAATTTGGTGTCAACTAATTTAAATTAGAAAATTATAGGTTAATTGTATTTAGATAAAGTTATTACTATTCCAAATTAAAACTTTAATTATAAACTTTAAGCCACTCAGGAACCAAGTGATAAAGTGATTGTTGTGACATAAAGGGTCATGCAATAATTCTTTGGTGCATGTGTGCTAATTAATATGATTGGCTGGATATTTTGCCATTGTGCACCATTGCTGCTGTGGCAAGTTGTCTGTGGACTAGTTCTCAATCAGCTACTGGGTTAGCACTAGTCCACCAACAACTTGCCACAGCAACAATGGTGTACAATGGCAAAACATCCAGCCAATCATATTAATTAGCACACATGCACCAAAGAATTATTGCATGACCCTTTATATCACAACAATCACTTTCTCACATGGCTTCTTATTGGCTTAAAGTTTATTATTAAGGTTTTGAATTCAGATCAGTAGCAACTTTATATAAAAACAGTTAACCTATAATTTTCTAATTCAAATTTAGCTGATCACCAAATTGTTGGTAATATTTTCACAAGGGGCTGTGCAAAGCGCCAAAAATAATATGGTAATTAAGGAAACAATGCTAACACAAAGAAAAAAACACATATTGAGATGAGCGTAAAACATATACACAATGGGTAAAAAGATGGGATAGTGTAGCAAATGGGAAAACAAACAGGAATAAAAGAAAGAGGCAATAGTATCAGAACAATACAGATTTTATTGGGGTGAAAGCTATAAAAACATATGGAAAGATTAGTAAAAAAATCAATGAGAGAATAGGAGAAACTTTTAAAAGACCTTGACTCTGCAGTTGCAGAGATCAAAGAAATTGACCGCAAGGTCAGAGCAAAGGTGAAGGCTGCCGTCCTTGAAGGCAAGAAACTTGACAGGGTGACATCCAAGGCATTAATGACCAAAATGCCTGATACATAGAGAAGACCATTGAGCGCCTGCTCAACATTAAAAAAACAATGGTCAAGGGCTTGCAATTCAAGTCCTTTGCCCTCTCTGTGGCATTGGTTTGGACGGATGACCCTGAAATGTATGCCCACCTGAAACCTACCAAGCGGGCAAGGACAGAGGGTAAAGAATTGCCCACACAACTGCTTGCGCCAAGAATGGCCAAGCTGGCCAAGGCTACGGGCAAGGAGGAGACTGTAGTAGGTAACCTAAAAATTATAACTAATAATTTTTTTAAAATACTTACCTTTTTTTGTTAGAAAACATTGACAGTGAACTCCGCCGGGTCCTGGTTCCTTTTGTCCCCCCACCTTCTATTCAAATTATGCCACTCATGTGGCCAAACAGCTCTATCTGTCCCCCCTGTCTTGCAGGAGCTCAAAGACAGGGTTCATGGTACCTTTCCAATGACAAGGGACATGCTAGCTGGGCTGACACATGCAAAGGGGGCATCCAAGTGAGCAGTTGCTGCCTACAAGAATGCCCAACTTGTCCGCCTGGACCCAGTGGTTCTCAGTGGAGTTTACTGTGTAAACTCCTTAAGCCTTTTGGGATGTCCTGGAGACGCTCCCATTCAAGAATGTACCAGAAATGGGCCAGGCCCATGCGGCTGCTTGCTTCTGCTTCATGGTAGAGCATACCAACTCTTACCTCTTGGATAACTTTGGGCGTGCAGTGTCAAAACTGGCTGTTGCAGACACAAAAGCCGTAAAAAAGACAAAAATCCTCCTGGTGGACTTTGGGCTGGCCTGGAGTGCCAACAAGACGGGGGTACCTCAAGCAATGTATCTTACCTTCAGCAAAACTAAACATGAGAAAAAATAAGGGCAGTATACAACAAACTGTGCAATTTTACAGAAGCTTTTGCTGGGCAAAGGCTTCACCTTGTTGTTTACCTGGGGTTCCTCTTCTACTTTGAGGTAGATGCGTCTGTAAAGGACCTGGACAGGGTCCTTCTTGGGATTGACAAGACCAGGCTCTCCCTGGATGGGAAGAAGGTCCCCCCAATACAACTTGGTGGACCACGTTATCCAGGACGCCCTGGTCCTGGCTTGCATCTTTGGGTTTGCAGCCCTGCCAGAAAAGCTGCTCCTCCATACCCACCTCACCATCCTCCCTTTTACCAGCAGGCAAGAATACTTCAATAAGGGTGTATCTACTGTCCACAGTGTGGCGGTGGAGGTTGTGCACCACCTCCATTGCGGGGTAGGTACATACCGCCAAACCCATTATAGGCGCTCTTAATTTTTTCTCTATATCAATAAATATCTTTATACTCTAGATTATTTTTATTATAAATATTTTTTTAAATGTTTTTTTAGCAAACAAGATTTGAAAAATATATCCCAGAGAAGGTCTTTGTAAAAGCATAATAATATATGTTAATAAAATATAATTCTAATTTGTACACTTTACATTTAACTTTTTTAATTTGATTTTTATATTTATTTGACAAAAGTGATATTAATATATTTGCGTAATCCAGTATCAAGTGTATGCAATACCCTTAGATGCCATAGTGAAAAATGATTATAAATAAATAAATTACTAACCTTCATTGATGGTCCTGCTGAATGTGATTACGGGCTTGGAAACATCTAAATATAAATTGATAATTAATAAATCTTGAATAGTAAATTAGAGAATATAAAAAAGTTGGACAAGCTAAGCCTTTAATTGATTGCCTGTTTGGCAAGGCACACAGGGATAAACAAATCAGTGTGGAAATAGAATTTGGCCACAGTCTCAGCTGGGAGGGTGTAGATCCCGTCCTGCAGCAAATCAAAGAGGTCCTTGGTCCAAGTTGGGGTTCCTTGCTTGACGGCTTGCTTGAGCCACCCAAAGACTTCCTCAATGGGATTTAGGAAGGGCAAATAGGAGGGGAGGAAGAGAAGGCACATATTTGCTGTGGCCAATTGCTGGGGGCCCACTGCAATGCTTGTGTCAATCATTGGGAATTCCTCAAGAATGTCAATCACCTTGTGGAGACTAATGTTGTCCAACACAATCACATTGGTGAAGCCTGGGCTTGTGTACCTCAGGTGCTCCTGGACCAATCAGAGAAATTATAGAAAGGTCCGGCTATTGTGAGATCCCAATATCAAATGGTACATCTCAACCCCCTTTGGACTGAGGAGATCCACCATCAAATAGGCTGTAGCATGGACTGTAGCGCACCAAGTCATCCTGTCCTTTGAGCCTTTGGGGACATACCCATACCCATTGTGCATTGACGAGGCAAATGCTGATTTGTCAATGTAGTAGAATTTCACTGTCCCCTTGGCTTTGAGGGCAGTGTATGTCTCTGCATATTCTTTCCAGGTCTTGACATTGGTTGGGCTATTCTGATTGTAGGGGGATACCCCGAGCTTTTTCCATGAAAGGTGCATTGCCTTGAGCGGATGATAGTAAAAGGAAATTGAGGCCTCAACCCCAAAAGCGGACTTGATCATGGCCTGTATATTTGCCAGTTCAAGATGGCAATCTTGGGTTATCCAATGACGGATTGCCCATTTGTGCTCCTTGGTGAGCATGGTTGACACACGCAAGGATTTCTCTGCGGCAAGGACTCAACCAGTGTTGATGAACTTGTTGAAGGTCTTGCTGGCGTACTTGGGATCCACTCCAACAAGGGCCACAACCGCCTTATAATCACCAAAATCATGCGTTAGCTTAAGCAGGATGATGCTTTTGATGTCATTGATGCGCTTCTGGGCGGGCTTTTTAGCAGTAGGGATCAGCTTGTTGGCGTTGGACATAATACAGGGCATAGGCACCTTGTTGTAGAAGCCTTCAACCTTCTTTAACACCAGCTGTCCCTCATCAGTTCTGTAGAACTCTGGCTCCTTGTCCTCTTCCTGGTTGCCATCACTGACGTAGGGCTCATAGCTAGTGTCAAGTACAGGCTTCACCCTCTCCAGCATGGCTGACAGGACCAACTCTTGCCGGTACACAACGTCAAACACACACAAAGTAAGTTCTACCTCCTTGTTTCTTGCTTTCTTTGTAGTGGTGACCTTAGTGGGCTTCTGGGTCAGCTTTGGGACCCAAGGGTTGATGCTCTGCACCCTAGCAGCCTGTGCTCCTTGAACCAGCTGCGTCAGTACAGCGTCACTATTGAACTCTCCTCTCCCATCTCCTTCCTGAGTAGGCACTTGGGTTGCACCAACTCTGTTCTTTGACCACAGGGGCAACTGCAACTGCGGCGCACAGCAGGTGCATTGGTATTATGTTGTTGTGTTGCTTCCATTTTGAGAACTTAATAAAATTGTCAAGGGTCTGGATGTACAAGTATTCCGGCTATTGCCATCACACCTAACATCCAGTCATTGCCCAATTTGGTGCCTTTCCAATATACTGTTCAACATACCGGAAATGGCAACAAACCAATATCACATGACTGTCCAGGTATCCAACAACTTGAACCCATCCAGCACATGAACAGCCCCTGGGTTTGGTCTAACTAATATCCCCGCCACAGCTAAATCTATATAAGTCTAAAGTATCATCCAATAAAATATACTTATTCTCCTCCTACTTTTATATTTGAAGCTTACCCAAAAAGGCGCTCCTTATCACTGGTAGCACTACAGTTTTTGACCACGCCAATGAAAGAGAAAATGACTGAACAGAACCTGCCCACCTTTGCCCACATACTCAACCAGGCTACATCCCAGGAGACCTGGAAAATATACTTCCGCGCCCACGACATTGACAAAGATATTCCTAGTGGATGCACCGTATTCAAAGGTCTGGTCATGCCCAAAGCATGTGCCAAGATAATTCAATACAGTTGCTCTCTTCAACCACAAACAAACGCACAACCACCTATCACAGGTGAAGTTGCCAACACCAAATACATTGGTATTGACAAGTTCTTTGGTAAAAACAAAGAAAACGTCATCAACTGGCTAGACCACACAGCCGCTAAACTCCGCGCCAGCCCATCCCTCATGAGAAATGGGTCCAGGAATCCAGCAAGCGCCTATACAAGGCTGCAGATAACTGGTTTGCCACCTGGGTTGGCTCACAAACCAACAACCAGCTTGACAACTGGGAAGAGTTCAAAGCCAACATCACCCACAATTTCTGCGTCACCAAATCTCTTCAAGATATTGCAATACAGCTCAGTGACCTTCCTCAAAAGACCACTATTGCAGCCTACGCCAACAAATTTGAAGAAATATGTTTAAAAATCCAAAACTCAGCACAAGCTGACAACGTACACACCAGAACATCATTCATCAACAGAATGAAACCCTCTGTTGCTGCCCTCATTTGCCCAGAAGCAAATACCTCCATGCCCGCGCTCATTGCTGAAGCCAAGCGCGCTAAAAAACGCGCCAACATGGAATATGCTGCACGCAACAGCAACTGCTCCTCAAATAGCAATGGCAGAGAAAACGCCAACAGCAATAAATGCCAAAATACCAACCATAACAACGGCAACTCCAATTGTAACAACGGCAATTGTAGCCAAAGCGCAAACTGCTCCTGTCCCAAGAAAGAGGACACCGCCAAAGTTAACAACGCTGAAGTAGCAACCTGCTACAAATCTGACCCCACATTCTCTGACCTCAAAGGTCTCAAAACAGAGGAACAGGGAAAAGAGGAGGGGGAACAGGCTTAAGTGCCCCTGTCTCCCCCCAACACAACAAGAAGAAGTACCAAGGCATGAACTTTGCTGCTTGCATCCCCCGTGTCCCGCAATCCTCCATTTTTATGAACATAAAAATTAAAGATCACTCACAACTTCTTGTCTATCCATGCACTTATAAATCACATACACATAAAATTTTAGTTGACTCTGGTGCACAACACACTATGGTTAGCAAACCTTTTGTAACCAAGTACAAAATACCAGTTGTCAAATCCAACTTCAAATACGCCAGAATGGCAGATAAGTCAAGGTTCTACTCAAAGGCAAAACAACTCCCTTCAAATTAACCTCCAAGGCATACAAACGTCCATCAAAAGACTTGTCATGAACAACATAAACTACAACATTGTAGCAGGCATGGACTGGTTCACCTGAGTGAATCCCAGCATATGTTGGAAAACAAAAACCATGACAATAAAATACAATGGAGTCAATTTCAACATTCTCAAAGAACCCAACGACCTGATTCTAAGAGATACGGTATTTTTCTAAGTCATAAATCAAAATGACTCTGAACATCTAACCAAAGACAGTACCCTCCACATAATGAGGTACTCCAAATTTAATAATATACAAACACAAAAAATCCAATGCCCAGAACTTGCGGCACTCCTAAATGAATACGCTCATGTATTCAAGGAAGAACTCACAGAGTTACTCCCCAAAAAAGAGGTCAAACATGGCATTGACTTATGCAAGCCATGCCCAAACCTGCACCCCTCTACAGACTCTCCCCCATGGAGACCAAAACACTTAAAGCCCACATTGAGGATAACCTAGCCAAATGATTCATTCCCCATCTGAATCCCTGTGGGGGGCAGCAGTTTTCTTTGTAAAGAAAAAGAAGGATCTCTTTGCTTAGTTACTGACTACAGAGCACTAAACGCAAGTACAGTAAAGAATAAATACCAACTTCCCCTCATTGAAGACCTATTTGCAAGGCTCTCTGGAGCAAAAATTTTCTTGAAAATTGACCTCACATCTGGTTATAACCAAGTTGAAGTTAAAGAGAAAGACATACCAAAGACCGCGTTCCGCACACAATTTGGGTTGTTTGAATGTAAAGTAATGAACTTTGGGATGACCAATGCTCCCGCAACGTTTGTCACCATGATGAACCAAGCACTAAACAGTCTCTCAAACACATTATGTTACCTCAACAACATCATCATATTTTCAAAAAAAAGAGGAACACCTCACACATGTCTGCAAGACACTTGATTGACTCGCAAAGCACAAACTATACGCTAAGCCTAGTAAGTGCCAATTTATGGGAAAGGAACTCTTGTTCTTGGGCCACATTGTCTCTGAAAGTGGCATCAAAGCAGACCCAGATAAAATAAAAGCCATAAATAACATGCAACGCCCCACCTCCGTGAAACAAGTTAGATGCTTTCTTGGTATGGTAGCTTACCTAAGGAAATAGATCAAAGACTGTGGAAAGCTCACCGCACCAATCAATGACCTAACCAAAGGTAATGCCAAAAAGAAATTCATCTGGACTCCAGAATGTGACAATAATTTCCAACTATTAAAACAAGCTTTGATCAAAGCACCAATCTTGCAATGCCCTAATAACAACGGGTGCTACAAGCTTGAGTCAGACGCTAGTGACACCGCCATTGGCGCAGTCCTACGCATACACCAGCCAGGGCAGCAAGACTTTCTGCCAGTATGTTATGAAAGCAGAAAACTAACAAACACTGAGCAGATACCCAATACATGATAAAGAATTGCTAGCAATATACCACACATGCAAGAAACGGAGATGTTACCTCAAAGGACACTTAAACGTCCGAGTGCTAACTGACCACAAATCCTTAATCTATTTCAAAACTCAGAAAGCACTCACGCGGCGCCAAGCCAAATGGATGTCCTTGCTGGAACAGCTTAACCTGGACATCCAATACAAAAAGGGGGCAGAACTGGTCACAGCTGATGCTCTCTCTAGGCTATGCCACCCAAGAGAGGATCACCCTGACCACCTGGACCCTGACTGGCCCAACCTATACAACATGGAGTACAAGACAAAGGGAAATGACCCCTCCACACATCAACTAACCCACAATATGCTAGTAAGGAATGAAAAACATTTCCGCATATCAAATGACACGGTATACCAAATCATCAAAGATAAACATATTCCATACATCCCACTCGCACAAAGAGTTGACACTATACTAAGACACCATTGCCTGCTAGGACACACAAAGGCTAACAATCTATATCTTACACTGAAAGAGATAGTATGGTGGCCCAACCTGAAGCAAGACATAATTGATGCTCTAAAAAAGTGTACAGTATGTGAAAAATACGCCAGCACCAAGGCACCACAGCCAACAGTTAACCCAGTACCTGACCCTGAACTATTTAAGGTTTGGGAACTGGACGTAGTGGGACCCTTCCCAGAAACCAAAACAAATCAACGGCTCCTAATTGTAGCCATTGACTTTGCCACTCGTTGGCCCATCTGCTGGGCAACAAAAGATCACAAGGCAGAAACAATAAATTGATTCATCAATAAAGCAATCATAGCAGACTACGGCACACCAAACTACATCATAACAGATGGAGCAAAGGAGCTAACAGGCCACGTAGTAAACAACAATCTAAAAACAAAAAACATCAAACACTCCACAACCTCGCCCTACAGGCCACAGGCCAACGGCAGAGTTGAACGCCTTAATGGCAGCCTTATCAGAACCCTGGAGAAAATAATGGATGGCAAAGCCAAAGACACATGGCCGCTATACGTGAAACATGCATTACTAGTATCCTGGGTTTGTACCAATCAAGGGACAGGCTACTCACCGTTTGAACTAACATACGGGTACAAGCCAGAAATAGTCACCCGCAATAACCAGCCATATGTAAAGATCCCCCCAGGGAAACCTCCCACAGTAGAACAGAAACCAGCTCTAAAACACATACGCCTCAAAGCCAAACTGGCTGAAATAAAGAGACTCAAAACTCAAAAGGTAACCTCAACAGAGGACCCACTCCCCATCAACTCCCCCGTCTGGGTCCTAGCCGGGAACAGAAAGAAACTAGACTCAGTACACAGGGGACCAGGAAGAATCATCAGATACCGAACAGACAGGAACACTTACCTGGTTAAGTTCCAGGGTGCCAAAGAACCCATTATCAAAAAGTACCACAGATCTCGCCTCTGCCCTAGCAAAGGAGAACACTCGACCCAGTTGGTGCCCACTAGTAAATAACTCCAGGAACATCAGGCGGCAGCCGTCAAGACAAAGCCCCCTCCTGATGTACCTGAGTAACCCCTTAAGGGAGGGGTGTGTTGAGGGTCTGGATGTACAAGTATTCCGGCTATTGCCATCACACCTAACATCCAGTCATTGCCCAATTTGGTGCCTTTCCAATATACTGTTCAACATACCAGAAATGGCAACAAACCAATCTCACATGACTGTCCAGGCATCCAACGACTTGAACCCATCCAGCACATGACCAGCCCCTGGGTTTGGTCCAACTAATATCCCCGCCACAGCTAAATCTATATAAGTCTAAAGTATCATCCAATAAAATATACTTCTTCTCCTCTTACTTTTATATTTGAAGCTTACCCAAAAAGGCGCTCCTTATCAAAATACTAAATGAATTTTACAGAAGTTGCTCCCTGGTTTTAATTTTTGCTTTTATCTGAACATGGGTACCATGGTCAGGTGTTTTATCCTACCAAGGTAACATGGGAGGAGTCCACCCTTCAGGGTATTGCAACACCCAGGCCCAATACAGAAAGGGCAAGGAGGGGGATAAATACAGCATACCAGCTGCGAGTGGACAGTAGGCACCAAGGTGAGGTACTACAACCCCAGCAAGACTAAGGATGGTCAGGATGACCATCCCATATCTGCTGTGATTGTAAGGGATAACCTCAGCAGAGGGTTGTGGGATTGGAGGAGGAGTGGGAGGTATGAAGCTGCTGGCCTGTCCAGGGCTGGGCCCTGGCTGGTAGTCCATTGCTACAGGTTCTACTGTTTCTGCTAGTTGAAGTGCTGGTGACTGAGCTGGTTGATTTGGGATTGTCCAAGGTGATAAAAGAATATGGGGAAGAAAGGCAAAGACTACTCTATGGACCATACACTTTATTAAATGTTGTCTGAGTCCTACTTGATTGTAGGGAAGTGGGTTTTATACCACTCATCTGGTCTTCCTTGGAAGCAACTACTGGCAGCTTCTTGGAGAGCTCTAGTAGTCCAACCTTTGGTCACAGGCACTTTGGGAAGGGGGAGGAATTCTTGAGAACAGGGGATATGGTCCCAAGAATCTTGGACTGGGTTTGTGGAGGGAAGTTCTCTGATCTTGGGCCATTGGATTGGTTGATTGACTCATGGCTGGGGGATTTTCTGGGTTCTGGGGCTGACTCATCTGGTATCATCTTGAGATCAATTGGATTGCTGGAAGCTGATTGATGGCTAATTATATCCAGCTTAATCATTTGGGGCTGGGGTTGCTTGGCAGTTTGGACTTGCTTCTGGGTGGGAGGATTGCCATCTGCTGGTGAATATTCCTGGCTGAGTGGCTTCTCTTCTGTTCTTGACCCAATGAAACAGTTGGAAACTGCAGGCATTGTGGGGGTTTCAATGGCTTGGGAATCTTCTTTAACAGGATTTATTTGATTGGAAGGGGAAACTGGAACATCTTCCTGCAGATGATGCTCCATTACATCAGTGGGTGAAGTGGCATTGAATTTAGTGATTGGCTGCAAGATGGCATGGGAATCAGAACTGGGAGATAGTACTGGAGTAGGAACTTTGATTTCTGTGGGACTGGTTGGCTGGATTTGAACTTGAACTGATTTATTTGACAAGTTATTCAACAGACCCAGTTGATACTGGATCTGCTGAATAACCCAGTAAAAATCATTGATTACAAGTTGGGAGCCACCCAGCTCATTTGTAGCATTGGAGCTGGTGGCTCTGCTACTGTTGGGGGCCGCTAGCCCCCCTGGGCCAGTTCGCAAACTGGCCCTGGTTAAATCAACTGCTTCCGCTGTTGAAAGCAAATTAAAGCTGATCTCTCTTTTGAGAGTCAGTTTCCACCTGCCCTGGTGGCTTGAGTGGGGTTCAATTCCCCCAGTGGGGGTTGCGCGGTTGCACATGTTTTTGCTTTACAGCGAAAGTCGCGGGTTCAAATCTGGGGGTCAAATTTTTGGGTTTTCTGGCTTTACAATGGATATTTGATTAATAGGTTTCCCCACCCAATATCCCGATTATAGATTTTTTATTCCTTAATTAGTTGTTTTTGGTTTTGCAACACCCATTTTAGAATACCCAAAATAATTTCCACCCATTTTCCCAGATTTTATGCCAAATTAAGCACCCAACACAATGTTTATAAAATTTATGTTTCAGATCTTGTGGCTTATTTTAGATACCTTGGTATCATTCTTGGTTACAATCCATTGCACACAACATTTGAGTGATTTCATTTACATAGTGAGTTGCTATTGTGTTTTGTTTTTGGATTGAGTTTTGACTCACCGTGCTTGGGTGTCCTTTGTCTCTGATTCACATAGTAAGCATATGTACACCAAAAGTCAACTCACACCATTTCGTTTGTGAATCAATGCATTTTGGATTGTATTTTGAATAGTTTCGCTTTGCGTGTGAGCAATTCTTTGCTGGGTTGTCCCATTTCGCCCATTAATGCCAATAAACCCTGTTAACAGAGTGTATATTTTAACCTGATAGTTGGATTTTGTTCAACCCTGAAATCATTTTGTTTAAATCTGAGGTATTTTTGGTTGTCGCCATAGCTTTTAAAACTACTGTATCGGGTTCAGAATCTATAGTACTATTGGTTATAGCAATCCAGCCGGAATCTAAACTTAAATGTTGGTTAAAGGCAAAGTGTGTAACGTTTAAAAAATGGATATCGGGGTTTAAAGCTCTACACATAGCTAAGGTACTATACCAAGAGCAATGATACCTAAACTCTTGGTTCGGTTTGATATGGGGTATTAAAGACCTATCTGTATAGCCAAACGAGAGGAATATCAGGGCAAATGAATTAGTCTGCCCTAGGAGTGCCAGAATGGTCAACGGGATTGATTAGATTTACCAAAATGCACGGGTGATGAGTTAATAAGGTTTATTGCTGCAGCTTATAGGTAGGGTATAGGAAATAACTTTTGGCGGTTGAATGTTTATCAAGGTCATATGCGATTACGGAAGAAACATTCCTTTGGATAGAATAGACTTTGATCCAGATGAGTTTTAACTTCCTTTGTATATCTGGATGCAGGAATTTGTTACTTTTATAGGGTAAGGGGTGTCCATCTTGGTAGAACCTTAAACCGGGATAGTTCGCCTAGTATTTATTTTTGTGAATAAAATAAAGGGCGGTCAAGAATTCTGGAACTCAACCAAGGATGGGATGTCCTTAGGAGTTAGACACTTGATAGAATTCCCACATGCTGTGCAAGTATATCTTGGAATTTTTTCGACAGCTTAAAGGGTGAATAATTAAAGAGATGCGTACCTTTTGATAAAGGGTTTTGTCTTTAAGCATCCGGGACAGTTTGATGGAAACGTTTAAAACTTTTTTGCCTTCGTTGTCGTTCAAGGAGCTTAAAGGGCTGTAAGTTAAACTAGCCTGATGACTCACTATATTAGGTCTAGACCTTTGTTCCATATCGAAGCTACAAGCCAATTGATTTCTTCCTGTGGGTATTTCTAAAGCTTATAGAAATCCAACACATCTCACCTCCCCTAGCTGTTCAACCCATTCTGAACATTGCTTCAAGCCGGGATATGGAAGGAGCTCCTTCAATGTAACATCCACCAACGAATGGACAAGATGACAGAACAAATAAATGTCCAGATCCACCCGAGCTGAAATCTCCTGTATCGTCATCTAACGAGCAATTACGCCTCGCCTGTCGAGATAACGTTACTTTGAGCAGTCCAGAAATCACTGGAGAGTTAAACGAAACTAAAGAACATTTACCTTCGCGAGGGCAATCTGGCGACGCTACAAAAACACCTTTACATTTAGATAATAGGCACAGGATGTACCCGCGATTTGGCTATAAAACTCCATAGAGAACAGAAGATGGGTGCTCGTCATTTTCTGATATAAGCCTGAGGTAAGCAGCTGGTTACCTTGAAGCCATCTCCAATATCCTCCCAGCGCTTGGATGTCGAGGCTAGATAGAAATAGACGAGATAGAAGTTTTCTAGCGCCAGATTAAACTCGGCTGTCAGAAGGTTTGATTCCAGCGATGCCAAAAAATCCAATGCCGTTTGGAGGCGACTGTACCACATTACAATCGTCTCCTCATTCTAAAAGTTAGGAGGTTTTCTATAGCTTGCCTTTTTATTTGTCAGAATAAAGGATGAGGCTGAAAGCGTTAAAAAGAAGACAAGCAAGAAGGGCCGAGATTCATAAATTTCACCATCCATATCCTTAGGCTTAGCTGATGTGCTACAATTTGAATACCTTGGATATTATAGCGCAGCATTCGTCGCATTCAGAATAAACCATAGCTTTGAAGTATAGAGCCGCAAGTTTATATACTAAAATTTAATTTATCTTGGGCCATTACCGCAGCAACTCAGACCAAGTATAAGTTTCCCCCACTCCTCTTCGCGTTTAAGATTTTCTAGCAGGATTTTCGCTATGCGTTTAAGCAAATAGTTGAAGCTTACTTATCTGAAGAATCTGTCTGATATCGGTCCCAAACTGGCTTTATCAAGAGTTAGCTGATAAATTACAAGAGTTACACAAGATGGATATCCTGGATGAGCATTTTTTCTAAACAAGCCCTAAAAGTAAGAAGCCAATACTCCAAATACCAAATACAAGATGATTCGAATGTAATTCACGAGGAGTGCATTGTCCTTGTTCTCGAGAATATCGGATTTGATGCATGAGTCTTTGATAAGGCGAAACAATAAATACACGTTATCCTTGGCATAGACGGAATAGCATATAGAAAAGCACATCTCTGCTGAAAACTCATCAGCTTTAAAGGCTAAACACCACTGTTCCCACGCTACAGAGTTCAGAAGAGAATTATACCGATACCTTCGTCGAATAGCTCCTGCTCGATGCACAATAGGATACGCTGGTAGCTGATCACACAGCCGTCTGGAAGAAATTTAGAAGCTTGGGTGATAGCCTCCATCGCGCCCATTCCATCACCAGCTTTCGATTTGCACACAGACAGTTTACAATACAATTATAACATCAGAATGCTTAAATACCATAAAAGAGCTGCCTTGTTGCGATTGGATAGAGCATCGAAATCAAATATTTCAATGCACAGGTAATAAATCTTCTCTGCTTCAGTGTTGTTGCTCTGAAGATTAGCCAAGTAAACGAGGAAATACATGTAGTAACGAGTCTGCTTTCTTCCATAAGATCTAATTGTAAGCCAATAATAACTTATGTACCAGCTGAAACATATCTCTTGCCTCTTGAGAAAATATGTATGCTGAAGGGTTACATTTATCAATAACCCTTACCTTTGGCCAACAACTCAAGCTCAGGTAAAGTAGAATCGCTGTATTGAGGATTATCCAGAGCAAGCTGCAAGCTTAGCAGGGCCACCTTTTCTATCGTCTCCGCCCCTGCTGCCTTCGATCCCATAAGCACACCCTTAAGCTCATGCAAAACGTTTTGGTAGCTTAGATGTTGAGGATGAAACCCTTGACTTACCCGAATTCCTCCAGCGAGTCGTGGATGATTTTAAACACGCTGCTGTTAATAAACATCAAAAGTTAAATACATGTGGAGATTCTCTTCCTCTTCTAGAATAGCTGACATTCGATTGAATACTAAAGTTTAGTTTTACAAATAAGAATGTCTACAGAGAGGAAGTTCACTCTTCAGATGTGTTTTGGCAATAAGTTCAAAGTTCAGTATCAAGGATTCCGGCACAGACTGTTTTTAGAAATGACATCCCAAAAGTACCTTGTAAATTTGAGAAACAATATCCTTTATTTTAACATCATTTCCAATCGCCTCATCTTTGAACAATAGAGTTGCTATCATTTGTTAAATTTATGTATCAGCCATACCATAGGTAAAGTACGCTTCATTCTAAAGATGAGTGGATTCCAATTTGCTTACTAAATAGGAGGATTCAAGTAGATCTGATTTTTCAATGAAAGGGATTAGATCGGCTAGCGTTTCTAAACCAGCTTTAGCCAGGGAAGCATCTAAATCCCGCAGCAAGGAAATGACGTCGTGGAAGTCCTTTGGTATAAGAAACTAAGAAACGCTATACCTGATGTGTCCCACATTGTTTCAACAAATCTACATATTCAGCTAGCTACTAGTGAAGTTACTGGCAAGTTTATCCATTTGAACTAAAATTTTATCTTTGGAACATTCTCTTTTGGCCTGTATTTATTATTAGCTCACTTCCAAACTTGTTTCTGTCTGCAATCAAGCCAAAATACAATCAAGATGAACAAAACTCGCAAGGGTAAAAGCATTTAGAGGGTTGTTTGAAAAATTAGCAAACAAGTCAGACCCTCAAAAACGGATATAAAAACCCAAGTGACCTCCACTTACTATCTTCAATCCAAGCAACTCTGCTTTGAGCCGAGCTTTGGTGAGTTGGTCGCTCAACTCAGGGCGTAAAAGATCTGAATCCTGAAGTATTTGAGATAGTTCAGACTGTAAATCATCCGCTTTGGCCAACCACTCTTTAGCCGACTCGATGATCCCACAATCTTTTATAAAAACATTCCTTTTTCTCGTTACCATAAAAATCTTGAGACAGTTTTAGGCACAGGTCTAATAGCAACAACCGTTCTACTAAAATTAGCCTCCCCGCAGAGCAACTATTGAGTACCGGCCTTATCCGACCTACTGATCAGCTCATATCCAACCGTACGAGCTCAAAAGAGTTAACTCAATAGGATAAACCTACCTGAAGTGATCAGATCAAGATCCAGAGAAAGGTTATTCTTCCGCCTATGGTTTTTTATCCGGACCGTCTCGTTCCACAACTCTTTTCCTGAGAAATAAAAAAGGTTAGGAAGGCCCTTACCGAGAGTGTAGGTCCCTTCACCACCGATCAGATCCAGATCCATCGGGGGATCTGGCCCTTTAAGGTAAGAGACCAGCCTAGTGAAGAATACCACTGCTGGCTCGTCGTATCGCAGCCGCGGTCCTTCGGATCTCAGGTAGCTGAGCGCAAGCTCAAGCTTCTTCAAAGTCCTGTTCAAGGGTGGAACCTTAACAGCCATTTCGTTAAGACCTTCAGAACTCATCTGCCGTAGCTCTCGATTGAATCAAGGAAAAGTAACTAATGGAAGTTTACTTTTCAGAGAATGGTACTTGGCCTTAACCTTATCCCCCCCACTTTAAACGCTTGCATCTAAATTCTAGATGGCTACCACTAAACACACCATCACTCAGATCCCCCAATCATTGCCTAGCTTCAGACTCGAAATGCATTTATTTTCTGGTGAAATGTTCGCAGCAGCTATTCTGATTGGTCACTTCCGGGATCCTGATTCTTGCCCGAGATCGTTTAGATTTTGGACGATAACTACTGCAGGGTTTTTTTGGCAAAGTCGAAGCTTCGAGATGCAGGTCGGGCAGTAAAATACCTTTCTGTAGGTATTCCGTTATTGTTGGCCAAAGCTTAGTGGCGTGTCTCGAGTAGGGTTGGGACGGGCACCAAAATCTACACAATTGGTTTTGTGGCCAAGCGTTGATTGGCACAGTTGGTTTCGTGACTTTGTCAGTTGAGCACAATTCATTTTGTGACCTTCATGCCACATCACAATTTATGCAGATTGGTTTTGCATTTTTAGAGAGCAGTACACAATTTCAACTGCCACATTTTGTGCTCTGCTCCAAAAGTCACGAAATAAATCTGCATAAATTGTGATGTGACCAAGCACAATCTCATGTGGTTTTGTGTTGTGTCCAATCATAAGTATACAAGCTATTCCTTTCAATTGAAGTAGATACTTATAAATATTTTGATTGGTGTTTCAATACAATTACCTAAAGCAAACTGTGGTACGATCAAATCTATCATTGTGAGGTAATGGAAGGTAAAGCTTTAATAAATTCAAGTTAAAAATAAAGTCCCACGACTGAACTTCCTCTAACTTTACATCCTGTGCCTTGCACAAAACGACACCATTGGTTTCACCCTTGAGAACCATTCTAATTTTAATCCTGTGCCCCTTCACAAAATGAAATCATCTGTTCCATCCATGAAAACCACCTTCCCTTTATATTCTGTGATCTACACAATGGAGCGAGGCCCAAATTGTGACCTACTCCAAAAGTTGTGACACAAGATGACATGGATTGTTTTGTGAACCAATCCAAAACTTCCAAAAAAATGGGTTTGTGACGCTGTGTTTGCACAGTTGCTGTTTCCGTCCCTTCCCGAGTCTTGAGCAAGTGGGAACCTTGAATTGAGTAATATAATTTCAGTCAGAAAAGGTAAAGTTCTTATTGAAGTTGACAGCCTTTCTATAGGCTGTCAATACTATCCATGACCGTCTGTTTCAGGTGTTGGGCCTGATCATCCTGTTTCACAGCAATCTCTGAGATTGCTGGTGCCATATCCACTTGCTCCGCTGCTTTGTGTATATCTCCACTACTGTTATGACAGTGGGTTTGTGGTTATTTGATCTATTTTTTATCTCTATGTGGTATGGAACACAAAGATCATTCAGCTGCAATGGGTAGGTCAGGGGCGGATTAACCCGTGCTGCCTAAGGTGTTTGCCATGGTTGGCACGTCTGATATGTCATGCTTTTGGAGCCTGGATCCCCCTACTTAGGGAATCTGACCCATTTAAAAAGCCGTCAAGGTTGGTTCTCTTTTTCTGGACAAGCCAGATTTGGCATATTTTCCATAGAAAGCTTCCTTTGAAAAAAGGTTAACTTTGAATTCTTACTGTTTTTATTTTAGACCCCAAGAGAAAAATATGTATAGCCAATATTCAAAAAAGATCCAGAACCAACCATCTGCCAGTGGAGGAGTACATCAACCGTTCCAGGAAACTTCTACCCTAGACAACTTTTCAGAGTTGTTTCCAGATATGAGACAAACTCTGCTCCTTTATAAACCAGCCATTGTTTCAGATCCACTGCAGCCCTGTAATGGGGACTTCAAGTGAGGAAATAAAAGGCTTCAAGAGTGAGCAAGGATTATACCTTTTATAATGATGGCTATTTAATCTCATTTGGACTTTGAGAGAGAAATTAAGAGGCCTTGAGTGAGGGAACTGTTGCAACTGAACCAATGAGGATTCAGTATTTGATTTGGGGAAGACAACAGTCCAATAGAAAAGACGGGAATGAATAGAATAAGATGTTGTTAATTATAGAATACTGTGATTGATATACTATATGGGGAAAGCCACCGGGCCACAAGGGGGTGGCATGGTGGCATGCTCCATATAAGGTTTGGAGTCGAGTAATAACTTGTGCAGGGATCAGCAGGTCAAATTGGTAGCGCTCCTAATTAGGAGGAAGTGCCTGCAGTTCAACATTGCCATTGGATTGGTTCATATTGTTAGAAACGTCAAGGGGCGGCCCATCAAGCGCCCCCTGTGTATCGTAAGATATGTTGGCGGGCAAGTCTGGAAACTCGGTTGTAATAGAACCAGTACTTTTCTGTTTATTTATAGGGAGCAGATGCCTCTGGGAACAAAAGTACACAGCCTTGGGGCTAAAAAACATGTGGTTCTGTATCCAAGCATGTCATCACTGTACAGCAGTATTATATAGAAAGAAAGAGTACCTGCAGGGGCAACAGCGCCCATGTTGACACTAAAAATATTGACAGTGGCCATGTCAACACTTTTAATGTTGTCACTTTTAATGTCAACACTAGGGCTGCTTTGGCCAAGCCCCAGGCAGCTGCAGTCAGTTTCTGGCTCCTGGCCACTATTATCAAATATTTATTTAACACTGTTTAAATATTAGATAGTTCCGCTTTAGCTGTAGCGGCCTAGAGCCAAAGCATCCCTAGTCAACACTATAGTAAAGTGACAACCCAGTTTTACTCAATGTTGTTTCCTGGATGTTGGCACTTTTTTAATTGACAAAACAATTTACCCTGATCATTTTTAACATAAAAAATATTTTAAAACTACATTATTATACTAAAATGACCCTAGAGAGTTCAGAAATGCAATAAAAAATACCATAAGCAATAAGAATAAGAAGATATAAGCAACTATATTTCAACTTACTATGTAATTTACACTCTTTACTATAAATATTTTTAATTCCCATAAAAAATGAGATTCTAATAAGACAAAAATAAAGTTTTTTATATATCACAACAACTACAAATTAATAGAAAATTCTGAATTTAATTAATTATACTTTATATAAGAACAACTGAAAATATCTCATGGCTTAAAGATAAATTGACAAAATATAGGATATTTCTTATAAAACCACATTGAAACTGTATCTGAAACTTACCATTCATACTGTAAATTCAGAACCTAAACGTAAAAATGTGGGATTGTCAAATCCTTGGTCCAAATTTTGAATCACTTTTGCGGCAACTCAGCTGAGTGAAAAATAAAAGATTTAATAAAACCAAACATTTAATTTGACTTTTTTTGATTTATTTAAATTGGCAAATTTTGAATCTCACAAGCAGATAACTCAACCAACAAAAGACAAAACTCAGCAAACAAATGCAGGATACATGAATCAGAAATGCGGGATTCTAATGTACAATTTGAGATTTCCTGAATTTCAAACGGATCATATACATCATGTAAAACTTAACGAATCTGAAATTGCGGGATTGTCAAATCCAAGAACCAAATTTCAAATCAAAAATGAGGTGAATTTGAAATAAATATAATTTATGGGTGTCTCAAAAAGAATGATAAAGGATATAGAGTGAATTTGTGCTAATTATTTTAGAAATCATAGGCATTCTCAAAAAGCACCCTATTCCATTTTAGGACAGCTAAAATTTAGATGCTTGATTACAGTTGGTTTTAAAAAATGCTAACAATAAAGTAGAAATATAGATTACAATCTATCTTATCATATTATCTTTTCCTTGATGTGTTGATAGTTCATTTGCTGTTGATAATGTGATTGAGTTTTATTGAATAGTTTTGCCTCCAGTTGCCTTGGCAATAGGAAATCAAGTCGCCTCCCCAAGACCAGCTGTGGTTGCGGAGGCAACTTGATTTCCTATTGTCTTGGCAGCTGGAGGTGAAACTATCCAATAAAACGCAATCAAATTATCAACAGCAAATGAACTATCAACACATCAAGGAAAATATAATATGATAAGATAGATTGTAATATATAATTCTACTTTATTGTTAGCATTTTTTAAAACCAACTGTAATCAAGTATCCTTAGTAGCAATACATGAATACATAGTTATTAAACTGATGGTTTATCTTTCACCCTCCTTTCTTCCTTGAAATTAAGTTTTATGGCTCCTGGCTACGCCGGGGGCCAAAAAACTTTTAAAAAATTTCTGCGTCATCAGGAGGGTAGCTCATATATCATTATATGGTTTTGTGGTTGCTATATTAGTGATTTAGAGTGCAGAATATTGCACCATTTCCAGTTTAGATAATTTTGCATTTCACTTAATTTCATGTCTAAACATGGTTGTTGAGATTGGATTTTCCATTTGATTTTATCCAGAGTGGAGCTTCTTGATTTGGGTTGATTTGTCCTAGTTACTTACTGTACATTCAATTTGGATTCCAGTTCCTGCAGTTATTATTTGAGTTTACTAGTGGCATTCAAAAGTGATGTGAAATTTGGTACTTGGATTTGACAATCCCAAAATTCCAAAAAACATAGTAAACTTAATGAAATGGTTGATGGATTTGAACACTTCAAATCTGATTCCAGTTAATTCATTTTGTCCATTGGAAATATGCAGTTCAACTTGAGCTTTGCAAAGTGTCACTGAGTTCTCACATTTTTAAAAATCCAAATAAAAACACAAATAATTAAATTTAATTAAAAAATGCCATCCCGCAAAAGTGATTTGAAATTTGGACCAAGGATTTGACAATCCCGCATTTTTACGTTTAGGTTCTGAATTTACAGTACCTAAAAAGATTAGTACCATCCAAAAAATAAATAAATATAAAAATCTAAAAAAAACAATCCAAGCAAAGCAAAGCAAAGTTTACTGGGCTAATTGAAGCCACCAGCAAGAGCAGTTGCAACATCTTCCAGGTATTTCTTGATCTCTGCCACCTTATAACTCTTCTTGACCATCTTCTGGACGCTGTGATGATCCACATGTTTGGTGGTTTGCAGGCGGGGCTTATGTTGACCAAGTGGAAGTTTAGTGACTGTTGTTGAAGAAATCTGGCTGAAGGATCAGAAGATGATGGTGAAGAACTGGTGGTCTGGAGAAATGAGCCAAGATTTTGCCAAATTGATTGGCTGAAGTGAGAAGATGTAGAATGGTTTGCCTTGGTTTAGTAGTAAAATCAAGAAGGAATGTGGATAGAAGTGTGGGTAAGATATTTATTTATTAAGTTCCTAGGATAGATGAAGGTATGTTGCTATGAGAGCTGGATACATAGTTGTTTTGGTGGAAAATTTTCCTTGGATTTTACAATATTTGTAAATATATGAGGAAAACGTTGAAGAAGTCCAAAAAGAACAGTTTAAATAGTAGTCTACTATTTAAATTGGTTCAGGCTGAGCACAGGGAAGACTGGTGCCAGAATAATGGACTGGTTAACGCTTTGGTGTGCAAAGAGTTGTCGCTTTGAGCGGTTTGAGCTGTGGAAATTGTTTTCTTAGTTGGATCCCGGTGGAACGTCAGAAATGGTCTATTTCTGCGCTCTGCATTCATTGGTTGAGTTCTGGAAGGTTTCCTGATGGAAATGATTGGTTGGAAGCCAAAAGCTTAAAGTATAAGCAAGGAAATAGCATATTAATAATTTAAGCTTTTGAGAAAGTAAGTATGTAAGCTTAAGTTATTATAGGAAAAAGTGAGCGACAATGGTTTAAGCTTATGAAGAAAGCCATTTTAAAGGCGGAACTGTTGGGAAAAAGACACTATAAGAAGGTGGCTGGCTGGAAAGTTACGGGGTCTTTTGACGGTCTTTTTGGAGGTTGTTCCAGGTCTTTGAGAGGACACTTCTGGGTCTCTTGAGTTTCTGTCAAGAGGTTTTGGAAGCTTTTGATCACCAGCAGGAGCTTGGTTAGAGCTGAAGCCCAAGATAACGGAGCAGGAGCCCAAGAATAAGGGGCTGGTTCTTAAGCGCGGCGCGGAAGTTTGATTCCAAGGAGCCGGAGTCCACATTTGAGGAGCAGGAGTTCAAGTCTAAGGGGCAGACGTCCAAGACTTAGGTGCAGGAGTCCAAGACCAAGTACAAGGAGTCCAAGATGTTGTTGGAGGACTCCAAGTATTGGCAAATCCATTTTTGTTTCCCTGACCCCCCATGCCATATACCAGAAGGCTTCTAAAGGGATCTTCCTTCTGAGAGTGAATAAAAGCCCATTTCAACTGCTATACATATTTCTGAGATACATTTCCCCCTTACTAGAGAATGATAACCCCTTCCAGCCGGGCCCTGGCTACAATCCAGGACACACTTGGGGACTGCTGGACAGGAACCCCACAGACGCCCTCCTAGTAGTCCTGGTCCTTACCCTTTCTCTTCTTGGGGGCCACCCAGTTGTCCAGGTCAAAAAATTGGAAGCATTTGGGGTCTGCTCCTCCTACAGCTTGAGGTGGACTTGTTGTACTTGGGGTTGGTCCCAAACTTCACCTTCAGGTGATTGTGCCACACCTCCAGGCTGGACATGGTCTTCATCTCCCCTTAATGCAGGCGCTCTGACAGTTCCATGGCACTGTGGCCCTGCTCATACCTCTCCTGGCAGTCACCTTCTTTCCTACACACTGCCTCTCAAAGTAATCAAGATAGCCCTTGAAGATGGTGGAGTGCTTCTTGATGTAAGCATCTTCCAGGAGGGCCTCAAAGCCAATCCCAGTATGCTCTGGCCACACAAAAGCCAAGACAGCAAACTGGGTGATGGCAAAGCAATATATCTCTTTACCATCATTAAGATACTTGTCAAAGAGGCCCTTCTTGCACTTGAGATTCTTGATGAGGGCCTGTCTAAAATGGAAGAAGCAGCCCTGAACTTCCCCATTAAATATGGCCTCAAAGGCTTTGAACTGAACTTGCTCAAAGTCAATTATTATAACCTTTGGCCCAAGTGAGCGCACATGAGCTAGCTGCTCAGCAGCCTGGGCAGACTCATCCTCCTCGGTGGAGGAAGGGTTCACTCTGGTGGTATGGGAGGGATGGGGGAGAATATTGATAGGAATGGAGCTCAAAGCATCCTGGACAATTTTGAAGGCTCTGGTGTAGACTTCTGTCTTGGCACCAGGTAGGAGAAAAAACACAAGGGGGATGACCTGGTCATTGAACTTCCCATGCAGGACCCAAAGCTGCTTGAAGATGGTTGGGCAGGTTTCAAATGTGCTGTTGCACAGCCAGGTGGTAGCAGTATTGAGCTGCTCCAGGTTATGGGTTGTGGCGTAGGCAATGATCCTATCCTCCACTTCCTGCCCATTGTCATGGAGCAGGAATATCTCACCATCCTTGGTATTTTAGGACATTGCTAAGGACCAGTTCTTTGATTGTGGTGGCGCTCTTGGCCAGGGGGTTGAGGGCTTGACGCCTATCACTAACAAAGTTTACCAGCTGATTGTGGGTTAGAACCCTCTTCAAGTTGGTAGGGGATAGGTACTTGCAAGCAAGCACAGTCAGCTGGGTGGCAGAAAGAGCTTTGGAGGTGGGTATGACCTAGACAAGATATCACTATAGGAGGCAGGCTATAGTGGTATTTGGCGTTATGCAAGTGTGCTCACCCTGGATTGTTTGGACCAAGTCCCAGTGCTTGATGTTGAGCCACACTGGACAGGAGTGCTCCTCACAGGTGTAATGCCGGCTCTTGAAGCCCCAGTTGGTGTTATTGCAGCTGAAGATGTAACTATTTGCTACCAGGCTGGCCCCCTTTTGACACTCATTATGGGGAAGTATTTTGGCAAGGTGGAAGGAGCCTTAAACTTCCCATCAACATTGCAGATATTGTGTGCCACAAGAGGGTCCCAGAAGCCAGCAGAAGCATGGCAAAAGCCAGGGAAGTAATCAGGGTGGGGCTTTGAGTCATCCCTGGATAAACTGGAAGGAGGGGAGCTTGGTGGGTGGAAGCATAAGGGGGCTTGTTGTGGTGCTCCTTATGTGTGGAAGTCTTATTCTTTTGTGGGGACTTCTTGGTGTGGCAGCATTTCTTATTAGGCTCCTCATCAGAAGCTGAGTTATAGAAACTGTGGTCAGTAAGTGAACTATCAGTTTCCTCTCCCCCAGTGGAGTGAGTGGGGCTCTTCTCAGGGGAGGGCTTAGGAGTGGCCTTCTTTGATGAGACAGGCCTTTTCTTTGGAGACTTGGGGGCCTTGGAGGGATACTTAGTACTGTCGCAACATCTTTGATTACTCCCTCTTGGGGAATTAACACCCCAAGTAAATCATCAAACAGCTCACTGAATGGTTCACCGTCCAGTCAATAAACTGGTGGCACTATTATCAGTTAACCATCTATGACAGGTATAACTCAATCCAGGTCCTAAATGGAACACAACTTGATTAAGCCTCGCAACTCAAGAGGAACATTACTCAGATAAGCCCTATGACACCTATGACATACATGGACAAATGTGGCTTCCCATGGTACTATATATACTCTTATATTAATATCTAATAAAGTATCATTCTCTTCTTAAATTTCCCCTTTATCTTGTTTATTATACTTCCCAGAAGTATATAATTGACACTATTAACAATTTTATATACTAAAACAGGTCTTTTTGCCATTGAAAAACACATCATTACAAAACTACTAGGCCTCTAATTGTTCAAATAGGAGTGGCACCCACCAATTGGTCACTGAGAAATAATATGTTTTACACGTGGGACATTATTTTAGGGGTTAACCCACTTTCTAATACACATGCTGCCCAAGTCACAGCATAACTCAGCTCAAATTTGAAAAAGTTGACCAATTACACATTTTATATGTAAAACAGTAATAACACAACAAGAAATTGATATTTTTCACACTATAAACTATTGTCAAGTATATACTTCTGGGAAATATAATAAACAAGATAAAAGGGGAAATTAAGAAGAGGATGATACTTTATTGGATATGAATATAGAATACTATATAGTATCATGGGAAGCCATATACTGTCCATGTACATCATGGTAGTCATGGGGCTTGTCCAAGTGATTATTCCTCTTAAGTCACAAGGCTTGTCCAAGCTGTGTTTTACTTATGATTCAAAATGTTTGACCCCCATAATATATGGTCAAATGGTAGTAGTGCCACCAACTTAGTGATCAGTTGGGGAATCATTCAGCAAGTCACTCAGGGAATTAATTCCCTGAGAGGGAGTAATCAAAGAGGTTGCAACACTATCAAAATAAAGATAAGAGTATTATCTTTACATCAATGAAAAAATATTAATATGTATACCAGATGTTAAAGCAAAAGCAACTTAAAAGAGCATAGGCCAGATTTTTGCATATTATTTTGATAATGATATAAAGTAGATCACTTTAAAGCTAAGAAAGTCTTAAGTTTTTACTGTGCAGTAGTTTTAAACCCTGTAAAGATAAACATAAATTTTTCAGTTCAGAGAAAATTAGTCCAGTCATATAAAATTTTCAACTGGAATCAGTTGAAGGTCAATTTTCTCAATAAAACTTACATTTGTCTAGGGCCAGAAAGCAAAAATAGTCAATCACACAACGGAATTAAAGTCAAACTATGAATCCTAAAAACAAGACAGTAAACAATGATAACCCATATTTAAAACAAGCACAAAACAGTCACATTCTGAAGCAATCTAAGTCAAATATGATATTGATTGTGGAACAAAACAGATACAAAAAGAGAAATTTTTTGTCCAGTTACAAAAGTGATAAGTTCAAACACAAAACTACTCACTTTATGGCAATCTTGAGTATTTCTGGGTCTCAAAATGAAAATTGGATTTTTCAAGAGTGAATTCACCAAAATTTATTCATGAAACCACATAATTATTTTCAATGAACATGCTTCTAACTTTGACCATTTATATCTGAGAGAATGTCTCAAATAAGGGCACACATTTCAATAAAATCAATAATCTAGAAATAATTTGCCTTTCTGTTTTTAAAAGAATTTCAACTGCTTTTTTTAAATAGCTTATACTAGTTATGAGAACTTTGATATTGTTGGAGATCAATATCAGGAGCAACTCCAAGCCCAGGATGCTGATTGAGGGAGCACAACTTTCATGTCTCCTGTCTATACCCAACACAACTTAAATCATGAGGAGGCCAAGTTTTATGTGTCACCAGGCACAGCACTAGGTGGTTTTTTTGACAGCCAATATAGGGAACCCCAAGTTCAGGCCCAAACCAAGCCTGTGCCACACATGAGAGACTGGTTAACTGTGTCTTCATTTAACCCAATCCAATCATTGCTTGAAAGTTTGAACTAATAAAATCTTGCCCTGCCTAATCTGGGTACCCTTATTCCTCAAGCCTGCCAAAAACGTCAACTCATAACCAATGAGGTGATAGAGGAGATTGTGAGCCTAAATCAGAGTGCCATAAATTTTGCAGAAATTGCCACCTGTCTTTAATTTGCTGAGGCAGTGGCTAAGCGTGGGTTTCATGCCCTCTTGAAGAGAGGTGGTGCAAAACTTACCAAAAAGCCAAAGAATCAGATATATTCCCAGGTCAAGGATGTCTATCCCATCATGCTTGACCTCCTCCAGCAGAACCCCTACCTATAAATTAATTATGTTTGTCACCTACTTGGGCTTCACAGAATATTTATTGCCTCCTGCACAGCACAGCTCTGGATGCATGGGCTTGTTTTTGGTATCTCAGCTCTGATCAATTGTGCGGGTGATGAGTGGGATGGTGACTCTGGCTTGCCACACAACCCAATAATTAGTGCCACAATCACCTGTTTCCTGTCAAGTATTTTGGATGATTTAATATTTATATCATATTATAAATTGCCATTAAAAGTTTAGGATTATGTGACTTTGGGTAAAATGAATACTCTTGAGGGTAAAAAAAGGAAAAATAGAGCACCTTTCTTAGTGAATTCCTAGAAGCTTCACCAAAAGGGACTAAATTTTACCAAATCATGTCTAGTTACACCAATAGATACTGGTACAGGAAAGTCCTCTCCAACCTGCTAGCCATCTGGAGCTTAGCCAAATCAAAATTCCAAATCTTCATGGGCCATCAAATGGAATGCTGTTGCAACTGAACCAATGAGGATTAAGTATTTGAATTGGGGAAGACAACTGTCTAATAGAAAGGACAGGAATAATAAGAATAATTAATTGTTTTATTGTAGGATATTGTTATTAATATACTATATGGGGAAAGCCACAAGGCCACAAGGGGGTGGCATTGTGGCATATTTCATGTAAGGTTCAGAGTCAAGTAATAACTTGAGTAGGGGATCAGCAGGTCAAATTGGCAGCGCTCCTAATTAGGAGAAAGTGCCTGCAGTTCAACATTGTCATTGGATTGGTTCATGTTGTTAGACACGTCAAGGGTCAGCCCATCAAGCGCCCCCTGTGTATTGTAAGATACGTTGGCAGGCAAGTCTGGAGAGTTGGTTGCAACACCCTCCCTTGCTTGTTGTCAGACACCAGGATTGAAGTCTGCAGAAGATCTGGGAAGGTCCACATGAATAACCTTTGTGTGGGGATGGCGCAGCAGGGGTGCAAGCAATCATGGTGAAGTGTCTTGGTGTTTCCCTGGGCATCCTCAAGCTGATAGGTGTGATTGTCATAGACGGCAGCTATCTTGAAGGGCCCTAGGTGGTTGGGTTCCAACTTGGCCAAATTGGGGTTGAGGGTGTAGACGGGGTCACCTACAGCGTACCTGGCTTTGAGGTGCTTTGTCCCTCCTTCAATCTGTTTGTGCTCAATTTCTTGGGCTTTGGCACGCCATTGGTTTAGGGATAAAGCCATCAAAAGGAGGGTTTCCTGGGAACTGTAGACCGTAACTTTCCCTGTTCAACTCCTGTCAGACTGTCAGGCGTCCCAAAGGCCAAGGCGCTGGGACTGAACCCAGTGCCTCTGTTAATTCTTGCTTGTAAAATAAGTAGAGCGATGGGCAAGTATTCAGTCCACACAGTATTGGGGTGCTCCTCCAAGAGCTTGGCAATCAGCTGGAACAGGGAGCCATTTAACTGTTCTACACGCCCATTGGCTTGCAGATAATAAGGGGTGGTAACTATCTGTTGGAGGGCATTCTTGGCACAGTATGCCTTTGTTGCAACCAAGATTTAAACCTTGCCTGCTAACGTATCTTACAATACACAGGGGGTGCTCAATGAGTCGCCCCTTGACGTATCTAACGTTATGAATGAATCTGAAGGCAACATCAAATGGTGGGCACTTCATCCTAATTAGGAGCGTTGCCAATTTGACCTGCTGATCCCCGCACAAGTTATTCCTTGGCTCCAACCCCTACATGGAACTCCCCACTATGCCACCCCCTTGTGGCCTTGTGGCTTCCCCATTTAGTATATTAATCACAATATCCTACAATAAACAGCACCTTATTCTTATTATTCTGTCCTTTCCCATTGGACTGTTGTCTTTCCCAATTCCAAGTACTGGACCCTCATTGATTCAGTTGCAACAGTGGTAGCAGAAGTAGGTTCCAACCTATTTCAAAAACAAAATCCCCCCAAGAAAGGACGGAGTACGGGCTGCATGGCTACTCCACAACAAGAGACGTTCCTTCCAATCCCCAAGGGGGATATTCCCAAAGGTTATGTCATCTATCAAGATCAGCTAGTCCTTACCAGTGTATACAATTGGCTCCGCCTCAGGCAGTGTGACGCTAGCGTCACCCTGCCACAGTCAGATCTGTTGCAACGTATGCTCAACCTCCAACTAGAGTTCTTTACTGGTGGTGTCAAAGGAGCTGACATTGTCAGTTGGCTCCAGTCCACCAAAACGCGCCTTTGTATCTGTCAGGTTCATGAGTCCATGTGGGTTGTCCCTGCATCTGGTTGCCTTATGGGGCCTGCCGCTGTGTGGTTCACCAACTGGGCCAGCCAGGAGTTTGACGTCACCTGGGCAACCTTTCAAGAGGCCGCCAAGTCCCAATATAGTGAAACCTTCTCTCCCATTATCTTGGGGACTCCCCTCTTAGCCATTAAGCAGACTGGTTCCGTCCCTGAGTATCTTGTCATGTGGCAACAAGCCCTTGCTGCCGCCCCCAAGGCAGTGACTGATGGGGACGCCATGTTGCTCACTCTCATTGTTAATGGGTTAAAACCCCATATCTGCAAGTGGGTTCCCATTGACCGCTGCACCTCTATTGACAACTGCTATAAAGCCATTGTAGAGGCCATTAACCAGGCTTCAATGGGCTTCTGCTGCACCAATGAGACTCCACCCCAACCACATCCTGCACCTAACAATGGCCAAGGTCAAGTGGGCCGTCGCCAACTGCGCCATCAGGAAAGTGCAGCTAAACGCCCCCGCAAGGGGGAGCTCCAGCTAGCGCTAATTGAGGACCAGGGAAAAGCCTGGGGGTTATAACAACAAGAGGCCTTACAACCCCAACTGACCCGCCCTCTCAGCCCTTGCTTGCAAAGAACTCCTGCAACTACAATCTTCACGAGGTCAAAACCCTAGACGTTTTTCAGGTCATATAGCAATGACCCCGTGTTGCAAGCCGCTCATTCCACAAATAAAGTAACACACTTGTCCTATCCCTTCCATTTCCATGGGAACACCCACAAGTTACTGGTAGATACCGGGGCTGATCACACCATGGTAGATCAGGCGTTCACTGACTCCCAACAATTAGACCAAGTACCCAGCAGATTCAAAGCAGTACGCATAGCTGATTCCCGCAGAATTGCCATCACCCACAAAGCGGTACCCTTCTCCGTAAGAATGGGGGACATCCAGGTTAAGCTCTCTGGGCCAATCATGGCAGGCCTCAGCCACAAAGTAATTGCTGGCCTCAACTGGCTCTGGCATAACCGCCCTTACATTGACTGGGATACCTCTGTCATCACCCTCAATAGAAATGGGGTGGGTTTTCAGATTTAACCCATGGAACTGAACAAACTACTACATTGCACTGTGTTCATCAGAATGACGGAAACAGGCTCATACAATTTCAAGGGGGGACTAGACTTTAACCAATGTTCAGTCAAAGTTATTTGTTCAGAACCACCTGCAGCCCCTCCCTTGTCAACATCACCACCACTAGCGCTAGCTGCACTCCTTGAGGAGTACAAGGACGTATTCAGTGAAACACTTGAACAACTACCTCCGCCCCAGGAGATCCAGCACGCTGTACAACTTCAAGGATTGTTACCAAAAGCACAACCATTATACTGTCTCACACCAAAAGAAGATGAAACCCTCCGCCAGAACCTTGTGGACGCGCTTGATAAGGGATTCATTTGCCCCTTGCTCTCTCCATACAGAGCGGTGGTCATCTTTGTAGCTAAGAAGGATGGGTCTCTTTGCCTGGTCACAGACTACTGCACCCTAAATGAGGTGACAGTTAAAAATAAATACCCCCTGCCACTGATTAACAACCTGTTTGATACACTTGCAGGCGCAAAGGTCTTTAGCAAGATTGATCTCACTGCGGGGTACAACCAGGTCCGCATTGCACCAGGGAATGAGGCAAAAACCGCCTTCCGCACACGCTACGGGTTGTTTGAGTGTCATGTCATGAACTTTGGAATGACCAACGCTCCCTCCACCTTTGCCATGTTGATGAACAAGGCCTTTGAGGAATTGATTGGGAAGTGTGTGGTTGTGTACCTTGACAACATTATTGTCTTCAGTCAAGATCAAACCACACATCTTAACACCTCCTTGCTGTCCTCAACACCCTTTGGGAGACCCAGCTAAAAGCTAAACCCTCCAAATGTGAGTTTCTCAAGTTGGGGTTGTTATTCCTTGGACACAACATCTCTGCCCAAGGGATAAAGCCTGACCCTGCCAAGATCAAGGCAATCACCAGCATGCTGACCCCCACTGATGTGGGCCAAGTGCAAACATTCTTGGGCATGGTTGCCTATGACGCAAGTTCATCCCCAACTGCGGAGAACTAATTGCACCTCTTACTGATCTCCTCAATACCAAACAGCGCTTCCATTTGACCCCTGCCAGAGATCAAGCCTTTGAGACGTTGAAGCAAAGGCTCACAACAGCACCAGTACTGCAGTTTCCCAACCAAAATTAACAGTAAAAACTCAAGACTGACGCCTCTGACAGGGCCATAGGGGGCATGCTAAGGGTAGAAACTGACAATGGCGTCTTCCTCCCCGTAGCATATGAGTCCAAGAAGCTCACTGACTTGGAACAACGTTATTGCATCCATGATAAAGAGCTGGCAGCCATTGTACACTGCATTGAGAAGTGGTGCTGTTACTTGGAAGGTGCGACCTTCCCACTCCGCGTTCTGACGGACCATAAGTCACTCCAGTACTTCAACACACAGTCCCATTTGACACACCGCCAAGCAGGATGGGTTGAACGCCTATCCCCCTATCAATTACACATCAAATATAAGCCTGTAAACGAACTCATCACAGCCAACGCCCTTTCACAACTCTATGTAGCGTCCATCACTGGAGACAATGGTCTGGACCCAGACTGGCCCATGCTCTACCTGCGCCCTGAGGCAACCCGCTACAAGGGCCTTAACTCGGTCACCATCTCCAAGCTGAAGGACAACAAAATTCAGTTCACCATTGATTCTGGAAACGTCTGCCACCAGGCAGAGACAGGTAAAAAGACACCTTATATTCCCACCACACAACAAGGAGACACCATCTTGCACTACCACCAAACCTTGGGTCACATCAGAGGACATGACCTCCTTGAGATCATGAAACATAAGGTTTGGTGGCTGCGCATGCGTCAAGACATCTTGGACCTCCTCAAAACGTGCGTGTTGTGCAAAAAGAACATGTCCAAACCTGCACCACCCAAGTCTGTCCTGCCCATCAAGGCTATGGAACCCTTCAAGCAGTGGGCCCTTGACATTGTGGGGCCACTCCCCAAAGACAGACTGGGAAAGAAGTACACTATCACTGCCATCAACTACTTCACTTGCTGGCCAGTGGCCTGGGTCACAACCAACCACACTGCCATCACTGTTACCCGCTTTATTGGCAAAGAGATTGTGGCTTGCTTTGGGCAACCCAAGCGTCTTATCACAGATAGCAGGCCCAAACTTGTTAGACACGTTGTGAAGACATACTGCGTCAAGAACGCGCTCCAACATATAGTCATGACCCCCTACCACCCACAAGCCAACGGACGCGTGGAACAGTTAAGCGGCTCCCTGGTTCAACTGATTGCCAAACTCTCGCAAGAGCATCCTAACACTGCGTGGACTGAACATCTTCCCACCGCCCTACTGATCCTGCAAGCAAGAATCAACAGGGGCACTGGGTTCAGCCCTAACACCCTGGCCTTTGGAACACCAGACGGTCTGACAGGGGTTGAACAGGGGAAACTGTGGTCCAAGGTTCCCAACAAGCCCCCCTTGGTGCTAACTCCCTCCCTAGACCAATGGCGTGCCAAAGCCCAAGAGATCAAACAAAAGCGGATTGCAGGAGGGACAAAACACCTTGAAGCTAGATCCGCCATAGTGACCCCGTCTACACCCTCAATCCCAATTCTGCCAAATTAAAACCCAACCGCCTAGGGCCCTTCAAGGTAGTTGCTGTCTATGACAACCACACCTACCAACTTGAGGACGCCCAGGGAAACACTAAGAAACTTCACCACAATTGCTTGCGCCCCTGCCACGCTATCCCCACACAAAAGCTGTTTGTGCGGACCTTCCCAGAACTTCCACAGACTCCAGTCCTGGTGTCTGACAACAAGCAGAGGGCAAGGGGGGTGTTGCAACCGAGATTTGAACCTTGCCTGCTAACGTATCTTACAATACATAGGGGGAGCTTGATGAGTCGCCCCTTGATGTATCTAACGTTATGAATGAATCTGAAGGCAACATCAAATGATGGGCACTTCATCCTAATTAGGAGTGTTGCCAATTTGACCTGCTGATCCCCGCACAAGTTATTCCTTGGCTCCAAACCCTATATGGAACTCCCCACTATGCCACCCCCTTGTGGCCTTGTGGCTTCCCCATATAGTATATTAATCACAATATCCTACAATAAATGGCACCTTATTCTTATTATTCTGTCCTTTCCCATTGGACTGTGGTCTTTCCCAATTCCAAGTACTGGACCCTCATTGGTTCAGTTGCAACACCTTCATGACTTGTCCAACAAGTTTGGGGCCACCATCTGTGATGAGATGCTTGGGCCGCCCAAAGCAGGCCACAATTTCCTTGCCAATGAAGCAGGTGATAGTGGTGACAGTGTGGTTAGTTGTTGCCCAGGCCACTGGCTAACAACTAAAGTAGTCAATGGCAGCTATGATGTATTTCTTTCCCAGTCTGTCTTCAGGGAGGGGGCCCAACTACATCAAGGGCCCACTGTTCAAAGGGTTCCATGGCCTTGTTGGGCAGGATTAACTTGGGGGTGCAGGTTTGGACATATTCTTTTTGCATAGCACACATGTTTTGAGGAGGTCCAGGATATCTTGGCGCATACACAGCCACCAAACCTTTTGTTTCATGATCTCAAAGAGGTTGCACCCTCTGATGTGACCCAAGGTGTAGTGGTAATGCAGTATTGTGTCACCTCATTGTGTGATGGGAATGTAAGGCGTCTTCTCACCTGTCTCTGCCTGGCAGCAGACGTTGCCGGCATCTGTGGTGAACTGACTTTTGTTGTCCTTAATCTTGGAGATAGTTACCAAGTTAAGGTCCTTGTAGCAAGTTGCCTCATGGCAGAGGTAGAGCATTGGTCAGTCCAGGTCCAAGCCATCATCCCCAGTGATGGATGCTACATAGAGCTGTGAGAGGGTGTCAGCTGTGACAAGTTCCTTCCCAGGATTGTACTCAATGCGCAACTGGTAAGGGGATAGGCGCTTGACCCAGCCTTCTTGGTGGTGTTTCAAGTGGGACTGCATGTTGAAGGACTGGAGTGACTTATGATCTGTCAGGACGCGGGGTGGAAAGGTCGCCCCTTCCAGGTAACAGCACCATTTCTCAACGCAGTGCACAATTGCCGCCAATTCTTTATTGTGTATAAGGTAACATTGTTTCAAGTCAGTGAGCTTCCTGGACTCATATGCCACGGGAAGAAATATGCCTTTGTCAGTTTCTACCCGTAGTACACCCCCAATGGCCCTGTCAGAGGCGTCAGTCTCAAGCTTGTACTGGCAGTTCTGATTGGGGAACTTTAATACAGGTGCAGTTGTAAGTCTCTGCTTCAACGTCTCAAAGGCTTGATCTCTGGCAGGGGTCCAGTGGAAGTGCTGTTTAGTATTCAGGAGCTCAGTGAGAGGTGCAATAAGTTCTCCACAATTGGGGATGAATTTACGCATGTAGGCAACCATGCCCAAGAAGGTAAACACCTGACCGACATCAGTGGGAGGTGGCATACTGGTGATTGCCTTGATTTTGGCAGGGTTGGGCTTTATCCCTTGAGCAGAGATGGTGTGCCCAAGGAACAACAGCTCTGACTTACAAAACTTGCATTTGGAGAGTTTATCCTTTAACTGGTTTTTCCAAAGGGTGTTAAGGACAGCACAGAGGTGTTGGAAGTGTGTGGTTTGGTCTTGACTGAAGACAATAATGTCGTCAAGGTACACAACCACACACTTTCCAATCAGATCCTCAAATGCTTTGTTCATCAACATGGCAAAGGTAGAAGGAGCGTTGGTCATTCCAAAGTTCATGACACAACACTCAAACAACCCATAGCGCGTGCAGAAGGCAGTTTTTGCCTCATCCCCTGGTGCAATGCAGACCTGGTTGTACCCCGCAGTGAGATCAATCTTGCTAAAGACCTTTGCGCCTGCAAGTGTGTCAAACAGGTTGTCAATCAGCGGCAGGGGGTATTTATTTTTAACTGTCACCTCATTTAGGGCGCAGTAGTCTGTTATCAGACAAAGGGGCCCTTTCTTCTTGGCTACAAAGAATACAGATGCCCTGTATGGAGAGAGTGAGGGGCCAATGAAGCCCTTGTCAAGCGCTTCCATGAGGTGCTGGCGGAGGGTCTCATCTTCTTTTGTTGTTAGACAGTATAAGGGACGTGCTTTAGGTAACAACCCTTAGAGTTGTACAGCGTGCTGGATCTCCTGGGGAGGTGGTAGTTGGTTGAGTGTCTCACTGAACACGTCCTTATATTCCTTGAGAAGTGTGACAAGCGCTGGTGAAGGTAAAGTGGTCAGGGGAGGAGCCGCAGGTGGTTCACCATGGATAACTTTGAGCATTGATTGAAGTCTAGTTTTCCTCCTTGAAATTGTACAAGCCTGTTTCTGTTATTCTGAAAAACACAGTATTGCAAAGTAGCTTGCTCATTTCAACAGGATAGATCTGAAAGCCCACCCCATTTCTATTAAGGGTAATAACAGACATATCCCAGTCAATGTAGGGACAATTATGACAGAGCCAGTCAAGGCCGGCAATTACATTGTGGCTAAGCCCAGCCATGATTGGCCCAGAGAGTTTAACTTAGATGTTCCCCATTCTTACAGAGAAGGGAACTGTCTCATGGGTAATTGTCACTCTGGGGATGTCAGCTACTTGTACTGCTTTGAATCTGCTGGGTACACAGTCTAACTGTTGCAAATCAGCAAACACCTGGTCTACTATAGTGTAGTTGTCCCCGGTGTCTACCAAAAATTTATGAGTATTCCCACAAAAGCAGAAGGGATAATCCAAGTGGGTTACTTTATTGAGAGAGTAGCTTTCTTGAAGCACGGGGCTGTCACTATGGACCTGGAAGACGTTAAAGGTCTCAATTTTGTAGACGTTGTAGTTGCAGGAGTTCTTAGCAAAGAGGAGTTGATAGTGAGGGTCAAGTGGGGTTGTAGAACCTCTTATAGCTACAACCCCCAGGCTTTTCCTGGGTCCTCAATTTGGGCTAGCTGGAGCTCCCCCTTTTGGGGGCGCTTAACCCCATTTTCCTGTTGGCGTGGCTGGCGGCAACCTACTTGGTTGTGAGCACTGCCAGGTATGAGACAAGGTTGAGGTGGAGCATCATTTGTACGGCAGAAACCCATTGAAGCTTGGTTGTTGGCCTGCACAATGGCATTGCAACAGTCATTGATGGAGGTGCAACAACCTACAGGGACCCACTTACAGATATGGGGCTTAAGCCCATTGACTATCAGGGTCAGAAGCATGGTGTTCCTGTTGGTTGCGGCTTTGGGGGAAGCAGCAAGAGCTTGCTGCCAAGTGGCAAGGTATTTGGGAATAGATCCAGTCTGTTTAATTTCTAGAAGGGGAGTTCCCACCACAATAGGCAAGAAGGTTTTGCTGTAGCAGGACCTTTCAACATCCCTGAATGCCGCCCAGGTGACTTCAATTTCCTGACTGGCCCAGTTGATAAACCACACAGCAGTGTGCCCCGTGAGGTGCCCAGACACAGTAGCAACCCACATGAACTCAGGTACTTGACAGATACGGAGGCGGGTTTTGGTGGAGTGAAGCCAACTGACAATGTTGGCTCCTTTGACCTCACCCACAAAGGATTCCAGCTGGAGGTTGAGCATGAGCTGTGAAAGGTCCAACTGAGGCAGGGTGACGCTGGTGTCACGCTGTCCAAGGCGGAGTCAATTGTACACACTTGTAAGAACTAGCTGGTCTTAGTAAATAATGTACTCATTGGGGATTGGAAGGAACGTCTCTTGATGGGCAGTAGCCATACAGCCTGTACTCTGTCCTTTCTTAGGGGGAATTTTTTCTTTAGATAGGTTGTGAACCTACCTCTGCTACCACTGTTGCAACTGAGCCAATGAGGATTCAGTATTTGGAATTGGGGAAGACAACAGTCCAATAGAAAGGACAGAATAATAAGAATAAGGTATTGTTTTATTGTAGGATAAAGTGATTAATATATTATATGGGGAAAGCCACACAGCCACAAGGGTGTTGCAACCAAATTTTCAGACTTGCCTGCTAATGTATCTTATAATACACAGGGGGCGCTCAATGAGTTGCCCTTTGACATATCTAACATTATGGGTTAATCTGATGGCAAAATCAAATGGCAGGTAATTCATCCTAATTAGGAGCACTACCAATTTGACTTGATGATCCCCGCACAAGTTATTCCTTGGCTTTGAACCTTACATGAAACTTCCCACTATACCACCCCCTTGTGGCCTTGTGGCTTTCCCCATATAGTATATTAATCACAATATTTTACAATAAATGATACCTTATTCTTATTATTATGTCCTTTCTATTATACTGTTGTCTTCCTCAATTCCAAATACTGAATCCTCATTGGTTCAGTTGTAACAGTGGTAGCAGAGGTAGGTTCATAACCTACCTAAAACAAAATCCCACCAAGAAAGGACAAAGTACAAGTTGTATGGCTACTCCCCAACAAGAAACTTTCCTCCCAATCCCCAAGGGGGACATCCCTGATGGGTATGTCATCTATCAAGACCAAATAGTCCTCACCAGCATGCACAATTGGCTCTGCTTTGGGCAGCGTGACGCCAGCGTCACCCTGCCCCAGTCAGACCTGTCCCAACGCATGCTCAACCTTCATTTAGAACCCTTTGCTGGTGGCGTCAAAGGGGCCAACATTGTCAGTTGGCTCCAATCTACTGAAACCCGCTTCCGTATCTGTCAGATTCCTGAGCCCATGTGGGTTGCCACTGTGTCTGGTTGCCTCACGGGGCCCGCGCTGTGTGGTTCACTAACTGGGTCAGTCAATAACTTGACGTTACCTGGGTGGCATTCCAAGACGCCGCCAAATCCCGCTACAGCAAAACCTTCTCCCCCATTGTTGTGGGTACTCCTCTTCTAGCAATCAAACAAACTGGTTCCATTCCTGAGTACCTTGCCACCTTGCAACAAGCTCTTGCTGCTGCCCCCAAAGCTGTGACCAACGGAAATGCAATGCTACTCACCCTCATTGTTAATGGGTTAAAACCCCATATTGGCAAGTGGGTCCCCGTAGGTTGCTGTACCTCTATTGATGATTGCTACAAGGCCATCATGGAGGCTAACAACTAGGCCTCAATGGGCTTCCGCCGTACCAGTCTTGCTCCATCCCAACCACATACAACACCTGGCAATGGCCACAATCAAGTGGGCTGCCGCCAGCACCGTCAGCAGGATAATGGGACTAAACGCCCCCGCAAAGGGGAGCTCCAGCTAGCGCAGATTAAGGATCAGGGAAAAGCTGGGGGTTGTAGCAATGAGAGGACCTGCAACCCCACTTGACCCATCCTCTCAATCCTTGCTCGCAAAGATCCCCTGTGACTACAACATCCACGAAGTCAAAACCCTGGATCTCTTTCAAGTCCACAGTGACAACCCTGTATTGCAAGCAAGTCACTCCTCAAATAAAGTAACACACTTATCCTATCCCTTCCATTTCTGTGGGAACACCCACAAATTGTTGATGGACACGTGGTCAATCACACTATGGTGGGACAGGCGTTTGCAGATTTGCAACAGTTAAACCATGTGCCCAGCAGGTTCAAGGCAGTACAAGTAGCTGACTCCCGCAGAGTTGCAATCACCTACAAGACAGTACCCTTCTCTGTGAGAATGGGGAACATCCAGGTTAAGCTCTATGGGCCAATCATGGCCGGGCTCAGCCATGACGTAATTGCCGGCCTTGACTGGCTCCTTCACAATTGCCCCTACAATGACTGGGATACATCTGTTATTACCCTTAATAGAAAAGGGGTGGGCTTTCAGATCTATCTGTTTGAAATGAGCAAACTCCTTCACAATACTGTGTTTTTCAGAATAACAGAAATAGTCTTTTACAACTTCAAGGGGGGGAAACTAGACTTTAATCAATTCTCAGTTGAATTTATCTGCGCTGAATCATCTGCGGTCCCTCCCTTGACCTCCTCACCACCACCAGTGCTTGCTGCCCTCCTCAAGGAGTACCAGGACGTATTCAGTGAGACACCTGAACAACTACCTCCTCCCCGGGAGATTCAGCATGCTGTACAACTTCAAGGATCATTACCTAAAGCACAACCATTATACCATCTTACACCAAAGGAAGATGAGACCCTCTGCCAACACCTTATGGACGCGCTTGATAAGGGCTTCATTTGCCCCTTGCTCTCTCCATACAGGGTGGCTGTCTTCTTTGTAGCCAAGAAAGATGGGTCCCTTTGCCTGGTCACAGACTACTGCACCCTAAATGAGGTGACAGTTAAGAATAAGTACCCCTGTTGCTGATTGACGGCCTGTTTGATACACTTGCAGGTGCAAAGGTCTTTAGCAAGATCAATCTCACTGCAGGGTACAATCAGGTCCGCATTGCACCAGGGGATGAGGCAAAAACTGCCTTCTGCACGCGCTACAGGTTGTTTGAGTGTTGTGTCATGAACTTTGGAATGACCAACGCTCCTTCTACCTTTGCCATGTTGATGAACAAAGCATTTGAGGATCTGATTGGAAAGTGTGTGGTTGTGTACCTTGACAACATTATTGTCTTCAGTCAAGATCAAACCACACACCTCCAACACCTCCGTGCTGTCTTTGACACCCTTCAGAAAAATCAGCTAAAAGCTAAACCCTCCAAATGCAAGCTTCTCAAGTTGGAGCTGTTATTCCTTGGGCACACCATCTCTGCCCAAGGGATAAAGCCTAACCCTGCCAAAATCAAGGCAATCACCAGCATGCCGCCCCCCACTGATGTGGGACAGGTGCAGACATTCTTAGGCATGGTTGCCTACGTACACAAGTTCATTCCCAATTGCAGGGAGCTAATTGCACCTCTCACTGAGCTTCTCAATACCAAACAGCGCTTCCATTAGACCCCAATCAGAGATTAAGCCTTTGAGACTTTGAAACAAAGGCTCACAACAGCACCAGTGCTGCAGTTCCCCAATTGAAACCGACAGTACAAACTCAAGACTGATGCCTCCAGCAGGGCCATAGGGGGCGTGCTAAGGATAGAAACCAACAATAGCGCCTTCCTCCCCGTAGCATATGATTCCAGGAAACTTACTGACTTGGAACAATGCTACCCCATCCATGATAAAGAATTGGCACTGTTACCTGGAATGAGCTACCTTCCCACCCTGCGTTCTGACGGACCACAAGTTGCTCAAGTACTTTAACATGCAGTCTCACTTGACACACCGCCAAGCAGGATGGGTTGAGCGTCTATCCCCCTACCAGTTGTGCATCAAGTACAAGCCTGGAAAGGAACTTGTCACAGCTGACGCTCTTTTGCAACTTTATGTAGCGTCCATCACTGGGGATGATGGCTTGGACCCAGATTGGCCCATGCTCTACCTCCGCCCTGAGGCAACTTGCTACAAGGACCTTAACTTGGTAACCATCTCCAAGTTGAAGGAAAATGAAAGTCAGTTCACTACTGATGCTGGTAACGTCTGCCGCCGGGCAGAGACAGGTGAGAAGACGCCTTACATTCCCACCACGCAACAAGGGGACACAATATTGCACTACCACCAAACCCTGGGTCACATCAGAGGACGTAACCTCTTTGAGATCATGAAACAGAAGGTTTGGTGGCTGCGCATGCGTCAAGACATCTTGGACCTCCTCAAAACGTGCGTGTTGTGCAAAAAGAACATGTCCAAACCTGCACCACCCAAGTCTGTCCTGCCCATCAAGGCCATGTAACCCTTCAAGCAGTGGGCCCTTGACATTGTGGGGCCACTCCCCAAAGACAGACTGGGAAATAAGTACATTATCACTGCCATCAACTACTTCACTTGCTGGCCAGTGGCCTGGGCAACAACCAACCACACCGCCACCATCATTATCCGCTTTATTGGCAAGGAAATTTTGGCCTGCTTTGGGCGACCTAAACGCCTTATCACAGATGGCGGCCCTGAACTTGTTGGGCATGCCATGAAGGCATACTGTGCCAAGAACGCGCTCCAACGTATAGTTATGACCCCCTACCATCCTCAAGCCAATGGACGTGTGGAACAGTTAATTGGCTCACTGGTTCAACTGATTGCCAAGCTCTCACAAGAGCACCCCAACACCGCATGGACTGAACATCTGTCCACCGCTCTACTTATCCTGCAAGCAAGAATCAACAGGGACACAGGGTTCAGCCCCAGTACCCTGGCCTTTGGAACACCTGGCAGTCTGACAGGAGTTGAACAGGGAAATTTACGGTCCAAGGTTCCCAAAAAGCCTCCCCTAGTAACAACTCCATCCCTAGACCAATGGTGTGCCAAAGCCCAGGAAATCAAACACAAGCGGGTTGCAGGAGAGACAAAGCACCTCAAAGCTAGATACAAATCAGGTGACCCTGTCTACACCCTCAACCCCAATTCTGCCAAGTTAGAACCCAACCACCTGGGGCCCTTCAGGATAGCTGCAGTCTATGACAATCACACCTATCAACTTGAAGATGCCCAAGGAAACACCAAGAAGCTTCACCATGATTGCTTGTGCCCCTGCCGCGCTATCCTCACACAAAAGCTGTTTGTGCGGACCTTCCCAGACCTTCTGCAGACTCCAGTCTTGGTGTCTGACAACAAGCAGGGGGAAAGGAGGGTGTTGCAACCAAGCTTCCAGACTTGCCTGCTAACGTATCTTACAATACACAGGGGGCGCTCAATGAGTTGCCCCTTGACGTATCTAACAACATGAATTAATCTGATGGCAATATCAAATGGCGGGTACTTCATACTAATTAGAAGCGCTACCAATTCAACCTGCTGATCCCTGCACAAGTTATTCCTTGGCTTTGAACCTTACATGTAACTTTCCACTATGCCACCCCCTTGTGGCCTTATGGCTTTCCCCATATAGTATATTAATCACAATATTCTACAATAAACAATACCTTATTCTTATTACTCTGTCCTTCCTATTGGACTGTTGTCTTCCCCAATTCCAAATACTGAATCCTCATTGGTTCAGTTGCAACAGATAGTTGCTGCAACGCTTAATAATACATGATTTGCCACAGTGCCGCCTAAAAATTGGAATAAGTGCCAAAGCGCTGACCTACTTTATTGTCAAGCGCCATTATGCCGCCTAGTAGTTGAGTTAGGCGCCAAAGCGCCAAATTACTATTACACCAAGCGCTGCCACACCAACTGAAAATAATTGAAGGTACCACTTTACTTTTTCATCAAGCGCCAAGGCACTGGGTTCAATTCCCCATAATCTTAAATTCCCATATTAATCACATTAATAAGCATTAAGCTTGGAGCATGCCAGGAAGGTAGGAAGTGATCCTGAAGTAACTAAATTATTTCATGCCAGCAAGGATCACCTGTGCTGGGTGAAGATGAAGATATTGTATTGGTTGTTATGCAATAAGCGCCAAACCTAGATTAATAATTGCACAAATTAGGGGCTTATTAGAATGTCCTAGAAGACATTGCTAGCAGCCCAGGGATAACCTTGCAGAAGGTTAAGAAGAATTAATCAATTATAATAAAAATAATCTTTTGACCAATCTTTGATCAATCTTTGATTTATCTTTAAGCTGGTTGACCTTTGTCCTAATCTTAAGTGCTTCTCGTGATCAGAAGTCTTTCCTGGACAATAGTCATATTTCCATTTGATCCTGGCTCTTGTGATACAATACCACTCATATCCTCACATATGACTGTATTCAAGCAAATGCCCTGTGCCAAATAATCTCAAATACTTGTGGCGCTGTAATGCAAAAAAGCGTGGCACCAATAGTAAATGGACCTAAATTCTTGTTTAGACTTAATGCCAGTGTTTTGCAGCATGTGGGCCTTGTAAACCCTAGGCCATTTGTGATCAAAAAGTGGGCTTTCCTCCTAGGAAGGCAGTTTGTAATGTTTTTCATGATGTTGGTTGCTTTATCTCTAGGAAGGCTAGCTGATTGTCTAGGGCGTTCTGGGCTCTGACATCATCCCCTACTATAGTTGAGCTTGCAGAACACTTCTCTTTATTCCAAGACTTGTATTCCTTCATCAAAGTAGCGGCATTTTTGAGGTTGGATTCTGGTTCCCAAGTATTATCTTCATTTGGGTACCCTTTCCATTTGATCAGGAAATGATGTTTTTGATAGCAGATTTTGTGTCCTAAGATGGCTTTGATCCCATATTCTGTGAAGCTTTCTACTTTAATAGGTGGGAGAGCTGTTCTTACTATATGGTGCAGGGAGAAAGTCCTTTCTTTTTTGATAACAGGGAGCAGTGAAATATACCATTAATATTCCATCTGGGGATATTTCTAATTGTTATACTACAGCACTGTTGCAACTGAGTCTCTCTCCTTGCCTGCTAATGTATCTTACAATACACAGGGGGCGCTCAAGGAGCCGCCCCTTGATGTGTCTAACAACATGAACCAAACTGATGGCAATATCAAACTGCAGGCACTTTATCCTAATTAGAAGCGCTGCCAATTCAACCTGCTGATCCCCGCACAAGTTATTCCTTGGCTTCAAACCTTACATAGAACATGCCACTATGCCACCCCCTTGTGGCCTTGTGGCTTTCAATATAATGTATTTTAATCATAATATTCCTCAATAAACAATACCTTATTCTATTCATTTCTGTCATTTCTATTGGACTGTTGTCTTCCCCAATCAAATACTGAACTCTAATTGGTTTAGTTACAACAGCACTAATTTGTTGTAGGACCTTGTAAGGACCTGTTTTTTGGGGGCTCAAGATAGCGCACGGGGCAGTGGTATTGATGTTCTTTGCGCTGAGGTACACAAGGCTTCCTAATTTGATTGGAGGGCCAGGTCTTTGTTTCTTGTTGGCAAAGTCCTTGTATACTTGTACTTCTCTTCTCAGGTTCTGGGCACATTCTTCTTGACACGTGTGGATGTTGCTGACCCAATCACGTCCTTCTGGATTATTGGCTTCCTCTGTGGGAGGGGCATCCCATGTGAGGTTGAATCTGTAGTTGGCTTTGAAGGGGGACATGCCAGTGGATCTGTGGTCTTGGTTATTTTACGTAAACTGAGCCATTGGTAGGTGTGTTACCCAGTTGTTATGTTCCAAGTTAATGTAGCATAATAAATACTGTTTGAGGACCTGGTTTACTCTCTTGGTCTGCCTGCTTCTCTGGGGTCAATATGCAGTGGACAATGATATTTTTATTCCCAAGTCTTTTAGGATTTGGGCCCAAAACTTGGAGGTGAATTGTGGACCTCTGTCTGAGACCACTTCTTGTGGGATTCTGTGGTTCTTGAATACTTGGTTCCTAAATAGGGTGGCTGATTCCTTTACAGTTACTTTGGTTTTGTTGGGATAAAGTGAGCCATTTTGGTAAAACAGTCAACAATTACAAGGATGGTGTTGAATCCTTTTGAATTGGGTAGCTCCACAATATAGTCCATGGAAACTGACTTCCAAGGGCCTTCTGCAATCTGAAGGGGTTGTATTAATCCTTCTGGCTTTCCTTGATTGGGCTTGGTATGTCCACATGTCTCTCAACTGCTGAGGTATTCTTCAGCTTCTAGCTTCATCCTGGGCCACATGTAAGTTCTATGGATTTCTTTAATATTCTTTGTACACCTGGGGTGTCCTGAAGTGGAGGAGTTGTGGTATTCCTTCAATATCTCCTAGTGCAGTGGACCTTCTAATATATGTGTGTCCATGTAGTTTTAGGGTGTTTCTATGTAAGTAGTAACCTGTTTAGTAGTATCAACTGTTGATATCTTTCTTTAAGTCTTCCATGATGGAGATGCAGTGCTGGTCTAAAGTCTGAGCCAGTTGGATTTCTTCTCTTCTACTGGCTAGTCCCAGAAATAGGAACACTGATTCAATAATGTTGGGGGACAGTACAGATTTAGTGTTTAATTCCTCAATCTCTTTGGCACTAGGAAAAGGTATGCTCTTTGACTCAGGGCTTCAGGTACAATGTTGATCTTCCTGGGTTTGTAGCTGATTGATAAGTCATAATCTGCTAGGAATAGGGCCCATCTAGCTTGGCACTGGTTTAGTTGTTGCAGCTTGAAGAAGTATGTCAGGTTCTTATGATAAGTCATGATTTTCACTGGGTGGTTGGCGTTGCAAAAGTATCTTCTCCAATGTTTTAAGAACTAATTGATAATAAGCATCTCTTTATCATAGATGGGATAGTTAAACTCAGGTTAAGTTAACTTCCTTGAGTATTAAGCTACAGTGCGCATCTTACTATCATGCCCCTCTTGAAGCAACATCCCCCCAATGCAAAGTTGAAAGTGTCTGTCTCCACAATGAAGGGTTTGTTGTAAACTGGCATTGCCAGGACAGAGGCAGACACTAAAGCTGTCTTTAGCGACTCAAAGGCAAATCTGGCAGCGTCATCCCACACAAAGGGGTGTTTCTTGGAGGAGAGGCGGGTCAAAGGCAAAAAAATTGAAGAATTTTTTTTGGAAAAATTCCCAGCAGAAGTTTTCTAGTCCCAGGAAGCTTCTGACTTCCTTGCAGTTCTTAGGTTCAGGCCATGACATCACAGCCTATATTTTGTTGGGTGTCATAGCAAATCCTCCTTTTAGCACATTGTACCCCAAGAACTCTACTTCTTCTTGAAAGAACTCACATTTTTGGATTTTAAAAAATATTTTCTGTTCCTTGAATTGTTGTAGGACAGCTTGAAGATGTTTGACATGTTCCTCAGGGGTTCAGCTGTATATAAGGATATCATCTAAGTAAGCTACACAGAACTGTTCCTTGAGTCCTCCCAAGACCACGTCCACCATAGTTTGAAAAGTTCTGGGAGTGTTGCAAAACCCAAACGGCATAACCAAGTATTTGTAGAGACCTTGTCTAGTCTTGAAAGTGGTCTTCCATTTGTTGCCAGGCCTGATCTAGATCTGGTTAAAGGCATCCCTCAAATCAATTGTTGAGAAGACGTTGGCTCCTGAAAGCTGGTCTGAAAGGTCTTAAGCATTAGGTACATGGTATCTTTTTTCACAGTGATGCTTTTTAGGTCCTGGTAGTTCACGCAAGGACGTAGGTCACCACCCTTCTTTTCAACAAACAGTAAAGGGGAAAAACAGAGAAATTTGGAGATGCATATGTATCCCTTCTTTAACATCTTGTCCAGGTACTCTCTTAAGGTGACTTGTTCCTTAATATTGCAACTGTGAACAGGTTCATGTTTAGGGTGGGTTTCTGGGAGAAGATTAATGACGTGGTCAAACTGACTGTGTTTAGGCAAGGTGGTGGCTTCTTCTTCTGAGAAGACAGACTCCCAAGGCTTCAAACATTTTAGGATCTCAGCTTTGCAAGATTCCATGGTGATGTTGTTTAGCTCTGGGGTTTGCTGAGGGTTCAAGAATGGGACCTCTAAGGTTTGGCCCTCATGAGTGACAGTCACCTGATGGTTCTTATAGTATAAGTTCAGTTGGTGGTCAACCCACCATTTAAATCCTATCACTACAGGTTTGGGAAGCTTCTATATGACATAAAATCTGGTAGGCATGAGTTTCCCATTTAACTTCAGGGAGACATAATCTTTTCATTCATGTGACAGGTCTGTTTTCTTGTTTCCTAAGGTTACTATTTGGGAGTTTCCTTGGACTGTTACACCCAGTTCTTAGATAGGCTATGTTTCATGTAATTGAGGGTTGCCCCACTTTCTAGAAGGGCTATAGTGTTCATCTCATGTTCATGGTAACAAAGAATAGTGTCAATGATAGTGTAGTACTGGAAGTGTTGTTTATTGCTGAAATGATGGCCCCTTGGGTTCCATTAGAGCAGCTAGTGCAGGCTTTGGATATGTGGCCACTCTGATGGCAATAGAAGCATAGCCCACTTCTAACATTATGTTGGTACTCTTCTGGGGTCATGTTCAAGCAAGGCCTACTAGCATCAGGGTGCTAGTTGTTCTGGGGCTGTCCAGTGTGGTATTCTTGAGGTTGTCTGAAGTCCATTCCTCTGGCAATTGCCAGGAGCTTGTCTTTAGGAAAGTCACATTGGTGATGTCTACTTAGGCTGGTGTCAGGAATGACAATTTGGATGCTCCTAAATCTCAAAATATGGAACCAGAGTCAAACCCTGGACAAAACCCTTTGCGGACTGCCAGACCCATGGGCTGGGAACCCAATAACCCACTAATGATCAATAAAGTTGTTACCATCCTGTCAGGACCCAAACCCTTAGCAGTCCCGCAGGATTCTGTAAGCAAACTGCCAGTGCAAGATGCCAAGAATTTCCCCGGGGTGCCAACGCCTGACACCAGCAGTTTGCTCAGTGAAATACGCAAGTTTCTCCATGAGGGTTATTTCAAATTCCCCCCAAAGTCCTGGGGGAGGCACTGAACCCAAAGAGGCACCCAATACCCAAATCAACAAACAGAAGGATTCAAAGTCTTCTCATCCCAAAGCGCCAGTGGCAAACCGCCAGTGCTGAGCGCCACACTGCCATCTGAGACCCCCAATGCCAACCCACCAAAGCCCAGAAACCCCAACCAGGTAGTGAAGCCTGGCAGTGTGGTATAAGTACCTGCCAGGCCAAGATCAACCCCCATTGTCATTTTTAAATAAAGGTTATGAGATATTGGTTTCCCCAATTACTACCATATTTTATTCTTGTCATCTGCCAGTTAACTCAAAGACCATCTGACACCTCTGCCAGTCTGCCAGCTATGTACCACCCACCAGGTGCTCCATTTGGCCCTTTCTAATTCACATGGTACCCCTTAAAGCCTGAGGACAAGGACTACACCGCCAACAACATACTAGCCCGGGACCCCTTGGCCAGAACTACAGAGTTAACCAGATACAACCAAGAAGGCCCTTGGTATGTTACCAAATCCTGCCTGTTCAGAGATAAATACAACTTTCTTCCTGCCTATCAGCTGGACATGAAACCGCCCTTCACCCCCAAACCAATGCCTGCCTCTGCCGCCAAGCTCCCACTGGACCATACCAACAAGCTTTTTGAATTGTATATATTACTCTCACAGGAGTAATAGATACTATTGTTCCTGCCGCCGGTCTGTGGTTGTGGGTGAGCAAGTCAATGTCCTACTTCATTAAGTTAGCACCAATCCTTTGGTGGGCCCTGCCCACCCAGTCCACAAGCTGCCAGTTCCCAAACGCTAGCAAGCCGGCCAATCAGTGTTGGTTCCCTGATAGCTGGTGTGGTGTGGTTTCAAACCGTTTCTGAAGTGTAACTCATATATATTTTCAGGGATCTTGGCAGCCTCTGCCAGGAGTAGAAATAGTTGTATGTAGGTCTCCAGATTGTCCCTTCCCTGGGTCAGGCAGATGAGCCCCATGTAGGCTTAGATCTTGGCTCCAGCAGGGGTGGTTGTAGAGTTCATTCTCTTCAGGAATTGCTTGTAGTAGAGTATGAGGTCTGGATCTTTCTCTAGGCTGGTCAGGAAGGTCTCTCTGGTACCATACTTTTGGTTGAGCGGCCACCATTATAACCTTATGAGTGTTGTCTCTGAAGCTTTTGGGGTAGCATGGAACAAGGTGTTTATTATCATTCCTTTTCTGAAACCAGCCAAATCCATTTTTGGCAGGTCAGGAAGGTTTGTGAGGGCAGCAGCATTTTTGTTGGAGATGGAGATTGTCACATTCTGAACTTGGGATGGCTTGGCAATAACTCCTTATTAGCTTTTGTTTGTTTCTTGCTTCTTGGTCATGTGGTGTCTTAGGTAGTAAGCTCAGGTCAAAAATAAAAGCATATAAGATGCCCCTATAATCAAAGAAGAATAGGGGCCCAGGTTTACTAGTTTTTTAATGGTTGACATACTGTCACAGCCAATACCAGAGTCCAGCTGGACTCTCAAAGGGGAGTCATGCTGGGCCTGAAAAGCCATGTACACAATTGGTGCTATCCTGAAAAGGTAATTCACAGCTGTAGCCAAAGGACACCAACTTTCAGAATGGGGCATAAACTGATTGACCAGCACCAATACTGTGATGTAAACAAACCCCAATTTGCTGAAGTCTTGGGCAGGAGGCACGTTGGGCAGGAGGGAGCGAGAGGAATCTCCTTCATGTTAGATGCAAGACCCTCTAGGGTGACCAGAAGAAAGATCAAGGTGGTGAGAGTGAAAGAACTCTAAGTCAAAGGTGCAAGGTGACTTAACCAAAGTGACAGGAGCAGAACCAGGAGGGAGCATATAGGTGCAGTTGTATTGTGTAGTGAATTCACAAATAAATACATACATCATTATTATATTGGTGCACAAATAGATAATTCCTGCAAAAAAATAATGGTTTCTGGGCATAAAGGTGTTTATTTTCATATTTTAACAGTAAGGAAGGCTTTTCCTTGTCACTATATATACTTACTGGGGAATACTTAGCCTTTTGTGCCATCAGAGACCTGGTGGTATCATTTTCAGTGATACTTGTGATTTGGCTCAGAAATTGTGCACTTTGGCCTGGGGTGAAAGGTCATTGGATGGTATAACATTAACTTTGGTTTGGCTGAATCATGCTGAGGCGCCAAAGCTATTATTAGAACATGTAAGCAATCAAGCGCCTGATTGCGTTTGAACCATTACCCTCCCAATTTACCATTTCCTGGTAGTAAATGGACCAAAATTTATGTTTAGACTCAATGCCAGAGTTTTACGGAACATGGGACTCACAAACCCCAGGCCATTTGCTATCAGAAAGGGGGTTTCCCCCCAGGAAGGCAGTTGGTAATGTTTTCCATGATGTTAGTTGCTTTATCTCTAGGAAGGCTAGCTGATTGTCTAGGGCATTCTGGGCCCTGACATCAACCCAGTAGGTAACAAAGGACTACTGGGGAGGGATAGCTCTTCAACCTGGTAGATAACATTAGCTACCAGGGGGAACAACTGATGTAACCTAGCAGGTAACTAAGGACTGCTAGGGAAGAGAGGAGCTGAGGTAGCTCCACAATCTCTTATCTACTAGCAGGAGGTCTAAAAGTGAGCACTTTATCTAACAGACTGGTAGGGTGTCTTTGTCTGTGTTTTCTTGAAGGCTTTGGGGAGGCCCTGAAGCCATTATAGAGGCGTGGATATTCCCAGAGACGTTATAAGAGTAGCTGCTTGGGAAAGCAGCTTCAGAACTTGATGATTAACAGGTCTCTGTAAATTAAAGTTGGCTACTTTGCAACTAAAAGCTCATACTTAACCACCTAAGTGGGTAAAGATAACTGCACAGACCTGAGGATTGTCTGTAGTTGAATGGCCCAAGTGGAGGTCACTTGCAGGGGCCCAGTAAAATGCCAGTATCCTTGTAAACTTATTTCCTGATTCTGAGTTATTGATAACAGGGACTGAAATTGGAACCAAGGCAGTTCATAATTAGGAATGAAACCTAGGTGGTTCATAGTGAAGAATAGTTAAAAGACTGAAAAATCATGGTGAAGACAAGTTGAAGGACTGAAATATCATATTAAAGACTAGTTGAAGGACCATAAAATCATGGAGAAGGACTAGCTGAAGGTCTGGAAGTTGGTTAAGAAGGCCCAGAAGAAGTAGATGAAAAAGCAGGAATGATGGACTTGGACCGCTGAAAATAGGATTACTTATAAGAAAAAAGCAAATAAAAAATTAATTAAAACTGCCAAAAAAAGATATGATAAAAATATAGAGTTAAATATCATATAATAAATAAGAAGAAATAAGTAAATAATTTACAGAAAAAAACTGTGAATTAATAAGGAATTGATTAAATGAGAAGAAGACAAAGTAACTAAAAACAGAACAGAGAAACTTTGAGGAAAAAGGCTGGAGCTTTGCCAAAACAATTAAGAGGAGCAAGTGGCAGGTGGTTTCAAACTGATGGAATGTGGAAGAAAACACAGAGAACCACAAAGAAAGGTTGAAGAAATCAGGGTTCAAAAATCTCTTAAGTAAAAAATATGTGAAAGTGCTTGAGTTTTGCTGGAGAAAAGTGACAGGAATTATGGTAAACCCGTTCAAAACGCAGAGCAAGGTTTTATCTGGAGCAAGATAATGCTGGGTTCAAACAAGGGTCAAGAGCAAGTCATTCAGGCAAAAGTTTTGGCAAAACAGCTCAATCTGGGCAAATTATTGGCTGAAGCTCAAATCTTGTTTGATCAAGGGTTTAAGGGCTTTAACCAAAGGGTTTAAGCCTAAAAAATAAGGGAATTAACCAGAAAAAAGCTGTTTTAATTGGCATAAGTAAGTTAAAAGGTTTAATATATTATAAAACAGAAAAAATTGATAATTTAAGCCTGACAAACCTGAGATCTGAGAGAAAAGAGAGACTGAAACAAGGAGCTATAAAAGGGGAATTAGTCTGAGGCTTTTCAAGGATTGAAAACAGTGGATAACAAAGGCTACTAAGCCTAAGATAAAGGAGCTGGAGGCCAAGATAAAGATTCAGAAGACCAGGATAAAGGAGCTGGAGCCTAGGATAAGGAGCAAGAGCCCAAGCAAGGAGCAGAAATCCGGTACTAAGGAGCAGGAGTCCTAGGTTAAGGAGCAGGAGCCCAAGACCAAGTACAAGTACAAGGAGTTCAAGAGATTGTTAGAAGACTCTAAGTATTGGCGCATATCAAATTTTTCCCTGACCCCCAAGCCAAATACCAGAAGTTTTCTAAGAGGAATTTCTTCTGAAAGCAAAAAAAGCCCATTTTGACCCCTGCCCAAATTTCCAAGTAGTGCAAATAGTCCCTATGAGTGAATTGCATAATATCTTGTATCCTATTCAAGAGGATGAGGATACCTATTACCAAAGCTGTTGAAGGTTTGCTACTAGTAAAACTTCTCAGAAGGAGTTATAAAGGTTAACTAGACACCTTGGAATGACAGTTAGGGGGATAGAATTTATTGCAAATGAGTTTAGTAGGCTGTTAAAGGATTATAACATACTCACAGAGGGTCTAGCTGTAAAGCCTCATAAAATGAGGGAGTACTTTAGCTAGGTAAGGTACCAAGTTAGAGACTTCAAATCCCGTAAGTGCCGTCAAGATGGGATAGACCATCATCATCCATCTAAAGACTTTGGCATGAACGTTAAATTGTCCAAAATTACCGGCAAAGTACGTAAACACGTAGAAGACAAAGGAATAAATTGCTACATGCTGGGTGGAGCAGGGCAACACCAGCGTGGGCCAGGAGTACGTCTCAGAGGAGTTGAGCTGCGCTGGCTCCTTGTAGAAGTACTTGTCAAGCAGTTTGTTGTATGGTCCATGCTGATGAGAGTGTTGGTGGCCCCCAATCTCAAGGTAGGCTGTGAGTACAGCAGAAAAGATCAAGTGGTTCATCTTCTAGTCCTGGGAAAGGGAAGACAAAGCTTAGTGTCTTTAACTTTCTGTTGTGTAAAAGTTTCTTGGGTATTGATTTATGTGATACTATTGAGGGGTAATTTCACTCAATGATAGCACAAACTACCATCAAGTGATTGAGATTTATTATATACTGTCATCCTTTAGTGGGGCATGAATAGTACAAAGCATTGGACAGGGGACCCCAAACACTTGGTGTTGTCTGAAATTCCCTTTTGGGAGTGGAATGGAAGTGGTTTTGCAAGCAATGAATTGTTATCATTGGCATGGTATGGGATTGGAGCATCTTCAGGCACAGTAATGCATTTCAATCCAGCTTTTGCAGTTGAAGCATTATTTGTAATGCTGGACTGCTTGCCAACCCCCTCCCAATTTGGTAGATTCCAAATTTGGGCAGCAGTTCCCCCTCCATTTGGTTTTGGGGAAATTGCCTTTTTGGGTTTCCTCTTTTGGCAATTTCCCCATTTGGCGGGTGGGGTGGGGGGGCTGGCTGGCAGGTGGCGGGCGTGCAGCCCGCGGACGGGGTATAAAACCCGTCCAAATTAAAAAATTTATTTTTAATTCCTGTTTGAGAATCTTGGCTTCCTGCAGCAGTTTCCCTAATAAGGGGGAACTGCTGCCCTTTTTTGTTTTATTTGTTATCCTGCAGTGTGCTCAGAGCAACTTCCTGAACGCCAGTGTTGTCAGGAATATTCCTGACAGTTGCTTCTCCTTCCCTTCTTGGCAGACCTGTCCGTTGGCGGTACTGGGCAATAAGGTCAGGGGCGTTGACAAGGTTTTTTACTGGTTCCCATGAGTTTGATTCCAGTGGGTAACCTACCCATGAAACTAGGTATTGGACCTGGTTGCAAACTTTCCTGTACCCTAGTATGGCCTGCACTTTCCATTCTGGGGTGTGTTGTAGGATTGTTGGCGGAGGGTGGCTGTTTTTTGTCTGATGAGCGTAGGGGCTTCCTCTTTCTGCCTCTAGTTTGGATACGTGGAAGACGTTGTGGGCACTGGAACAGTCTGGGAGCTGCACCCTGTATGTTGTGTCCGAGATTTGTTGGAGTACCTTGAGGGGGCCAATGCGACGGGGTCCTAGTTTCCTTCCCACTTGGTTAATCTTGAGATTCTTGGTGTCAAGATACACATTGGAGCCAATTTTGAACTCTGGGTTGGCACATCAGTGTTTGTAGGCTTGGACCTTGTTCTTTTGTTGGGCCTCCCTGAGGTTACTCTGTGGATGTTTCTGTGTATCCTGTAGGTTTTGGAAGTACTTGTTGGCTTGAGGTACTGTCCCTGGGCAGCCTTTAGTGGGGATTTCTTGAGGAGAGAACCCATAGTTGGCTGTGAATGGGGACATCTTGGCTCCCAAGTGGTAAGAACTGTTGTAGCTAAACTGGGCCAAAGGTAGTAGGTCTGCCCAATTATCCTGCTTAGTGTTAACGTAAGCGCGGAGATATGTTTCTAGTATCTGGTTAACTTGCTCTGTTTGACCATTGGTTTGAGGGTGGAAGGCTGTTGACAGGTTGAGCTTCACCTGGAGTTGTCACATTATTTTGCCCCAGAATTTGGAAGTGAACTGGGTTCCTCTGTCTGATACAATGTCTTTTGGGAGACCATGGTGACGGTAAATGTGGTTGAGGAATAACCAAGCCGTGGTGGTGGCCAACATTCCTGATGAGCAAGCGATGAACTCTGCAGCTTTGGTGAGGTGGTCCACAATAACCAGAATCCCTGTGAAGCCTTGACTGGGAGGTAAGTCCGTGATGAAATCCATGGAGATAGATCCCCATGGCATTGATGGGATTGGTAGGGGTTGAAGCAAACCCTGTGGCTTCTGTGTAAGTTGTTTGTTCCTCATACATGACACACATTGTGAGATGTAGTTTTTTACTTTTGGAAACATGGATGGTCACCAGTAGCTGATTTGAAGACATGCCATAGTTTTCTTGATTTCTCTGTGACTACCTAGCAGGGAGTCATGCAACTCCTGTAGGTCCTGATTCTGAATGACTCCTGGGGGTATCACCAATCTATCAAGTCTGTAAAGGAAGCCCTCGTGGATAGAGTAGTTGGGGTTGGGTTTTGCGGAGTTCATTTTGGCAATTAGGTCCTGGATGAGTAGGGAGTCCTTCTGGGCGTTCTTCACCTCCTCTTCCAAGGATGAGAGTGGTTGGGAGGCCCCAAGGACGGCAATCAAGAACTGGTTGGTGTCTAGGACTGGTTGGGTGTTGAAGTTGCTGTAGGACTGGTCTCCGTTGTTGTGATCTTCTTGTCTACTCAGGGCGTCTGGTGTGTCGTTGGTGTGCCCTGGGATGTAACTGATTTTGAAGTCGTAGGAGGACAAATCCAGAGCCAATCTGGAAAGTTGTTGGCAGATCTTCCTTTTCTCTGTGAAGTATAGGAGGTTCCTGTGGTTGGTGCAGACAATGACGGTGTGCTTGGCTCCTTCTAAGTATTGTCTCCAATGTTTGAAAGCTTTAACCATGGCCATAAGTTCTTTTTTGTACACATTGTAGTTTTGTTCACAATCCAGCAGTTTCTTAGAGAAGTATGCCACAGGGTGGTATACTCCAGACTTCCCTTCCTGAAGCAAGACTGCGCCTAAGGCAAAGTCTGAAGCGTCAGTCTCTAAAAAAATTGGAGCTTGGGGTCAGGTTGTTGGAGTACCAGGGCTGTTGTGAAGGCAGTTTTGAGGGTCTCAAAGGATATCTGTGCCTCCTCTGCCCAAATGTACGGTACACTCTTTGCTGTTAAGGACGTGAGAGGTTCTGCTATCTTTGCAAAATCCTTAATGAACTTACGGCAAAAGTTAGTCAACCCCAGGAATCCTCTCAATTTTGATTGGGTGTCTGGGATCTGCCATTCAATTACCGCTGCAATTTTGGATGGTGCAATGGCAAAGCTGCCTTTCCGGATTGTGTACCCCAGGAATTCTACCTCCTGTTTGAGGAATTCACATTTCTCTCTTTTGCAGTATAGCTTGGCCTGGCGTAAGCATTCCAGGACCTTCTTCAAGTCACAGAGATGTTAGGCTTCATCCTTGGAGTACACTAGAATGTTGTCTAGGTAAACCACTACACAGACATCCAAGAGGTTGAAGAGGATTTCGTTCATCAAGGCTTGGAAGGCTGAGGGTGCATTGCAGAGTTTGAAGGGCATGACCAGGTACTTGTAAAGGCCAAAAACTGTTCTGACTGCTGTCTTCCACTTGTCTCCTTCCGCAATTTGGACCTGATTATAGGCATTGCAGAGGTCAAGTTTGGAGAAGATGTAGGCTCCTGTCAGTCAATCTGTTAGCTGTTTGGCGGAGGGAACTGGGTAGCAATCCTTAACTGTGATGGCGTTGAGCAAGCTGTAGTCTACACATGGGCGTAGCCCTCCATCTCCTTTCTTAACAAAGAAAATTGGCAAAGAGCAGGAGGATTGAGACCGTCTCATGTGTCCTTTGGCCATTAGGTCAGAAATATATTCCTTTAGTACCAGGCCTTGCGCATGTGTGGTGGGATAAACCTTTCCCCATTTTGGGGTTTCACCAGGTAGAAGGTCAATCCTGAGGTTGCTTGCTCTTTGCTCTGGGAGACCTTGCATTGGGACTTTGCTAAAGACATCGGTGTATTCTTCCAACATCTCATCTAGTTGGGGAATCACCAATATGGGCATGACCATGCTGGTGGGCGTGGAGTTACCCCCAAGTGGTGCTGTGCCGGTCTGGCCCTGACTGGAGATGTTGACCTGATGTGTGTCCCAATCAATGTTGCATCTGGCTTCCTGCCACCAAGGCATTCCTAGTATGACGGGGAAGGCAAGGTTTTCCAAGGAGGAGAAGTTTAGTTCAAACCTCATTCCCCCAATTTCCACAGTGGTTGGTTCCATGACCTGGTACACTGGGGGGTGCTCTCATTGGCCAGCTTGGCAGTTCCTCCTGATATGGCCTGTTTGCCAAGACTCTTTACCAGGAGGTGGTTGATGAAGCTCCCCATGGCTCCTGTGTCAAGTAGGGCGGTGGTGTGTATCTTCTGGGTATTGGAAGCCAGGGTAATGGGGACTGTGGAATAGAGAGAAGTAGTGGCTTTATTACCTCCTTCCTCAGCCGCCATAAGGGGCTGGGGATTTGAGGGAGGTTTAAAGGGGTTGGGACAGGCAGTGGAACAATTCATCACTGTGTGACCTGAAAGTCTGCAGTACAGACAGAGACCTTGTGCCACGCAAAGGGCCTTCTCTTCATTGGATAGCATAAAGCCCCCCAGGTCTGGGGATCACCCCAAGACGGGGGACTTTAGAGTTGGCAGATGGTCCAGCAATCTCAACTTGAACAGAGTTGAGATGGGTGGCCTTGGCAGGAAGGGTATTTTCATACCAAGCTCCCCAAGTTTGAACGTCTTGAATAACCTCATTGTAAGTCTCAGGAAGCTTATGATGAAGGAGGAACTCCTGGACTTGGGGTGAGAGTCCTGTGTAATACAAGTAGCAGGCTTCATCACTATCCAGGTTGAGAGCCTCCTTGAGCTTTGAGAATTGTTTGGTGTAGTGGGTGATGATAGACGTTCCTTGTCTCAACGAGTATAGTTTCCAACGGGTATTGTTTAGATCCTCAGGGGAGCTCACTGAGTCCAACAATTTCTGACTGAAGGAGTTGAAGTCATGGTGTAACCCTAGTTCTTTTAGTACAATGGCAGCAAACCAGTCTTTCTGTTGACTGGTGAGTTGATTTGCCACGTGAAGAACCTTTTGGACGTTGGTGATGAAGCAGGCGGGCTCAGCTTCAAACAAGGTGTGCGAGAAGAAGAGCAGGGTGAATATTGCTTGTTTCTTGGAGGAATGGATTGTGGATTTAGAAAGTTGACTGAGAATAACATTCTGAACCTGGTGGGTACTGGTAGGTTGTGTGGCCTCTCCTCTAGATTGAAGAGCCAGGAAGCAGCAAAGACAAGTATAGCAGACAAGTAAGAGAGAAATCAGGAATGTAAGGCATATCAAGGTCAGATAGCCAAACATAGTTGAGCCTGAGGCTGTTGATGTAAGCCCCAGTGGTGGTGCTATCATACTGTAAAGCCCTATAAAATAAGGGAGTACTTTAGCTAGGTAAGGTACCAAGTTAGAGACTTGGAATCCCGTAAGTGCCGTCAAGATGGGATAGACTGTCATCATCCATCTAAAGACTTTGGCATGTACGTTAAATTGTCCAAAATTACCAGCAAAGTATGTAAGCACGTAGAAGACAAAGGAATAGATTGCTACGTGCTGGGTGGAGCAGGGTAACAACAGTGTGGGCCAAGAGTACGTCTCAGAGGAGTTGATCTGCGCTGGCTCCTTGTAGAAGTACTTGTCAAGAAGTTTATTGTACAGTCCATGCTGATGAGAGTGTTGGTGGCCCCCAATCCCGAGGTAGGCTGTGAGTACAGCAGAGAAGATCAATTGGTTCATCTTCTAGTCCTGGGAAAGGGAAGACAAAGCTTAGTGTCTTAACTTTCTGTAGTGTAAAAGTTTCTTGGGTATTGATTTATGTGATACTATTGAGGGGTAATTTCACTCAATGATAGCACAAACTACCATCAAGTGATTGAGATTTATTATATACTGTCATCCTTTAGTGGGGCATGAATAGTACAAAGCATTGGACAGGGGACCCCAAACACTTGGTGTTGTCTGGATTTCTCTTTTGGGAGTGGGATGGAAGTGGTTTTGCAAGCAATGAATTGTTATCATTGGCATGGCATGGGATTGGAGCATCTTCAGGCACAGTAATGCATTTCAATCCAGCTTTTGCAGTTGAAGCATTATTTGTAATGCTGGACTGCTTGTCAACCCCCTCCCAATTTGGTAGATTCCAAATTTGGGCAGCAGTTCCCCCTTCATTTGGGTTTGGTGAAATTGTCTTTTTGGGTTTCCCCTTTTGGAAGGTGGGGTGGGGGCTGGCTGGCAGTGGTGGGCGGGGGGCTGGCTGGCTGGCAGCGGGCAGGCGGGGGCAGGCAGACTGGCGTGCAGCCCGTGGACGGGTTATAAAACCCGTCCAAATTAAAAAATTTATTTTAATTCCTGCTTGAGAATATCGGCTTCCTTCAGCAGTTTCCCCAATAGGGGGAACTGCTGCTTTTTTTGTTTTGTTTGTTATCCTGCAGTGTGCTCAGAGCAACTTCCTGAACGCCAGTGTTGTCAGGAATATTCCTGACACTAGCACCAGCTGAAGTACATAGTGGGGATGTACGCTTAGTCATAGAAAAGTATCAGAAGAGTTTGCTGTAATGCAAGCCAAGTAAAAACTTCAAGCTAGCCACCTACCTCTACTAGGGAATGAAAACTTCTTCTAGCTGGTCCCTGGCTATGACCCAGGACACATAATGGGGACTGGTGAACAGAAACCTCACAGCTGGCTCTCTGACAAGCAGGGCACAAGATATACTGGTCTCTGGATGTTGCAACTGAGTTTCTAGACTTGTCTGCTAATGTATCTTACAATACACAGGGGGCGCTCAATGAGCCGCCCCTTGACGTATCTAACAGCATGAACCAATCTGATGGCAATATCAAATTGCAGGCACTTTCTCCTAATTAGGAGCACTACCAATTTGACCTGCTGATCCCCACACAAGTTATTCCTTGGCTTCAAACCTTACATGGAACTTTCCACTATGCCATCCCCTTGTGGCCTTGTGGCTTTCCCCATATAGTATATTAATCATAATATTCTACAATAAAACAATACCTTATTCTTATTATTCCTGTCCTTTTTATTAGAATGTTGTCTTCTCCAATTCAAATACTGAATCTTCATTGTTTCAGTTGCAACATTGGTAGCAGCAGTAGGTTCACAACCTACCTAAAAAAAATCCCCCCCAAGAAAGGACAGAGTACAGGCCATATGGCTACTCCCCATCAAGAGACCTTCCTGCCAACCCCCAAGGGGGACATCCCTGATGGGTATGTTATTTACCAAGACCAGCTAGTTCTTACAAGTGTGTACAATTGACTCCGCCTTGGACAGCGTGACGCCAGCGTCACCCTGCCTCAGTTGGACCTTTCACAGCTCATGCTCAACCTCCAGCTGGAATCCTTTGCAGGTGGGGTTGAAGGAGCCTACATTGTCAGTTGGCTCCACTCCACCAAAACCTGACTCTGTATCTGTCAAGTACCTGAGCCCATTTGGGTTGCTACTGCATCTGGTTACCTCATGGGGCCCGCTGCTGTGTGGTTTACTAACTGGGCCAGTCAGGAAATTGAAGTCACCTGGGCGGCATTCAGGGACACCACAAAGTCCCGCTACAGCAGAACCTTCTCGCATATTGTGGTGGGAACTCCTTTTCTAGCAATTAAACAGACTGGATCTGTTCCCAAATACCTTGCTGCTGCCCCCAAAGCCGTGACCAACAAGAACTAAATGCTTCTGACCCTGATAGTCAATGGGCTCAAGCCATATATCTTTAAGTGGGTCCCTGTAGGCTGTTACACGTCTATCAATGACTGTTACAAGGCCATTGTGCAGGCCAATAATCAAGCTTTGATGGGTTTTGCCGTGCAAATGATGCTCCACCTCAACCTTGTGCAAAACCTGGCAGTGCCCACAACCAAGTAGGCCGCCGCCAGCCCTGTCAGCAGGATAATGGGACTTAACGCCCCCGCAAGGGGGAGCTCCAGCTAGCCCAAATCAAGGACCCGGGAAAAGCCTGGGGGTTGTAGCTAAAAGAGGTTCTACAACCCACTTGACCCTCACTCTCAATCCCTCCTTGCCAAGAACCCCTGCAACAACAACATCCACAAAGTTGAAACCCTTGACGTCTTCCAGGTTATAGTGATGCCCGTGCTTCAAGCAAGCTCTCTCTCAATAAAGTAACCCGCTTGGCTTATCCCTTCCGTTTTTGTGGGAATACCCACAAATTGTTGATGGACACCGTGGCTGATCACACTATGGTGGGACAGGCGTTTGCGGATTTGCAACAGCTAACCGTGTGCCCAGCAGATTCAAGGAAGTACAAGTAGCTGACTCTTGCAGAGTGGCAATTACCCACAAGATGGTTTCCTTCTCTGTAAGAATGGGGAACTTCTAGGTTAAGCTCTCTGGGCCAATCATGGCCAGGCTAGGCCACAATGTAATTGCCGGCCTTGACTGGCTCCTTCACAATTGCCCCTACATTGACTGGGATATGTCTGTTATCACTCTTAATAGAAATGGGGTGGGCTTTCAGATCTATCTGTTTGAAATGAGCAAACTCCTTCACAATACTGTGTTTTTCAGAATAACAGAAACAGTCTTTTACAACTTCAAGGGGGGGAACTAGTCTTTAATCAATTCTCAGTTGAAGTTATCCGCGCTGAACCATCTGCCGTCCCTCCCTTGACCTCCTCACCACCACCAGCGCTTGCTGCCCTCCTCAAGGAGTACCAGGACGTATTCAGTGAGACACCTGAACAACTACCTCCTCCCCGGGAGATTCAGCACGCTGTACAACTTCAAGGATCATTACCTAAAGCACAACCATTATACTATCTTACACCAAAGGAAGATGAGACCCTCCGCCAACACCATGTGGACGCGCTTGATAAGGGCTTCATTTGCCCCTTGCTCTCTCCATACAGGGCGGCAGTCTTCTTTGTAGCCAAGAAGGATGGGTCCCTTTGTCTGGTCACAGACTACCGCGCCCTAAATGAGGTGACAGTTAAGAATAAGTACCCCTGTTGCTGATTGAAGGCCTGTTTGATACACTTGCAGGTGCAAAGGTCTTTAGCAAGATCAATCTCACTGCGGGGTACAACCAGGTCTGCATTGCACCAGGGGATGAGGCAAAAACTGCCTTCTGCACGCGCTACAGGTTGTTTGAGTGTTGTGTCATGAACTTTGGAATGACCAACGCTCCTTCTACCTTTGCCATGTTGATGAACAAAGCATTTGAGGATCTGATTGGAAAGTGTGTGGTTGTGTACCTTGACAACATTATTGTCTTCAGTCAAGATCAAACCACACACCTCCAACACCTCCGTGCTGTCCTTGACACCCTTCATAAAAATTAGCTAAAAGCTAAACCCTCCAAATGTGAGTTTCTCAAGTTGGAGCTGTTATTCCTTGGGCACACTATCTCTTCCCAAGGGATAAAGCCTAACCCTGCCAAAATCAAGGCAATCACCAGTATGCCACCTCCTGCTGATGTTGGTCAGGTGTGTACCTTCTTGGGCATGGTTGCCTACATGTGTAAATTCATCCCCAATTGTGGAGAACTTATTGCACCCCTCACTGAGCTCCTGAACACTAAACAGCACTTCCACTGGACCCCTTCTAGAGATCAAGCCTTTGAGATGTTGAAACAAAGGCTCACAACAGCACCAGTACTGAAGTTCCCCAATTGGAACTGCCATTACAAGTCTGAGACTGACGCCTCTGACAAGGCCATAGGGGGTGTACTACAGGTAGAAACTGACAAAGGCATCTTTCTTCCCATGGCATATGAGTCCAGGAAACTTACCAATTTGGAACAACACTATCCCATTCACAATAAAGAGTTGTTAGCAATTGTGTACTGTGTTGATAAGTGGTGCTGTTACTTGAAATGTGCTACCTTCCTATCCCACGTCCTGAAAGATCATAAATCACACCAGTATTTCAACACACAGTCTCACTTGACATGCTGCCAAGCAGGCTGGGTCAAGCGCCTATCCCCTTACCAGTTGTGCATTGAGTACAAGCCTGGGAAGGAACTTGTCACAGCTGACACCCTCTCACAACTCTATGTAGCATCCATCACTGGGGATGATGGCTTGGACATAGACTGATCAATACTCTATCTCTGTCCTGAGGCAGCTTGTTACTAAGGCCTTAATTCAGTAACCATCTACAAGTTAAAGGCAACAAAAGTCAGTTCACCACAGATGCTGGCAAAGTCTGCCACCAGGCAGAGACAGGTGAGAAGACACCTTACATTCCCATCACATAATGAGGCAACACAATACTGAATTACCACCACACTTTGGGTCACATCAGAGGACGCAACCTCTTAGAGATCATGAAACAAAAGGTTATGTGGCTGTGTACGTGCCAAGATATCTTGGACCTCCTCAAAACATGTGTGCTGTGCAAAAAGAATACGTCCAAACCTACACCCCCAAGTTGGTCCTTCCCATCAAGGCCATGGAACCCTTTGAACAGTGGGCCCTTGATGTAGTTAGGCCCCTCCCTGAAGACAGACTGGGAAAGAAATACACCATAGCTGACATTGACTACTTTAGTTGTTAGCCAGTGGCCTGGGCGACAACTAACCACACTGCCACCACCATCACCTGCTTCATTGGCAAGGAAATTGTGGCCTGCTTTGGGCGGCCCAAGCATCTCATCACAGATGGTGGCCCCAACTTTTTTGGACAATTAATGAAGGCATACTGTGCCAAGAATGCCCTCCAACGGATATTTACCACCCCTTATCATCCGCAAGCCAATGGACGTGTAGAACGGTTAAATGGCTCACTGGTCCAGCTGATTGCCAAGCTCTCACAGGAGCACCCCAATACAGCGTGGACTGAACACTTGCCCACTGCTCTACTTATTTTATAAGAAAGAATCAACAGAGGCACCAGGTTCAGCTCCAGAGCCTTGGCCTTTGGGATGCCTGATAGTCTGAAAGGAGTTGAACAAGGGAAATTACAGTTTACAGTTCCTGGGAAACCCCCTGTTGATGACTCTGTCCCTAAACCAATGTTGTGCCAAAGCCCTAGAAATTGAGCACAAACAAATTGAAGGAGGGAAAAAGGGCAACAGCGCCCATGTTGACACTTTTAATGTTGACACTATAGTAAAGTGTTGACCCGGTTTTACTTAATGTCGTTTCCTGGATGTCGACACTTTTTTAATTAACAGCACACTTTACCCTGAACATTTTTAATATAAAAAAATTATTTTAAAATACTTTATTATATTAAAATGACCCCAGAGAGTTCAAAAATGCAATAAAAAAATACCATAAGTAATAAGAATAAGGAGATATAAGCAACTATTTTTAGTTTACTATGTAAATTACACTCTTTATTATAAAATTATTTTTATTCTCATAAAAATTAAAATTCCAATGAACCAAAAATAAAGATATTTTATATATCATAATAACTACAAAATATAAGAAAATTCTATATTTAATTTATTATACTTTTTATAAGCATAACTGAAAATATCTCATAGCTTAAAGATAAATTAACAAAATATAAGATATTTCTTACTAAACCATACTGAAACTAAACATAAAGCTTACCATTTATACCTAAAAAGATTATTACTATCCAAAAAATTAAAAATTAAAAGTTTAAAGTAAAAAATATATAGGCAAAGCAAAGCAAAGTTTATTTGGCTAATTGAAGCCACCAGCAAGAGCAGTTACAACGTCCTCAAGGTACTTCTTGATCTCCGCCACCTTGTACTTTTTCTTTACTACCTTCTGCACGTCCTCCTGATAGTTCTGGTCCTTAGACTTCCTCTTCTTGGGGGCCACCCAGTTGGCCAGGTTGCAAAACTTGGAGACAGTCTGGGCCTGCTCCTCCTGCAGCTTCTGGAAGAACTTGTTGAACTTGGGGTTGATCCCAAACTTGGTCTTCAAGTGCTTGTGCCAAACCTCAAGGCTAGAGGTGGTCTTCATCTCCCCCTTAATACAGGCGCCCTGGCAGTTCCAAGGGGCAGTGGCCCTGCTCTTTCCTCTCCGGGCAGTCACCTTCTTGCCCACCCATTGCTTTTCAAAGTACTCCAGGTAGCCTTCAAAGATGGTGGAGTGCTTCTTGATATAAGCATCCTCCTGGAGGGCCTCAAAGCCAAGCTCAGTATGCTCCAGGCGCACAAAAGCCAAGGCAGCAAACTGGGTCAGGGCAAAGCGGCACTTCCCCTTACCATTGTTGAGATACTTCTTGAAAAGGTCCTTCTCACTCTTTAGATTCTTGACAAGGGCCTGCCAAAAATGGAAGAAGCAGCCCTGGACTTCTCCATTGAAGGTGGCCTGGAAGGCTCTGAACTGAGCCTGCTCAAAGTCCATAATGATCACCTTTGGCCCAAGTGAGTGTGCATGAGCTAGCTGCTCAGCAGCTAAGGTTGCCTCATCCTTCTCAGCGGAGGAGGGATTGGCCCTTGTGGTGTGGGCGGGAGGGGGGAGCTGGTTGGTGGGAAGGGAGCTCAAAGCATCCTGGACAATCTTGAAAGCTCTGGCATAGACCTCTGTCTTGGCACCAGGAAGGAGAAAGAAGACAAGGGGGATGACCTGGTCATTGAACTACCCATGCAGGACCCAAAGCTGCTTAAAGATAGGGGGCAAGTAGCAAATGTGCCGTTGCACAGCCAGGTGATAGCAGTATTCAGCTGCTCCAGGTTTTGGGTTGTGGCATAGGCTACAATACTATCCTCCACTTCCTGCCCATTGTCATGGAGCAGGAACATCTCACCATCCTCTGTCTTCTTGAGGGCATTGGTGAGGACCAGGTCCTTGATGTTGGTGGCACTCTTGGCCAGGGGGTTTGAGGCTTGACGCCTATCACTCACAAACTTGACCAACTGATTGTGGGTTGGCACCCTCTTCAAGTTGGTAGGGGTCAGGTACTTGCAAGCAAGCACAGTCAGCTGGGTGGCAGAAAGGTCTTTGGAAGTGGGCATAATCTGCACCAGATACCACTTCAGGAGGCGGGAGATGGTTGTGTTGGGCATCACACAAGTGTGCTTGCCCTTGATAGTTTGGACCAGGTCCCAGCGCTCAGTGTTGAGCCGCACTGGACAGGAGCGGTCCTCACAGGTGTAATGGCGGCTCTTAAAGCCCCGGTTGGCATTGTTGCATGAGAAGATGTATCCATTGGCCACCATGGCCGGCCCTCCTTTAACACTCATGATGGGGAAAAACTTGGGCAGGGTGGAAGGAACCTTGAACTTGCCATCAACGTTGCAGATGTTGTGGGCCACAAAAGGGTCCCAAGGGCCAGCAGGAGCATGGCGGAAGCCAGGGAAGTAATTGGGGCAGGGCTTTGAATCATCCCTAAATGAGCTTGAAGGGGGAGAGTTTGGCGGGGGTGGGGAAGCAGAAGGGGGCTTATTGTGGTGCTCCTCATGTGCAGGAGACTTATCCTTGGGTGGGGACTTTTGGGGTGAGCGCTTCTTCTTGGTTGGCTCCTTGTCAGAAGCTGAGTTGTAAAAACTGTGCTCTGTAAGAGAGCCATCAGTTTCCTCTCCCCCAATTGAATGAGCAGGGCTCTTCTCAGGAGAGGGCTCAGGGGAGGGCTTGGGGGATGGTTTGGGGGTGGCCTTCTTTGACGAGACAGGCTTCTTCTTGGTGGCTTTGGTGGGCTTGGAGGGACGCTTGGTACCCTTTGGCTGCTTAGAGGTGTTCTTGTCCTAAAATAATAAGTAAAATGGTTTAAAATAAAGCAATGTATGTAAAAAACAAACAAAACAACTTAAAAAGCATAATATATAAAAAGTAAATCTTAGATGCCTTTTCTTGGCATTTAAAAGTTAAAAATTATTTGTATATTTTTTATTTTATTAAAGTTTTAAATAAATAAATTAAAAGTTAAGATATTTATGTGAAATTAAATTATTTAGATATAGATTTTATTTTAAAAATTAAAAAATATGAAAGAGCAAAGAAAAAATACAACATATCAAAAAATGAGAAGTTTTCATTATATAAAACATAAAGTTTTATATGTGAGAAGTGAAAAGCGTTAACATTATGATTGACAATTAGTAAAAAAAAGCTGAATTCTCACTATTGATTACAAAAAATTTAGACATTATTTTTGACAACATTCTCACTGTTGACATTATTTTGAAAATTTACTATGTTTTTTCATAGTACACTTAATTAAATTTACGCGGGCTAGCAAAAAATTGACCGTTTCCTGTGTATTTTTGTTCACATATAAAAATTAAAAAAAAACATATAAAAATAAGTAAAAAAAGTATCAAGATTCTTTATTTCTTTATTAAAAATTATATTTGGGTAGTGGTAATATGATATTTTACCATTGCGCTTAAGTAAAGTTGTTAATAAGTTGTATTCAAGTATTGAAAAAGGTAAAGTGTTGACAACGTCACTTACGACATTCTTTATATGAGATGGCATATTAATCTAGGCTTAATTGCGCCACTCTAATTTGCTTAACTCCACCCCAGGGGGTGATCACAAGCAAATAAACAACATTTACAAGTGTCAACATTATTTTTAATAATAAATTCTATAGTAACTTACATAGTAAGTCACGCTTAAATTATTGGATCACCAAGAGCATCCAATCCACTTAATATATTAAAGCTGTAATAAGTGCCACATATATATTTATAACATGAACATTCCAACAATCAAATATATGTGCACTGTGTTTTTCAATATAATAATTCAATAAAAAAAATATTTTTAAATGTGCACTTATTTTTTTACTGTAGATGCTTCAGTTTTGTTATTAAAAATAAGTTTGGCTTAAAAAGTGTCAATATTGACACTTTTACGTTGTGAAATCAAATAAAAAATAAACTAATTTTTATTAGTAAATTTAAAGGAAAAATCAAGTTAAATTGACTTTTTTATTAAGCTTAATATTAAATTGTGTCAAGATGGACACAATTTTGTCGTGTTTTCTGGGTTTGCACCCCTGAACGCTTTAAAAAAAGAATTAAGCTAGGGCAACTAGCAAAAAACATAGGAGATTTAGAGTTTTGAGTCAAAAGTTGCCATGTTGAAAAAGTGTTGATATGGCCACTGTTGATATTTTTAGTGTTGACATGGGCGCTGTTGCCGGAAAAAGCACCTCAAAGCCAGGCACGCTGTAGGTGACTCTGTCTACACCCTCAACTTCAATTTGGCCAAGTTTGACCCAACCACCTAGGGCCCTTCAAGATAGCTGCTGTCTACAACAACCACACCTATCAGCTTGAGGATGCCCAAGGAAACACCAAGACACTTCACCACAATTGCCTACACCCCTGCTGTGCCATCCTCACACAAAGGTTGTTTGTGCAGACCTTCCCAGATCTTCTGCAGACTCTGATCCTGGTGTCTGACAACAAGAAGGGGGCAAGGGGGGTGTTGCAACCAAGTTTCCAGACTCATCTGCCAATGTATCTTACAATACACAGGGGGCGCTCAATGAGCCGCCCCTTGACATATCTAACAACATGAACCAATTTGATGGCAATATTGATGTGTGGGCACTTTCTCCTAATTAGGAGCACTATCAATTTGATCTGTTGATCCCGGCACAAGTTATTCCTTGGCTTTGAACCTTACATAGAACATGCCACTATGCCACCCCCTTGTGGCCTTGTGGCTTTCTCCATATGGTATATTAATTGCAATATTCTACAATAAACAATACCTTATTCTTATCATTCCTGTCCTTTCTATTGGACTGTTGTCTTCCCCAATTCAAATACTGAATCCTCTTTGGTTTAGTTGCAACACAGAGAATATTTGGTGATAAGTCTATTACGTGATAACCTGGATCTGTTCTTTTTTGACTTAGATTCCTAGGTGTCTCTTGAAGTGGAACCTCCTGCGCCCATTTTCCTTGTAGAAAACCCCCAGTTTGCCCTCTGGATTGTATCTTTTCCCCAGAAATATACCTCCCAGCCTACTCCCTGGCTACTTAGGGGAATGTTGTTGATAGGCCTGAACTCTTACTTTTCTCAACTGTCCCCTACATCCTTTCTCTGGACCCCCATTTGAGTGGACATCCCAGTATTTCACTGTATGGTGTCCTGGTGTGCCTTTTTGTCAGGATGAGAGCCAAATTTAGTTAGTCTAGCCCCCTCTCTCACACACTTCTTTGCTTTGTTAATTTTTATTACACCTGATAGTATATTAAGCGGAATTACAGAAAGTATGTTAGTAAAAGTTCAACTAAATAAAACAAGTATTTGAAAATAAAGTTAATAAAAATATTTAAAATAGCCAAGCCCTTTAATTGATTGGCTATTTGGCAAGACATACAAAGATAAATAAATCAGCTGGCCATATAATTTAGCTACAGTCTTAGCTGAAAGAGTATTGACCCCAACCTGCAGAAAATCAAACAAGTTATTGGGCCCAGATAGTGTCTCCTTATTGAAAACTTGCTTAAGCCACCCAAAGACTTCCTCAATTTGATTCAGAAATGCAAAATAGGCAGCAAATAAAAGGGTAAAGAGCTGTAGCCAATTAAGTGAGCCCATTTTTTCAGCAGGCTCAATCATTAAAAACTCTTTGAAAATATTGATCACCTTGTGGAGCCCAACACTGTTCAATACAATGATATTGATGAGCCCCAAGCTAGCAACTCAGAGGTGCTTCTGAACCAATCAGAGAAATCTAAAAAATTTATTTTGGTTGTGTGAACTCTTAATTATTTATACCGCTTGATACCAAGGGGACCAATAAGAGCTACTATTGAGAAGGCTACAAAACAAACAGTTGCACACTGGGTTACATCACTCTTGGTACCTTTGGGCACATAGCCGTAGCCATTGCGCATGAACAACACAAAAAAAATTAATTGATATAGTAGAATTTGACTGTCTTCTTTTTTAGTGCACTATATGTCTTGGTGTATTTTTGAAGGTACTTGATGTTTATTAGGCTGTTTCAGTTATACAGAGAAATCCCAAGTTTTTTTAAAGAATTGTAAAATTTTGAAAGTGTAATAGTGTTGTAAAAATCAGTCCATTTAGTTCTTCTGGTTACTTTGTGGTGGGTTGCTTGCTTTACAAAAGCAGAAAAGACTGTTTTTATTTGGCTTACCACTGATAAAATGATCTTAAGTCTTTATCTATCCAGTGTGGATAACAACTAAGAGTATTCAAATTTATATCAAGTAGTAAGTGTAAAAAGTATGTTTTATTGTTGGGAAAAGAAGGAAAGTTATATGCTATAAGTTCTGCACAATGACTGAAGAGGTGTTATTAACACCCACATTATCAGTAGAAATATTACATTTTTTCAGAAATTCATCAAGCTCTTGCATCCACGTTTCTGCCTATTTGAGTTGATCCAGAAAATCTGACAGAGGAAAATGAATGCACATTATACCGGAAGTGGACTGCAGTTGAAGCTACCTGTTATGAAAATGATTAGCAGTTTCTGAACCTGATCTAATAAGATATAATAGGCCAGCCAGGGCGTATTTGCATCCATGTTATGGTTGAACCAATATAACTGTCAGATCTGACAGTTTTGAGTGCACATCTTGAATAGCCTTGACATCAGAATTAAATCTATTGATATTCTTGATCATTCTAACATGTAATTCAATTTAAAACAGACAGCAAGTTGAAATTGAGGCCTTGATTTAAAAAACAGATTTAATCATTGACTTTAAATTTTCTAGTCAAGATGGCAATTTCAGTTGATCCACTGATGTTTGACCCATTTATGCTCCTTAGTCAATAGGGTTGGCTTGCACTGGGATTTCTCCAAAAGAAGATCAGTACCTGTTTTTAAAAACGTACTATACAACCAATGAGTAGATTTTGTTTAAATATCAACTTTGCCACAACCTTCTTGTAGTCCTGTGTCTTCTTGATGAGTCTGATAAATATCTTATAGGTAGAGTTGTGGATGACCCAGTACTTAGGCTTTTTGACATTAGGAAGTAGATTTGCAGGCTCAGCCATGACACAGGGCATAGGCACCTGACTGTAAAACACAGCAACTTTTTTAGCACTTTCTGAGCATTTGTAGTTTGATAGTATTATGACTCACTATCATTGTCTTACCCTTTACCATCACTCATGTAAGGCTCATATGTGGTATAGAGAACAGGTTTTGCTCTCTTCAAAATAGTAGTAGAAATACCATCATACCGGTATACAGGGTCAAATACTAAGGAGACACTCTTGTTGGTGACATCATTCATTGGTTTTTGGGTGATGACCTTGGTGTGTTTTCTGGTCAGCTGTGAGATTTTGGGGTTAATGCTAGCTGCTCTGCCAGTCTGGATGCCTTAGGTTTGTTCTCGTGTTTATGTGATTTGGGTTACACCACCTGCTTCAACAAAACTCTCACTGTTCATCTCCTGAACTACAGCCACTCTGTTCTTTGACCCCCGAGGGCGTCCACATTGTCAAAACAGCAGGCTTGACCCGCCAGCAAGGTTACAAGTAAGCAGGTTTGTGACCTGCAATCCATTTACCCAGTCACTTGAAGCCAAACTAGGAAGTCAACTCAAATTCCTAAATCCAACAACATGAACAAATGATGATCCTTACAGTAAATACCTTGTTTTGGTGCTTGACTCATTACTAGGATCAAGCTACCCCCTTCACCATCCAGCTGTGTGATCAACACAATCATGTTCCTCTTATCCTTGATTCACATTAACTATATAATCATTATCTCTCAATAAAGAATATTATCTAGTTTCTAAATATTTCCCCCTTGTAACTCTGCTAAAACAGCACAGTTACAACATTTTTAGCAGAATTAGGTTCCCCATCCTACTTTATTCCCCAAAATTCTGCCTGTTGTCCGTACTCGCTGTGGTCAACAAATCCTTGATAGAATCATGTCTGTCCTCCTGCTATACTGGACTCCGTACACCCCTGGTGCCAAGATACCTGATGGTTTTGTCCTCTACCAGAACATGGTGATACCACTCCCCGCGTTCAATGCCCTGTCAGCATAAGGGTTCTTCCAGGCACCCTCCTCCATGCTGCAACCAACCAACAAAAGCACCATGCCAGCCTATGTAGCTCAAAGACTACAGAGCACCGCCTTGGAACCTTTTTCCAGAGCCAACAATGGCAACGCTGCCACATGGATCCAGTCCGCCCAGAGCAAACTGGTCCAAATGGAATGCCTGCAGGAATTTTGGATTGCAGAAATCTCCATACAACTGACTCACAACGCTGGCACCTGGTGCAATAAGTGGCACAAAGAACATACTGAAAAAGACTGGGATACCTTTAAACAAGATTTCTTGTCTAGATTCATGCTCAAGGACACCACACTCATGATCATACGTCAAGTAAAGAACCTAACCCAGACAGGCACTGTGAAGGAACTCACCCGCGCCTATGAGGAACTCCGTCTTTGTGCCCCATCCAACATGGCCTTTGACACCCCAGCAACACACCTCATGTACTACGGCGCTCTCAAGTTGCACGTGATGAGACATGTGAACCTGGACCAGGTTAACAAACTCCAAAGCCTGTACCAAGAAGAGGAAAAAGCAGAACAAACATTCAACGCTCTGCACAAGGCACAGACTGGGAAACGCAAAAGACCCAAGGACTCCCATCCAAGCAGGCGCTCCTCTTGACCACCTCCTGGAGGCAACGGCAACAACAACAACCACAGGCCCACGGGTTTGAATGGGAATGGGAATGGAAATAACGGCCAATTAAATTGTACCCATTTCCGTGTCACCACCACCCAAGGCAACCAAGACAAGGGAAAAGCCCAGGGAGAGCATTAAGCAAGCCAAGCTCTCCCTGCACAACTCCTGACTTGTCCAATGATGAGTACCAACCCAAGGACGTGGACCAATGTCCAATGATCCAAGTACCCTCAGAGGACCCAGTACTTTACACCATCAACAGACATCCCAATAAATTGATGTCTTACCCTTTCCACTTTTGAAGTTACACAGGCTCAGCACTCTTGGACTTGGGCGCAGATCAAACCTTAGTCAACAGCAGCTTTGTGGATAAATTCAAGCTGGCCACTAATCCTTTGCGGATTAAAAACGTGGTCCTGGCTGATGAACATCACATTGCTGTGACAAAAGAAACTGCTCCCTTCTCCATCATGCTTGAGAACCTCCACTCCACCATCCAAGGTTCTGTCATTGACTTCCCTAAGTTTGACATTGTACTGAGACTAGACTGGTTACGGAGAAACAACCCTCATGTGGACTGGGCGACCTCAGTGCTGACCATCAAATGTGAAGGTGTAAACCACCAGACCTACCCTGACTCAGTGGACTAACTCCTATGCAACCACGTCTTTGTGCGCATTACAGAGACCCTGGACAAAAAGGAAAACCTGAAGACAATTGACTGGGACTCCTGCCAGTATGAGATCATACACTTCAAAGACCACCAGGACACCACCACACCTCAGGATTGTGAAATTGTAGCCCGCCATCCAGAAATCTTCAGGGAGGCTTTACCCAGGTTACTTTTGGAAAAGCATATCCAACACTCCATCTAACTCAAGGGAGCTGTACCCAAGGCGCGGCCCATCTATTACCTGACCCCAAACAAAGACAACACCCTATGTGCTTACCTCAAAGAGGCCTTGGAGAAAGGGCATATCTGTCCCTCACAATCTCCCTTTTGGGCTGATGTATTCTTTGTGGCCAAGAAGGATGGCACCCTGTGTCTAGTAACAGATTACCAAGCACTAAACAAAGTTTTCATCAAGAATTGTTACCCATTACCACTTATTGATGATCTCTTTGACGCTTTGGGTGGGGCCAAAGTCTTCTCCAAGATTGACTTAACCGCAGGCTATAATCAGATTCTATATAAGGAGGAAGATATCCCCAAAACAGCCTTCCATACTTAATTTGGCTCATACAAGTGTGTGGTACTCAATTTTGGTATGAAAAACGCCCCCTCAACCTTTATGAACTTCATGAACAAGGTGTTTGCCCCTCACATAGGCAAGCACACCTTAGTCTACCTGGACAACATTATTATCTATAGCCTATTGTTAGAGCAGCACCACAAGGACTTGGAAGCAGTCTTTGTTACCCTGGCACAACACAAGCTGCTAGCCAAACCCTTCAAATGTCAGTTCTTCCACAAGCAACTACCTTTTCTAGGACACATAGTCTCAAAAGACAACATCAAGCCCAACAGTCAGAAGATAAAGGACATCTGAAAAATGCTATCACCCAAAGACAAGTTGGAACTCCACATGTTCCTAGGAATGATGGCCTACGTACACTGTTTTATACCGCACTGCAGCATCTTGACTGCACCCTTGTCTGCCATAACTGGCGCCAAAAAAAGTTGTATGGACCCCCAATGTGACCTCTGCTTTAGGCGCCTCAAGGAAAAACTCACAACAGCACCTATCCTGAAATACCCCAAACTCAATGGGGAGTACCAAATGGAAACAGACACCTCAGACACATCCATTAGGGGAGTGCTACAAATTAAAAACAACAATGGTGACTTCCTACCCATAGCCTACAAATCACAAAAACTGACAGATGGCAAGTGTCAATATCCTATTCACGACAAAGAACTGTTGGCAATTGTACACTGCCTAGTCAAGTGGCGTTGTTATCTAGAACAACAGAGAGAATTCACGGTGTTGACCAACCACAAGTTGCTGATATATTTCAAAACCCAAGCAAACTTATCCCGCTGCCAAGCCCGCTGGATGGAACTCTTAGAGAGATTTAATATGCTCATACAATAAAAACCTGGCCCAGAACTTGCCATGGCGGACACACTCTTGCGCCTGTACGTCTGTGCCACAAGAGGAAAAAAATGGGCTTGACCCAGACTGGCCCCTCTTGGTACTTTGGAAAAAGAACAAAGGCTTTTCCCCTGGCACCACCAACATAAAAAAAGAAACAGTCATTAAGAACAAGCACTTATTTTCAGATATATATGGAACCTTACACCAAAAAATGTCCAACGGAACCATCATCCTTTATGTACCCACCCATCAGTGAGTTGACACCATCCTACGTTACCATAGAGACCTGGGACACACCAAAATTTGCAACCTATATGAGTTTTTTAAACACAAGGCATGATGGCCAACCCTGTACCAAGACGTTAAGGAAGTCTTGGACTAATGCAAAGTATGTGAAAAATTTGCAAAAAATCAAAACCCCACCAAAGTCAGTAGTATCTATCTGCACACAACTATCCTTCAAGGTGTGGGCCCTAGATATTGTTGGCCCCATGCCAGGAAAACACAATGATAAAAAATACATCATCACTGCAATAGACTTTGCCACATGATGTCCAGTAGCCCAAGCAGTAAAGACGCATACTGACAATGATGTGCGGTAATTCATAGGGAAAAAAATAATCAGCAAGTCCAGAAAGCCAGAACTCCTGATAACTGATGGAGGAAAAGAATTTACCTCTGAAGATACCAATGTATACCTCACCAAGAATGGGGTCAAGAACACTGTGACAACAGCATATCATCTTCAGGCCACTGGATGTGTGGAGTGGCTAAATGGTTGCCTTGTGCAAGCCTTGGCCAAGCTTGCCGTCAGGAGACCTGAAGACTGGTATAAGCAGCTACCAACTGCACTAATTGTATGCCAAACTCAAGTGAACAGATCCACCAGGGAAAGCCCTTTTGAGTTGGTATACAGCACACAGCCCAATATCATTCAAGCACTATCAGGACCCAAGCTGAAAATCCCAAGAAAGGTCACCCCTCGTTCAGATCCCCAGGTCGTAGAGGCCAATAGTGATCAAACAGAAAGAGGAAAAAAGTGTAAAAAAGAGACATTTGTCCTCATCCAAAACAAACACAAGGTTGGTGACAAAGTTTGGATCATGAAAATTAACAAAAGTAAACTACAACCCAAAAAAAGTAGGCCCAGCAATCATCCTAAAGGTAAACAAAAATAACACTTACCTTGTGCAAGGTCTTGGAAAACGTAAGCAAGACAAAATCCTCCACCATATTTGCCTGAGACCCTGAAAAGCAAGACAGAGACAACACAAGACCACCTTACCCGCTACAGAACAACAGTTAGTCCAGTATGACACCTGGGCTCCTGACAATCTCCCTGACAACCTGCCCCCAGAGGAGGCCAACCTTCAGTCGGGGGGTGTCAAAACAGCAGGCTTGACTCGCCAACAAGGTTTTAAGTAAGCAGGTTTGTGACCTGCAACCCAATTATTCAGTCACTTGAAGCCAGACTAGGAAGTCAACTCGAATTTCTAAATCCAACAACATGAATAAATGATGATCCTTACAGTGAATACCTTGTTTTGGTGCTTGCCTCATTACTAGGATCAAGCCACCCCCTTCACCATCCTTCCATGTGATCAACACTATCATGTTCCTGCTATCCATGATTCACATAACTATATAATTATTATCTATCAATAAAGAATATTATCTAGTTTTTAAATATTTTCCCCCTTGTAACTCTGCTGAAAAAGCACAGTTACGACAGCATCTACACCATACTCCTCCAGCTTCTTAGCTCTGTTGTCTTGTTGCATCTATTTTGGTATAAAAACAGTTTATCTATATAATTTATTTATCATAATTTTTAACTGTCAATATATAGTAGTGTAAAGGCTTGTTTTCACTACAGTAGTTTTCAAACCTGTTGAGATAAACATATATTTGTCAGTTTAGAACGCATGAACTCAGTCTAAAAATGAAATCAAAGTTGATCTAAATATATTGTAATTTAATATAAATTCCTTAATTCTTGATTTTGTTTTTAGACTGAGTTCATGCATTCTAAACTGACAAATATATGTTTATCTCAACTGGTTTGAAAACTACTGTACCATTTATTCTAATGTTGCAACTGAACCAATTAGAGCTCAGTATTTGATTAGGGAAGACAACAGTCCAATAGAAAAGACAGAAATGAATAGAACTAGGTATTGTTTATTGTAGAATATTGTGATTAATATACTATATGGGGAATGCCACAAGGGGGTGGCATAGTGGCATGTTCCATGTAAGGTTCAAAGCCAAGGAATAACTTGTGCGGGATCAGCAGGTCAAATTGGTAGTGATCCTAATAAGAGAAAGTGCCTGCAGTTCAACATTGCCATCAGGTTGGTCCATGCTGTTAGATACGTTAGCAGGCGAGGAGGGAAACTCAGTTGCAATACTAAATTAGGTTATAAAATTTTTATAAGATATTTTTGGCTGTAAATGTGCACTGTTAATTATATGTTTTATAAATCTGATTTATATATATTCTTTAATCTCAAAACAGACACTTAGAACATTTATATCATTTTATATTCAAGATTGTATTCTTAATTGGGACAACCTTGTAACAGTATTATAGATTCACTGATTTGTTTTGATATTTGATATTTTTTGTTGTCTGTTTCAGTTGCTATTGGGGTTCATTGTTGGATCAAGTTTTTAACTTTTGTGACTGAGTTTATTGCGTTTTTAAAAAGCATAATAAACAAAGTAGCTTTGTTCTGTAACTGAAACTTGTGTGTTTTAGAGCTTAGTACATTCATTGTTGAATTATCATACATTCATTCCCAGTTTGCATAGATCATTGTGACTGGACATTTTTGCCAAATAGTGTACATTTTCTATGAACTTAGCTTCTATTTCTATCTAAAAAGTTGGAATTTGTTGTGTGACTGAACCTATGTGCTCAAAACTGAATAATATTTGATTATCAACAGGTTTGAAAACTCATATGTACTAATTTACCTGGATGAGTCATACTGAAAACAACATCAATGAAGAGAGTTACTAAAAATTCAGGATTTGATAGACATTAAAAAATAGTAAAGAAAGCAAATGTAGAGGCACTATACTATAAGAATATATAAAACTAGGTAAATGGAAGTAAGAAATACTGCTTTCAGAATAATTTTATGATGAATAGGTTAAGCGGCCCCCAAATCAAAACTTGGTTTTTCTTTTGCCATGAAAAACCCTTGGAATAAATTTTAAAGTTGCCGAAGAGAATATTTGGAAATCTTGAAGTTTGGCAGTTTCTGGTTCCAATACTTGAGAAGAATTTTGATTATCTGATTTGATAGCCAAATAATTTGAACGCCATATATGCTTCCTATTTTTACATACCCATAAAATTAATTCAGTTTCAAGATAAAATATAATGAGAGAATACCAATTGAAATAAACATATACAACAACATAGAGAAACATTGAGTTTAAGATGGAAATTTTCTCAAGAATGTCAAAGACTCACTCAATAAAGATTCTTACCAAGAAATAGTCACTTTTTGTCCAGATTCTTTCAAAATCCTATTGATCTGAATCTGGAAAAGCTTTTTAACTTCAGCTATAGTTGTATTTGATGAAACAGAAAGCCCTTTAAGATAACTTAATTATTATATAAAATAGGAGTTACATATGTCTTTTAGCCCAGGCCTTTCAATAGTTAAAATGAATGCTTGTCCTTTTTCCAAAGCTACAAGTTTTTCAACTTCTTCAAGGGTGATATCTTTTGGTATGTCAATTAGCAAGGTGTCCAATAAAATATTAGAAATCTTTGTTTCAACCTGCTTAAGTTCTTCCATTCTAAATAATCTATTTGAGTATTTATCGAATGAATTGAATAAAACAAGTCAACTTAAAGCCATTAGATTGCCCAACTTGTTGCCCAACTTGAAAGGCTGTACAACCCACTCCATCATCTTTTTGGTGCTCAAAAAAGTCATTATGTCATCTTGCCTGGTCTCTGGATTGGATAGGAGTTTGTATGCCTCCACTTAAAAACGTACATAAAAACTAGTTAAATTTACAATAAATATTCTAGAGGCTTCTTGTACTAGCGCGAATGTCTGTTTAACCTAAAAATTTAAATGGATTTTTAGGGGGTAGATGGATGAATTCAAGAGCTTTCAATGCTTGGTCACTCTTATTCGCAAATATAATATTTAGTTTAAATATTGAGTCGAGTCGCATGATAGAGCTCGTGACTCAAGCCTAGGGATGCTTCGGCTCAGCCCCGGCTGGCCTTCGGCTGTTAGCCGCTATAGCTAGAACGAAAATAAAATATATTTGATGATTTAAAATAAATGTTTGATAGGAGTGACTCAGAGCCAGAAACTGGCCGCGGCTGCCCAGGGCTTGGCCGAAGCAGCCCTACTCAAGCCTGCTAAGCAAGGCCACTGCTATTTGTTTATGGAATAGATTATTAAGTTTTCTTTCGTCTGTAGAGTTTATAATTTCTGTTTCACAGAAATTTCATATTTGGTCTCCTTGCCTGCCATATTGCTGCTAAGCTCTTGAATCGTAAGTCGTAGTGCCCGATTTCCGTACGCCCTCAAGCCATATGCCAAGTCGCTTTTTATTGCGGAAGCAAAGCCTGTTTTCAGCCCTCTTCCATCCTTGACTCTTCCTCTCTTTTCGCCTTAGATTTTTATTTCCCTTTTAAATACCTATTTATCACTATTATCAACTCAACTATTTATCAACTTGTGGCTAAATTTGGGTTCCTTACACTTCCTCAACTTTGCTCTCTTAATAGATGAGTTCCAAACTTAATCTCTCGCTTGATGAAATCATCAAGAGTCGCCCCAAGAACAAGCGTACTGGTCGTCGCAGAGGTGGTGATAATCGTAAAGGGCGGTCCCAAGTTGCTCAGGCGATCAAAGAAAAGCCTTATTCCAAGCCCACCCCTGCTCGCCTTCCGGTGCCCGCCTCTGAGTCAGGAAAAATCATTATAAGCAACCTACATCACAACGTTACCGAGAGGGACCTAAGAGAGCTTTTTGGCCAAATCGGCAACATCAAATCTGCTTCCCTCAACTTCGATTCGAGAGGTGTTTCTCAGGGTTCAGGCTCTATTGTCTTTTCACGACCTGCTGACTCTCTAAATGCTCTACGTAAATATCATGGAGTTACTTTGGATGGTAAGTTGCTTTTATTTAAGCATCTTCTCGACCTTTGCTTACATTTTTTTGCAGGACGTCCCATGAAAATCGCTATCCCTTTCACACCAACTTCGGACCTTCCTTCCGTGCCAATATCTTCTCGAATCGGTCCGTTAAGACAAGAGCCAAATAAGAACTCTAAGGCACGCCCCACTACTAACCAACAGAAATCAAGGCCCAAGCCAGTCAACAGGCGCAAGAAGGAAGCTCGACCTGCTAAATCTAAAGATGACCTTGACGCTGAACTGGACGCATACAACTCTGTAAGTCTACTCAATTCAATCCCGCTAACTTAAAAAGGCCTTTCTACCAGTTTCTATGGAGGATTGACCTGTTGAGCACTCTCTAAGGCGGATCAAAACTGAGTGTTTTGCTTGACGCAATCGAATTTCCTATGTTTCTAATGCCTTTAAGCTAAATTAAAAGCTTGTCTCCCTATAATCCTTGGATTTTTTTTGGCTATTTCCATTTTTTCATTAACTTAAACATTGCTTTTTTTTCTCGTGCCACGTAGTTAGCTTTTAGAATCAAGTAGTCAATGAAAAATCAATTATGTTGACTTTCAAGTATGGTCTTAAAATATTCACATATCTTCTGACATGTAACCGAAGAGGAGACTGTACTCTCCAATTTAATAGACTGAGAGGCTCTGAATTATGCCAGCCACTTATCTTTTGTTCACCTTATTTTTTCGATGAGTGCTTTGTGCTGGCTTGCAAGACATAATCTGGAGTCACCCTATACGAACCATATGGCTGGTACTTTAGATTACACAGACATGAATTTTCTTATTGAAGCTACATCACATTAGATTGAGGCATTATCATAATCCAAATTCATATATTCCAAGCCAATTAGCTTAGTTGAGGCAGACCTGCTTTCTGCTATGACTTTTCCCATCAATTTGACAGAAAAAAATGCTTGACAATGTAAAGTTAAAATGTCTGTTTTTGTCCCAGTTAGAACTATGCTATGGGCAACAGTTACAAGGAGGAAGAGGGAAAATAAAATCAAAAGAAGGGGCAATACTTGTTTAGATGAGGAGATTTTTATAGCCTTATAGGAGTGTCAGAAAATCGCGGACCATGGTATTTTATCATCCACCAGATTATATCCTAAGTCTTCTAACATTAGGAAAGTACAGCGAACCTGTGACTTTGGTGTAACCTTTGGCCCGGAATATTTTGTTGTCATCAGAAGTAGCAAGTCTGACGAGGCCCAAGGCCCAAAGGATTTGGGACAGTTCTTCCTACTTCTGGATATAGGTTTATAGTTGTTATCTCTATATTTTACATAAGGATTTAATACTGTATGGCAACAGTATGATCTTTTGCTCTTCACTTAATTAGAATCAAACTAAGAATAGGATTTGGAATATCAACTCTTTATTACACAGCTGATATTAAGGTTGGCCCTCCTGCCTGGTTTATCTGAGTTAGCTCACAACACTAAGAAGAGACTAAAGTAGCTTTAGGGGGTTGCGGCAGGGGGTCCAATCTTGGGTATGTGGTTTATAAAAGAATATTGCTTGTCAACTTCCACAGCTAAGTATTTTTTCTGTCTACCTGGGCAACTTCCAGGGCTAGCTAGCCAGTGGCTGGCTACTAGTTCACAGAGATGATTGTTTCACTTAATCAGAGCTACTCTAATACAATAGGGTTGAAGCCTTTTTATTTTGGAGTGTTTGGCCTGACAGCCCAGTCCATGTTGGACTCTTCTAGAAGTGTTTCAGATGATGACACATATGATGGACCTTGTTCTAGGATATAATTAAAGTTTAGCATAGTAATTATTATGAGAAGCTTATTTGAGATGGTTGTTGAGGCGGACTAATTAATTGCGCAATATCTGAATGTTTTGCTCATTAATTAGGAATAGGTGTTTTGTTAATGCCAGGATATGATTTCATTATTGGTTTCATAAATATGTGACCTGCATTATTTTTGTTGCAACTGGACCAATGGGGATCCAGTACAATGAATTAAGGAAGACAACAGTCCAATAGAAAAGGACAGAATAATAAGAATAAGGTATCATTTATTGTAAAATATTGTGATTAATATACTATATGGGGAAAGCCACAAGGCTAAAAGGGGGTGGCATAGTGGGAAGTTTCATGTAAGGTTCAAAGCCGAGGAATAACTTGTGCGGGAATCAGCAGGTCAAATTGGCAACACTCCTAATTAGGATGAAGTACCTGCCATTTGATATTGCCATCAGATTAATCCATAACGTTAGATATGTCAAGGGGCGGCTCATCAAGCGCCCCCTGTGTATTGTAAGATACGTTAGCAGGCAAGTCTGGAAACTTGGTTGCAACACCCCCCTTGCCCCCTGCTCGTTGTCAGACACCAGGACTGGAGTCTGCGGAAGGTCTGGGAAGGTCCGCACGAACAACCTTTGTGTGGGGATGGCGCGGCAGGGGCGCAAGCAATCATGGTGAAGCTTCTTGGTGTTCCCTTGGGCATCCTCAAGTTGATAGTTGTGGTTGTCATAGACTGCAGCTATCTTGAAGGGCCCTAGGTGGTTGGGTTCTAATTTGGCAGAATTGGGATTGAGGGTGTAGACGGGATCACCTATGATGTATCTAGCTTTGAGGTGTTTTGTCCCTCCTGCAATCCGCTTGTGTTTGATCTCCCGGGCTTTGGCACACCATTGGTCTAGGGATGGAGTTGTCACTAGGGGGCTTGTTGGGAACCTTGGACCATAGTTTCCCCTGTTCAACCCCTGTCAGACTGTCAGGTGTTCCAAAGGCCAGGGTGCTAGGGCTGAACCCAGTGCCCCTGTTGATTCTTGCTCGCAGGATCAGTAGGGCAGTGAGAAGATGTACAGTCCACGCAGTGTTAGGGTGCTCTTGCGAGAGCTTGGCAATCAGTTGAACCAGGGAGCCATTTAACCGTTCCACGCGTCCATTGGCTTGCAGATGGTAGGGGGTTGTGACTATATGCTGGAGCGCGTTCTTGACGCAGTATGCCTTCACAATGTGTCAAACAAGTTTGGGTCCACCATCTGTGATGAGACGCTTGGGTTGCCCAAAGTGAGCCACAATCTCCTTGCCAATAAAGCGGGTAATGGTGGTGGCGGTGTGGTTGTTTGTTGCCCAGGCCACTGGCCAACAAGTGAAGTAGTTGATAGCAGTGATAATATACTTCTTACCCAGCCTGTCTTCAGGGAGTGGTCCCACAATGTCCAGAGCCCACTGCTTGAAGGGTTCCATAGCCTTAATGGGTAAGACAGACTTGGGAGGTGCAGGTTTGGACGTATTCTTTTCACACAACACACACGTCTCAAGGAGGTCCAAGATGTCTTGACACATGCGCGGCTGCCAAACCTTATGTTTCATGATCTCTAAGAGGTTGCGTCCTCTGATGTGACCCAGGGTTTGGTGGTAGTGCAAGATGGTGTCCCCTTGTTGTGTGGTGGGAATGTAAGGCGTCTTCTCACCTGTCTCTGCCCAGCGGCAGACGTTACAAGCATTGATGGTGAACTGACTTTTGTTGTCCTTCAGCTTGGAGATGGTGACCAAGTTAAGGCCCTTGTAGCGGGTTGCCTCAGGGCGCAGGTAGAGCATGGGTCAATCTGGGTCCAAACCGTTGTCCCCAGTGATGGACGCTACATAGAGTTGTGAAAGAGCGTCGGCTGTGACAAGTTCCTTCCCAGGCTTATATTTGATGCGTAACTGATAGGGGGATAGACGCTCAACCCATCCTGCCTGGCGGTGTGTCAAATGAGACTGTGTGTTGAAGTACTGGAGTGACTTGTGGTCCGTCAGAAAGTGGGATGGGAAGGTCACACCTTCCAAGTAACAGCGCCACTTCTCAACGCAGTGTACAATGGCTGCCAGCTCTTTATCATGGATGGGATAACATTGTTCCAAGTCAGTGAGCTTCCTGGACTCATATGCTACAGGGAGAAAGACACCATTGTCAGTTTCTACCCTTAGCACGCCCCCTATGGCCCTGTCAGAGGCGTCAGTCTCAAGTTTGTACTGTTGGTTTCAGTTGAGAAACTGCAGTACTGGTGCTGTTGTGAGCCTTTGCTTCAACGTCTCAAAGGCTCAATCTCTGGCGGGGGTCCAATGGAAGCGCTGTTTGGTATTGAGGAGATCAGTAAGAGGTGCAATTAGTTCTCCGCAGTTGGGGATGAACTTGCGTACATAGGCAACCATGCCCAAGAATGTTTGCACTTGGCCCACATCAGTGGGGGTCAGCATGCTGGTGATTGCCTTGATCTTGGCAGGGTCAGGCTTTATCCCTTGGGCAGAGATGGTGTGCCCAAAGAATAGCAACTCTGACTTGAGAAACTCACATTTGGAGGGTTTAGCTTTTAGCTAATTTTTCTGAAGGGTGTCAAGGACAGCACAGAGGTGTTGGAGGTGTGTGGTTTGATCTTGACTGAAGACAATAATGTCGTCAAGGTACACAACCACACACTTTCCAATCAATTCCTCAAAGGCTTTGTTCATCAACATGGCAAAGGTGGAGGGAGCGTTAGTCATTCCAAAGTTCATGACACAACACTCAAAAAACCCGTAGCGCGTGCAGAAGGCAGTTTTTGCCTCATCCCCTGGTGCAATGCGGACCTGGTTGTACCCTGCAGTGAGATTAATCTTGCTAAAGACCTTTGCGCCTGCAAGTGTATCAAACAGGTTGTCAATCAGCAGCAGGGGGTATTTATTTTTAACTGTCATCTCATTTAAGGCGCGGTAATCTGTGACCAGGCAAAGAGACCCATCCTTATTGGCTACAAAGAAGACAGCCACCCCGTATGGAGACAGCGAGGAGCAAATAAAGCCCTTATCAAGCGCGTCCACAAGGTGCTGGCGGAGGGTTTCATCTTCCTTTGGTGTGAGACAGTATAATGGTTGTGCTTTAGGTAACAATCCTTGAAGTTGTACAGCGTGCTGGATCTCCCGGGGCAGAGGTAGTTGCACTTTCTTGTTGACAAGGTTGGCAACGGCCCACTTGACCTTGGCCATTGTTAGGTGCAGGACGTGGTTGGGGTGGAGTCTTGTTGGTGCAGCGGAAGCCCATTGAAGCCTGGTTACTAGCCTCTACAATGGCTTTATAGCAGTTGTCAATAGAGGTGCAGCGGCCAACGGGAACCCACTTGCAGATATGGGGTTTTAACCCATTAACAATGAGAGTGAGCTACATGGCGTTCCCATTGGTCACTGCCTGGGGGCAGCAGCAAGGGCTTGTTGCCACGTGGCGAGATACTCCGGGACAGAACCAGTCTGCTTGATGGCTAAGAGGCAAGTCCCCAAGATAATGGGAGAGAAAGTTTCACTATATCAGGATTTGGCGGCGTCTTGAAATATTGCCCAGGTGCGTCAAACTCCTGGCTGGCCCAGTTGGTGAACCACACAGCGGCAGGCCCTGTGAGGCGGCCAGATGCAGTGGCAACCCACATGGACTCCAGGACCTGACAGATACAAAGGCGTTTTTTGGTGGACTGGAGCCAACTGACAATGTCAGCTCCTTTGACACTGCCAGCAAAGGACTCTAGTTAGAGGTTGAGCATACGTTGAGACAGATCCAACTGTGGCAGGGTGACACTAGCGTCACGCTGCCTGAGGCGGAGCCAATTGTATACACTGGTGAGAACTAGCTAATCCTTATAGATGACATAACCCTCAGGAATGTCCCCCTTGGGGATTGGAAGGAATGTCTCTTGTTGTGGAGTAGCCATGCGGCCCGTACTCTGTCCTTTCTTGGGGGGAATTTTGTTTTAAAATAGGTCGTGAACCTACTTCTGCTACCACTGTTGCAACTGAACCAATGAGGGTTCAGTATTTGGAATTGGGAAAGACAACAGTCCAATAGAAATGACATAATAATAAGAATAAGGTATTGTTTATTGTAGAATATTGTGATTAATATACTATATGGGGAAAGCCACAAGGCCACAAGAGGGTGGCATAGTGGGAAGTTCCATGTAAGGTTCTAAGCCAAGGAATAACTCATGCGGGAATCAGCAGGTCAAATTGGCAACACTCCTAATCAGGATGAAGTACCCGCCATTTGATATTGCCATCAGGTTAATCCATAACATTAGATACGTCAAGGGGCGGCTCATTGAGCGCCCCCTGTGTATTGTAAGATACATTAGCAGGCGAGTCTGGAAACTTGGTTGCAACATTTTGTTGAAACCATCTCTAAGAGCAATTGCAAGCTGGCCTGTATTATTTTGTTGAAACCATTACTAAGAGTAAATAACTGCTGGCCTGTGTTATTTTGTTGAATCTGTTAATTAGTCAATATTCCAAAATCCTGATAAGGAGGTTTAGGGCTCACATGGTGTTGACAAAAATAATGGCACTTTTGTTGCTTGACTAGGGTTACTACAATCTACTTTGTTCTGGATGAGTAAAAACATGAGCAATAACTTTAGGTGCATAAGCTAATTTTCAATGTTGTAACTATGCTGTTTTAGCAGAGTTACAAGGGGAAAAATATTTGGAAACTAGATAATAATCTTTATTGAGAGATAGGTATGATATAGTTAATGTGAGTCATGGATAACAGGAACATAATAGCATTGATCACATGGTGAGATGGTGAAGGGTTTGGCTTGATCCTAGTAATGAGTCTAGCGCCAAAACAAGATATCCACCATAAGGGATCATCATTTGTTCATGTTGTTGGATTTGGAAATTCAAGTTGACTTCCTAGTCTGGCTTCAAGTGACTGGATAATCAGATTGCGGGTCACAAACCTGCTTACTTGGAACCTTGCTGGAGGGTCAATCCTGCTGTTTCAACACCCCCAACTGAAGGTTGGCCTCCTCTGGGGGCAGGTTGTCAAGGAGATTGTCAGAAGCCCAGGCGCCATACTGGACTAAATGTTGTTCTGTGGCAGGTAGGACAGTCTCATGTTGTCTCTGTCTTGCCTTTCAGGGTCTCAGGCAATCATGGTGGAGGACCTTGTCTTGTTTGCATTTACCAAGTCCTTGCACGAGGTAAGTGTTGTTTTCATTTACCTTTAAGATGATTGCTGGGCCTACCTTCTTGGGTTGTAGTTTACTTTTGTTGATTTTCATGACCCAAACTTTATCACTGACCTTGTGTCTGTTTTGAATGGGGATGGAAGTTTTTTGTAGATGTTTGTTTTCTCTTTCTGCTTGATTTCTATTAGTCTCTATGACCTGGGGATCTGAGCGGGGGGAACCTTGCTTGGAATTTCCAGCTTGGGTCCCGACAACACTTGGATGATATTGGAATGTGTGCCATATACTAACTCAAAAGAGCTTTTCCCGGTGGATCTGTTCATGCAATCCGGCATACAAGTAGTGCAGTTAGTAGCTGCTTATACCAGTCCTCAGGTCTCCCGGCAGTGATCTTGCCAAGGCTTACACAAGGCTGCCATTTAGCTGTTCTACACATCCATTGGCCTGAGGATGATAAGGTGTTGTCACGGTGTGCTTGACCCCATTCTTGGTGAGGTATACATTGGTATCTTCAGAGGTAAATTCTTTTCCTCCATCAGTTATCAGGAGTTCTGGCTTTCTGGACTTGCTGATTATTTTTTTCCCTATGAATTACCGCACATCATTGTCAGTATGCGTCTTTACTGCTTGGGCTACTGGACATCATGTGGCAAAGTCTATTGCAGTGATGATGTATTTTTTATCATTGTGTTTTCCTGGCATGGGGCCAACAATATCTAGGGCCCACACCTTGAAGGATAGTTGTGTGCAGATAGATACTACTGACTTTGGTGGGGTTTTGATTTTTGCAAATTTTTCACATACTTTGCATTAGTCCAAGACTTCCTTAACGTCTTGGTACACGGTTGGCCATCATGCTTTGTGCTTAAGGAATTTGTAGAGGTTGCAACTTTTTGTGTGCCCTAGGTCTCTATGGTAACGTAGGATGGTGTCAACTCACTGATGGGTGGGTACATAAAGGATGATGGTTCCGTTGGACATTTTTTGGTGTAAGGTTCCATATATATCTGAAAATAAGTGCTTGTTCTTAATGACTGTTTCTTTTGTTATGTCAGTGGTACCAGGGGGAAAGCCTTTGTCCTTTGTCCAAAGTACCAAGAGGGGCCAGTCTGGGTCAAGCCCATTCTTGCCTCTTGTGGCACGGACATACAGGCACAAGAGTGCGTTCACCATGGCAAGTTCTGGGCCAGGTTTGTATTGTATGAGCATATTGAATCTCTCCAAGAGTTCCATCCAGCGGGCTTGACAGCAGGATAGGTTTGCTTGGGTTTTGAAGTATATGAGTGACTTGTGGTTGGTCAACACCCTGAATTCTCTCTGTTGTTCTAGATAACAACACCACTTGACTAGGAAGTGTACAATTGCCAACAGTTCTTTGTTGTGAATATGATATTGACACTTGCCATCTGTCAGTTTCTGTGATTTGTAGGCTACAGACAGGGAGTCATCATTATTGTTTCTGATTTGTAGCACTCCCCCAATGGATGTGTCTGAGGCATCTGTTTTCATTTGGTACTCCCCATTAAGTTTGGGGTATTGAAGGATAGGTGCTGTTGTGAGTTTTTCCTTGAGGCGCCTAAAGCAGAGGTCACATTGGGGGTCCATACAATTTTTTTTGGCGCCAGTTATGGCAGACAAGGGTGCAGTCAAGATGCTGCAGTGCGGTATAAAACAGTGTATGTAGGCCACCATTCCTAGGAACATGTGGAGTTCTGACTTGTCTTTGGGTGATGGCATTTTGCAGATGGCCTGTATCTTCTGACTGTTGGGCTTGATGTTGTCTTTTGAGACTGTCCAAGTAAAGGTAGGTGCTTGTGGAAGAACTGATATTTGGAGGGTTTGGCTAGCAGCTTGTGTTGTGCCAGGGTAGAAAAGACTGCTTCCAAGTCCTTTTGGTGCTGCTCTAACAAGGGGCTATAGACAATAATGTTGTCCAGGTAGACTAAGGAGTGCTTGCCTATGTGAGGGGAAAACACCTTGTTCATGAAAGTCACAAAGGTTGACGGGGTGTTTGTCATACCAAAATTGTGCACCTCACACTTGTATGAGCTGTACTTGGTGCAAAAGGCTGTTTTGGGGATATCTTCCTCCTTAATAAGGGTCTGGTTGTAGCCTGAAGTTAGCTCAATCTTGGAGAAGATGGTGGCGCCGCCCAGGGCATCAAAGAGGCCGTCAATGAGTGGTAGTGGGTAACACTTCTTGATGGCAACTTCATTTAGGGCTTGGTAATCTGTGACTAGACACAGTGTGTCATCCTTCTTGGCCACAAAGAATACAGCAGCCTAAAAGGGAGATTATGAGGGACAGATAAGTCCTTTCTCCAAGGCCTTTTTGAGATAGGCACATAGGGTGTTGTCTTTGTTTGGGGTCAGGCAATAGATGGTCTGCGCCTTGGGTATAGCTCCCTAGAGTTAGATAGAGTGTTGTATATGCTTTTCTGGAGGCAACCTGGGTAAAGCCTCCTTGAAGATTTTTGGGTGGCGGGCTAAAATTTTGCAATACTGAGGTGTAGTGGTATCCTGGTGGTCTTTGAAATGTATGATCTTGACCTGGCAGGAGTCTCAGTCAATTACCTTGAGGTTCTCTCTTTTGTCCAGGGTCTCTTTAATGCGCACAAAGACATGGTTGTGTAGAAGTTGGTCCACTGAGTCAGGGTAGATCTGGTAGTTGACAAAGACCCGTTTGATTGTTAATACTGAGGTTGCCCAGTCTACGTGAGGATTATCATATATAACCGCTTGAGTTGTAGGAGAAATTATTTACATATGTTTTGCTTGGAAGAACTTACCTTCTTTTAAGTCCAATAGTTGCTGACAACAAATACAAAGTGCTTATAAACTAGTTCGGTTTAATGGCCAATGCTACCGCTCGAAGGGGTTGTTGGACACTTTGAAGTGTCTCACAGCATCCCTTCCTGTGGCAGTGTTAATAAAAGTAAAATAATATATAACTGGACTTAATTTAGTCATGTTTGCCTAAAAGATAAGAGAGTTAAAAATGATATAAAACTTTACTAATAATGATTGGAGCTTAGAATGCTTTCATCAACTATTATTGGTCAATCCAATCTATTTCTCTGCCAAACAGATAAGATTAGATTTACTAAGCCAAGGCAAGCCATCACTAAACACAGTACTAAATTTTCATTTTTAACACTGTAAATTTACTTCAAAATAAAGGTAAGCTTTGAAATATATATATAATATTAACTGTTTTAAGCATAGTAGATCAGGGATTTTAAAGGTAATAATGTTTTTAAAAGTTCAAAGCTAACATTAATTTAAAAAGGTATTTAAAAAGGTAATAAGCTTGTTAAAAAAACTAATCAGTTTGAGATTGAAATCAAAGCTGAATTCAAGTAAGCATTTCACCCAATTTACTAACCTCCTTTTTTTAAAAGGACCTCCACCCCAAAGAAGATTAAGTTTAGGTAAGCTTCTTTAACTAAATTAACTAGCCTAGATTAAAAAACCAGATTTTTGCCCTGAAGTAGATCTTGGGTTGGTAAGTATTGTTTTGATTAACTAATATTTTTTAACCAAGCTTCATTTCAGGTAATCATTTCACTCAAACTACTAACCTTCCTCTCTTTTAGGTTGACTTAGTTCACAGCAAATCTTGGGGGTGGTTAAGTTATTTTTGCCAAATTTACTAACCTTGGTTAAGAAAACCCAGATTTTTGCCCTGAAGCAGATCTTGGTTTGGTAAGTGAATTTGCTAATTAATACCATTTCTTTAAAAATGCTCAGTTTTCACTGCAGCAAATCTTGGGCTGGGTAAGCTTTTTTACTAACTTACTAACCTTTTTATAAAAATGCACAAAATTTCCCCTGTAGCAGATCATGGATTAGGTAAGTCATCTTTTCCAAACTACTAACCTTAATTTCAAGCTCCAGATTTCTTCTTACAGCAGATCCTGGGGTGGGTAATTTTTTTTAAATTAAACAGATATTTTACTAAAAAACTGTGTCTAAATTAGTTTTATTATCCAACTAGCTCTTTTTTTACCCAAATTCAACTTTTTACTATTAAGGTCTCATTTGACTTTATTGCTTTAAACTATCATTAACTATATCTTTGTATTTAAGTTTTATTTTTATATGATTAATAAATACTAGAATGTATATTTCAAAGTTACTTAGTTTTAAGTTCTCTATCAAGAAAATATAATTTGCTTAAAAAACTTCTAATTAATCTTCATATTTTAGGTGTTATAGTCATGTTTTGTCTTATTATAAAAAAATCAAGAGTGTCCTGACTCTACTTAAAATCTTTTTCACCCAAATAGAACATTTATAATAATTTCTATTTCACCCCCATATGCAAAACTTTAGCACCACATAAACTACTTTAAATATCATATATAGTAGATACTATAGATCTTTTAACTTTCATCTGCTCATAAAATTAGAGGGTTCTTTTTTAAAAAACAACCACCATAATTAATTAAGTTTCTGAGATAACAAAAATATATTAGAATTTCATAAATAATCAATTTTTAGGCCATACTAAAATGGCTTCATTTTATGATGTTTTCTGCTAAAATCAAAAGCAATAACTTACCAGAGGGTACTGAACACACAAAAATAAAATACAATCAAATCAAATGCTATGAAGCTGAAATAACAACACATTAGATTACTAAAAAGATCTACAAAATCAAACACTATCTTATAAAAAATAGGAAATAATGATATCAAAAATCAGAGTACCACATAGAATTACATATATGTAAAAAGAAATTGATATCAGTATGTTAATAAATAAAATATGCAGTCACCAACAACTAAAGACTGTATCTTAGTAAAAAGGTGTACTATAAAAAGAATATATTAAGCATATAAACTACAAAATAATTGTTCAGGAAAAAAGAGCTTTTTATACCATGTACTTGATCTTTATTAATATGGGTATTTTAATGTCCATTGGAGTTCAAAATATATACTGAAAATAAAGAATTTAAAAGGGCTGCAGTTTCACAATGTGGATAAAAATTCAGTACTTTTTCTCAGCTGTTGAGATAGACAACCAAAACCAAGTGCTGAACACACAGAAATTTATGCACAAAACAAATCTTAAGTGGGCTAATTTTATTTTTAACATGTATAAATTGTTGATTTTTTATGTGAGAAAACTTGGTGTTCTATGCTTGGGGTTGTCTGTGTATCTCAACAGCTCTTAAAAGTACTTTAATTAATCTCCAGTCTCTTAAATGTCAAAATATAATGCATAATAAAAGTTACAAACCTCTAATAAAGCCTTGATAATAGTATAAAAGAGTATTTACAAAGCATACACCCATACTTCTCTAATAAAAAGTAGCAATTATAATAAAGCTATCAATTTTATATTAAAAAATACTTTAGTTATCATTAAATCATCTTTTAACAACCAGAATAGTAAATAAATTTAAAAAAGACATACTAAACTACCAAAAAGGTATTTCTGCTTGGGAAAAAGAAAAAGATAACATTTTGAAGCTGTGAATAATAGAGCTGAGTTAGCATAGCTTTTTTTTGGTAGCCTGCTCACCGCTCAACTATACACTCATTAGGTTTCTGATATTTTTAATTAACAAATCTATATAATTTTACCAACAAACCACAAGGAGGTTGCATCTTTAAACATGTTTTTACTAGGTATGAGACCAGGAATGTATTATAGCAGGCTGACATCACCCCTGGGGTTCACTCAAAAGATTTATGATAAAGATCATTAAAAAGACAAAAAAATTTAAAATTTAATATCCAAATCTTTAAACATGTTTTTACTAGGTATGAGACCAGGAATGCATTATAGAAGGCTGACATCACCCCTGGGGTTCACTCAAAAGATTTATGATAAAGATATTAAAAAGCCAAAAAAATTCAAAATTTAATATCCAAAAATATAACTTCACACCTCTCTTTGATAATAGTTTTTTCCAGCTATAACTAGAAACACAAACCAGCAGGCTGCCATAAAAGAGTGAAGCTGAGCGTAGCACAGCTTTGCTCTTTTGGCAGCCTACCTGAAACACCTTTCCTTTTACCAGATATAGTATAAGATAAAGATTTAAAAGTTAGCTAATCTAAAAAACAAAAAAAAATCAGCTAGGATACCTGGACGCGTACCCAGGTGGGATGCTGTAAAAGGGCAAAGCAGGCGTAGCTCAGCTTTGTTCTTTTGGCATCCCGCCTGCCACATCACGCTTGTTCCTTTGTAGCCAGTTCAGTCCTAGTATGGCATGAAATTTGGGGAAGTCAATGACAGGTCTCTGGATAGTGGAGTGCAGGTTCTTTAGCATGATGAAGAAAGGAGCTGTTTCCTTTGTCACAGCAATGTGATGTTCATTGGCTAAAACCACATTTTTAATCCACAAAGGATTAGTGGCTAGCTTGAACTTGTCTACAAAACTGCTGTTGACTAGGGTTTGATCCACACCCAAGTCCAGGAGTGCTGAGCCTGTGTAACTGTGAAAGCAGAAAGAATAAGACATCAGTTTATTAGGATGTCTGGCTATGGTGTAAAGTACCGGGTCCTCTGAGGGTACTTGGATCATTGGACATTGGTCCACGTCCTCAGGTTGGTACTCATCATTGGGAAAGTCAGGAGTTGTGCAGGGAGAGCTTGGCTTTCTTAATGCTCTCCCTGAGCTTTTCCCTTGTCTTGGTTGCCTTGTGTGGCAGTGATACAGAAATGTGTACAATTTTATTGGCCATTATTTCCATTTCCATATCCATTTGAGCCTGCGGGTTTAAGGTTTGTGTTGTTTTTGTTGTTCCCAGGGGGTGGTCAATTGGAGCGACTGCCTGGGTGGGAGTCTTTGGGTCTCTTTTGTTTTCCGGTTTGTGCCTTGTGAAGAGCGTTGGATGTTTGTTCTGCTTTCTCTGCTTTGCAATACAGACTCTGTAGATTAGTCACTTGATCCAGGTTCATGTGTCTCATTACATGCAACTTGAGTGTGTTGTAGTACATAAAGTGTGTGGCTGGGGTGTCAAAAGCCATTCCAGAGGGTGCACATAGTCAGAGTTCCTTGTAGGCGTGGGTGAGTTCCTTCACAGTGCCCGTCTGGGTTAGGTTCTTTAATTGGTGTATAACCATGATTGTGGTGTTCTTAAGCACAAATCTTGCCAAGAAGTCTTATTTGAAGGTATCCCAGTCCTTTTCAGTATGTTCTTTGTGCCACTTATTGCACCGGGTGCCAGCATTGTGCGTCAGTTGGATGGAGATATCTGCAATCCAAAATTGCTGCAGGCATTCCATTTGGGCCAGTTTTCTTTGGGCAGATTGGATCCATGCAGCAGCGTTGTTGTTGGCCCCAGCAAAGGATTCCAGGGCAGTGCTTCAAAGTCTTTGGGCTACACAGGCTGTCATAGTGTTTTCATCAGTTGCACAAGGCATGGCGGAGGGAGCCTGGAAGAACCCTTGGGCAGACAGGGCATTGAACGTGGGGAGTGGTATCACCATGTTCTGGTAGAGGACAAAACCATCAGGTATCTTGGCACCAGGGGTGTACGGAGTCCAGTATAGCAGGAGGCCAGACATGATTCTATCAAGGATTTGTTGACCACAGCAAGTACGGACAACAGGCAGAATTTTGGGGAATAAAGTAGGATGGAGAATCTACATGTGCTACCAATGTCATAACTGTGCTGTTTTAGCAGAGTTACAAGGGGAAAAATATTAAGAAGATAGATATTATTTGTTATTGAGAGATAGGTATTATATAGTCATTGTGAATTATGGATAACAGGAATATGATAGCGCTGATCACATGGTGGGATGATGAAGGGGGTGGCTTGATCCTAGTAATGATTCAAGCGCCAAAACAAGGTATCCACTGTAAGGGATCATCATCTGTTCATGTTGTTGGATTTGGAAATTCAAGTTGACTTCCTAGTCTGGCTCCAAGTGACTGGATAATTGGATTGCAGGTCACAAACCCACTTACTTGGAACCTTGTTGGCGGGTTGAGCCTGCTGTTTTGACATCAAGTTTGATGGCTTTATTAGGTATTAGGTTGAGTCAGACCTGAACTAATTTTTGATCAAAAAGATTGTTGTAGAATTATGTCTACATATATGTATTTAGCATAATACCTAGATATATAAAGCTACTTTTTCACATGAATTATTATTTTATTATCAGTTTTTTATTTTCTATTTTAGCATACTATATCAAAAATACAGCCACAAAAGTAGCATAGTAGCCTTTAAAAGTGAGGTAAAAAGATCAATTTAGGGATCTTTTGACAAGTGTTGGTATCAATTAAAATATCATAGCCTAAAATTTATCAAGGTTGATTGGCAGAAACAATTTAGCTAATAATAAGATGACAAGTTGGCACTGTAAAGTAAACTATGGACTGCACTTTTCAATGCTGTTAATATAAATAAGTAAAAGATGGTTAAGGAAAAAAAATTTGTGCACTAAAAATGATAATGTGGAGTTGTTTTAGCAATATTAAAAATAAATAACTGTCAGCATTTTATATTGGAATGTAACAAGAAAATCAACACCAGGCTGAAAAAAAGTTACACTAAACTTTTCTAACATACAAATAGACAGAAAAACAAAACAAACTCACACACTAATGTTGTAGATTTGAAGCCTATGTGGGCAAAATGCAGGATTGTCAAATCTAACAACCAAAACTCAAGTTGAAAATGCAAGCAACTCAGCTGCGTTAAAAATAAGACATTTAATAAAATCAATTAAATAATCATTTATTAAACATTTTCTGATTTATTTAATTTTTAAAATTAAGAATCTTGAATGAAAATGATTCAACTAGAGTAAAATAAAACTCATCAAACAAACAAGCAATACACACATTAATAATGCAGATTTCTAATGTACAGTAGTTTTCAAAGCTGTGATAACAAGATGTTGTGAATTAGGCCTTGGGGATGTTTTTAGAGTTAACGTCTAGAGTTGCTTGCTTGGTAGAGTATAGTTGCAGGCCTTTAACACAAATTAATACAAGTCCAATGAATCTGTAGTATTTACATTTAATTTTAAGGTAACAACTGAGTAGAGTAGAAAGGCAAGATTTAATATGTAAAAGTATATTTATTTGAGGGAAAGAAAGGAAGTTTATATACTTGGAGAGCTGCACAATGGCTGCAAGAGATTATTAACACCTGCAAAAATGTCTGGAATATTACAGTATCTTCTTAGATCCACCAGGCTCTTGCATCTGTGTTCCTTCCTTATAGAGCTGATCCAGACAATCTGACGGGGAAGAGTAAGTGTGTATTACTCCAGAGTGGGTTGCAGTTGCAGCTATCAATTACAGAAGTTGCTAGCAGTTCCCAAACCCAATCTATCAGGATGTAATAGGCTGGCCAAAATTCCATAACATCTGAATTACAATCAGAAATGCAAATCTGTTGGATCCAACAGATTTGAGTGCAAACAGGAACAGCTTTGATCATCAGGATTAATTCCACTGATAATCTTGGCCATTCTATCCATGCAATCTAATTTACAACACAAGAGAAGTTGAGTCATCTGTAAGAAAAATAAACTCAGCTGAAAAAAAGTTAATTAAGCTCAGAAAAAAATGAAAATCAATCAATTTGTATTGATTAATAATAGATTTGGGCCCCCTTCTATTTTGTTCTGAGCTGAGTTAATTTTGTTTTCAGCTGAGTCTATTTTGCTTACAGATGCCTCAACTTTGCTGGTTGCCACAGCACTGAAAACTACTGTACAATTTGATATAGATATTTAATTCTATTGAGTTGAATATTATCTGTTATAATTTAAATGCTTAAAAATCTGGTATTGTAAAATCTGATAGCCAACTTTCAAATCATAAAAATTGAAATACATTTGATTTTTTGTCATTTTAAAAAAGGAATTAAAATTATTTGATGTAAATCCAGACTAACATTTTTTATGAATTACTGGAATTTGTAAAAAAATCACCCAGTTTCATTTTAGGACAGCTAAAATTTAGATACAGACAATTCATCAACTTAGATTTACTGTAAATTAAGAACCTAATGGTAGAAATGCAGAGTTTTCAAATCCTTGGTTCAAATTTCAAATCACATTTGCAGGTAACTTAGCTGAATGAAAACCAAAATATTTAATAAAAACAATTTTGGTTTATTTAAATTAAAATTTTCAAATCTCTTGAGCAGATAACTCAACTAACAAAAAACAAAACACATCAAACAAATTTGGGATACATGAATCAAAAATGCAGGATTCTAGTGTAAAATTTGAGATTTTCTGTATTTCGAACAAATCATAGACATCATGTAAAACTTAACAAATCTGAAATTACAGGATTTTCAAATCCAAGAGCCAAATTTCAAATCAAAATGAGGTGAATTTGAAATAAATATAATTTATGGGTGTCTCAAAAAGGATGTCAAAGGATCTAGAGTGGATTTATGCTAATTCTTCTAGGAATCATAGGCATTCTCAAAAATCACCCTATTCCATTTTAGGGCAGCTAAAATTTAGATCATAATATTTAGCAACTTAATATACTTAACAATAAAGTTGACTAAAATGCACACTTCTCTTTTTGATTTTAATCTTTTAATAAAAATTTATTATGTATTCTTCCAATAACAACCAAGTCAACAAGCTGTTCCCTGACCTTGATAGATTATGCAGGGCCACGCTGGGTCTTTCAATAGTGAAGCCTCTATCTATGGTTACTCCCAACCCACAGGCCCCTCCCCAAGCACTACCCATGAATGTAATCTTTCTCCTGCGTCCTCAAGCATGGCCCTGTTTACCCATAACGCAAAGGCAGCTGTCAACCCAGATTGTGTATCAACACTAGCATCTAGAGTTGGCCAAGTGAGCCATGTGTCACCCAAAGAGCCCAGAATCCAGAAACATCCAATCAGATGATATCACTTGGCTCCCAATACAGACACATCCTTCCCCCAGCCAATCCGCCTGCAAGATGCAGAAAAAAATTGATCACCCCAGAAATTGTTCTCAAAATGGTTGAAAAGCAAAGGATGCTTATGCCCCTTGGGGAAATTGCAGCCGTGATGGGTTTTGCAAAGTCTACTGTGGCTGAACCCTGCAACCTCATGCCAACTGTGGCCCCCTCCCAAAAAGACACCAACTGAGGCCTGCATGTCAACTGAAGATGAAAAAGCCCATCCTCTCATGATGGCTATAATGAATCATGACCCCTGGATGCTCCTGGTCCAGGTGCATCTTCAACTGGGACTCCACAGCATTTTTACAAATGAGAAAAGAGTCAATTTGTGGATGCACAGAGTTTTGGTTGCTAAAAAAACCTTGACCAATCAAGTTCTCATTAGTCTCAGTTTAATAGATACCAACTCCTATGATTCTGCTGTCATCAATTTTATCAAAGAGAGGGCAATAAAAACCTGTAATGACATAATCTTCTTGTTGTATGCCAAGAATTTTTGCAAGTATTCAAGACTTTGGGGGAAAGCACATCCAATCTGACATTTTTAAGTGCGGCCTAATTCTGTACAAATTTGTTGGAGTTTTGCTGGCAGTTTCCTTAGTGGGCATCAATTATTACTCTGCTTTATTAAACACTGCAGATAATTATGCCTACTAAACAGAGATCAAGGCCATGCTGGTGGAGTGGGCTACCCAACAAGCTGTGTACACAGTTGTAATGAGTGCTGAGATGGAGCAGCGGGAATGGGCAATCAGGGAAATTATGGCCACATGGCATACCTGTTAGACTTACCCCACCAATCACGCTGACATGCATCTTGAAGATGTATGTCTTTAAAATATTGGTTTGGCTTTCAGGCGCTCAAAGCCTGCCACTTACAACAAGCTGTTCACCCAAATTGAGAAGGGGTTTGAGCTTTTCCATTATGTATTTGTCCAGGACCTATCTGATCTCATCATCCTCTATGCAAATGATAGCAATAAGTCCAGAAAGGACCCCTCCCTCCCCCCACACTCATCTATTTGGGTTTTCAAGACAGAATATGTGACAGAAGAAGAATTTGAGCAATTGAAGCAATCAGCTTTAGCTCCTTCTTCCAAGTCAACAATTCATGCCTCTTCAACCCCTCATCAAGACCAAGCCAGCAGCCTTCCTAAACTAAGCCCCTACTCATCAACCGATTCCTCTCTAATACATCTGATGCTGTTCCTTTTACAGGTGCAGATAATGGTGATGTAAATTCTGCTCATTTCTTCCCACAAATGTCCCTTGATCAGTAAAATAAATCATTTCTATTTGACAACTTAATAAAATTGATATTCTTTCTTTCAGTTAATAATTAATAAGATATTCCTTTTAATTTAAGAAAATTCCTCATATTTAAAAAAACTGTTGTACATTTGATGTGTTAACATATGATATATTAGTATGAATATTTTCATTGTCAATAATAAATTACATACTATCTTTTGTAAATATTGCATTAGAATATTGCATCTAAAATTTATCTTTTATTATATACATCTTATATGGTACATGCAAACACATTTTATTTAATAAAAATAATTGTAAGATTGATATTTTTTATTTGGATTTTAAAATTAAATTGTGCTCATATTAGGGTGTCAATAATTTTTTGAATATATTGATATAGATTGTAAATTAAAGCTTGTATATTTACCTATTGACAATGATTATGTAAATTAAAGTCAGATTTTGTGATTGATAATAATACAATGAATTAATCAATCACTGTTTATGACCATTAATTAGCTGATTTTTTGCTGTGACAATTGCGCATTTTCTGATATTTATGCATTTGCATCTGATTGGCTGGGTTCCCACCCTGTTCATAGAAAATACAGTAGGTTTCAAAGCTATGGCATCAAGCAAAAATACTTCAGAATTAAACAAAATGGACCCGAATTTTGTCAGGAATATTCCTGACAACACCTTGTGTCAAGATAAACTTTTGGGTGCAATCAGGCTTGAAGAGAAAAATAAAAATTGCACCAGTTCCCCCTTATTGGGTAAACTGCCGCAAAACACCTGGTCAAAGAAACAGAAATTAAAAGATTAAATTTTGGGAAAAACAGGTTTTATACTCCAGCTGCGGACCGCGCAGCTGCCCGCCAGCTGCACGCCAAGCCTGGCGGCTTGCCCGCGCGCGCCCATCACCAGCCAGCCCCCGCCTGCTCCCGCCAACCAGCTGGCGGGGGATGGCGCACCCCCCATGGCAGGACCGCCCACCCCCAACAAATGGGGAAATTGCCCAATTGGGAATCCCCAAAAGGCAATTTCCCCAAACCCAAAAATGGGAGGAACTGCTGCCCAAATTTGGAACCTACCAAATTTGGAGGGGATTTACAAGATGCCCAGCATGACAATTAATGCATCAGCTACAGAAGTTGAATATGATTGCATGAAAGTACCTGAAGAAGCTCCAAAGTCATGCAATGCCAAGATTAACAATTCATTGCCTGCCAATCCATTCCCATCCCACTCCCAAAAGGGAATTCCAGACAACACCAAGTGTTTGGGGTTCCCTGTCCAATGTTTTGCACTATTCATGCCCCACAAGGATGATAGTATATAATAAAGCCAAATCACTTGATGATAGTTTGTACTATCATTGAGTGAAATTACCCCTCAATAGTATCACATAAATCAATTCAAAAACTTTACCTACAAGAAGTTAAACAAGACACTAAGCTTTGTCTGCCCTTCCCCAGGATCAGAAGATGAATCACCTAATCTTCTCAGCTGTCCTCACAGCATGCCTAGGGATTGGGGGCCACTAATATAACCAACAGCATGGGCCATTCAACAAACCACCTGGCAAGTATTATTACAAGGAGCTGGCACAGCTCAACTCCTCCAATCAGTACTCCTGGCCCACGCTAGTATTGCCCCACTCCACCCAGTCTGTAGCCATACACACCTGTATATACTACATACTCACGTATTTTGCCAGTGATTTCAGACGTTATAACGTACACGCCAAAGTCTTTTGATTGATGATGACGGTCTATCCAATTGTGACAGCGCTCACAGGCTTCCAAGTTGCCAACTTGATCCCTTATTTTGCTAGATTACTTCCCCAATTATTGGGTATTTACAGATTTAAGAAAACTCCAAGTCAGGCAAGATTCAATAATCAAATAATTTAAGTATTTTTGGTGAACTGGCAAAATTTAAAGCAATAGACAAAATATCACTAACACAAAGTAAAAATTATATCAAACATCAAACAGTGTAGTTCAAACTAAAAAAATGACCTGGCACAGCAAGTGAAATGTATTTATGCTGTTTTGGAATATATTATAATCCTATCAGGATTCATATGAGGCATCACCAAAAGTACTAAAATGAAACAAAAATAGAGCAACCTAGAAGCAAGATTTCACAAAAATGAAACAAAATAAATTAATATATGATGTGTAGTATGTTTAGCCTAAAAAAATAACAGGTTAACAGCTAATCAACAGCCATTCAATTTAAAAAAAGAGATATCTTATTCATTTTAATGGCATCTTATTTGCGTATAATGGTTTCAAGAGCTTTCCAAATCTGGGCTTGTGATAATAATAAAAATAGAATCATAAAATTTTAAGCTTCTACTTTTAGTGATTTTTCCTAGGTTTTTTAAAATGGTTTTCAATAACAACAACAAAAAATTTGACAGTGCCCGTGAACAAGGCAGCAGTCAAGACAGTATTAACAGAAGTGTGGATCGGGAAGTGAAGGTTAGGACACACCATTTCAAAAACAGCATCTCAAAAAACGCTATCTCAAATTATGACATTTTGATTTACGCTATCTCAATTTATTAGTAAAAACGCCATTCAATTTACGGCATTTTGACTAAGAAAAACAAGTTTTAAAATTTTAGATTTTTTTCAACTCCAAAAAAAACCAAAAAAAACCTAAAAAATCAAATTCAACAAACATTTCTAGGCTTAAAAAAGCCTCAGAATTTCAAATCTGCAATAAAAATGGGGTCAATTAGTAGCAACATAGTTGCGTAAAGCCCAAAAGTTAAAATAATCCCAAAAACAACTATTTTCATCTATTTTAACTATAAACTATACTTTAAAAAAAGTATATAATTGTAGCAAATACCAAAAAAAGTCAAAAAAAATTGTAAATCAAAGGAAATAAGAGATAAGATAAAGAATATTTTATTGGGAAAGGACTCAAATATTGGTAGAAAGAGCAACTGAGATAGCTTGGAGATGCTCAAGCTTTCTATCCTTAGGATAGTAGGCAAGGACCACCTTGCTGATTTCAGTATACCTTTTCACTGCCTTGGTCATCTTGGGGGGATCACTCTTGGTCTTCATGCCGGTCTTAAAGAGGCGGGCAGATATGCCTTGTTGGGTCTTGAGATGCACCATTATTTTGTTGAATTTAGGCTTATGAACCCTGACCCTTGTAGCAAACTGGCTATGCCAACCTTCAAGGGAAGAGGTGGTATTGATTAAAATATCTTTTACCTGTTTAAAGCAGTTCCAGGTGATTGAGTCACTGTCCTTTCTGATGCAGCGTGCTCCTTGAAAGATACCAACCCATTGAGTTTCAAAATACTCAATAAAGGGCACAAAGGCTGCCTGGTTGGCTATAATATATGGGTGACAGAGTAGGGCATTGTAGAAGGCATTTCTCTCCTCCTTTCTAACCAGAGCAAGGGCAGCAAAGCAATTGAAGACGTCATTGGCTTCTTTGGTGCCTTCAGACTTGACCAGCTCATGAAGGTCAGAGCACTTTTGGAGGCGGCGGCAGAGTGCCTGCCAGAAGTGGAAGTAGCATCCCTGAGGGGAGCTCTTAAAGACTCAAATGGAGGCATTTGCCTGAGACTGTTCAAAATCCACTACCAGATATTTGTGATAGGGAAGGCTTTTTGACTGCTTTCTGCTTGGGGTGGCTTCCTCTTCCTGTGACTGGGCCTTCTTCTTGCGCCCTCTGGTCACCTTGGGCTCCTCTTTGATGATTGGGAGGATTTCATCAAGCTTGGCCTTTAGGATTTTGAGTGCACAGACATATGTTTTGTGCTTATGGTTGGGAAGGGAAAAGAATATCAGGGGAAGAACTAGATTACCAACCTGCCCATAGATATTCCAGAGCTGGCTGAAGAGCTTTGGGCAGGTTGAGAAAGTGCCATCTGCAAGCCAGGTCTTGCATTTCAGCAGGTTGTGTAGATCCTGGCTTGTGGCAAAGCAGATAATACACTTGGGGGCATGTTGATCATCATTGTGAAGAAGGGATCTCTCCTCATGGCAGGATAGTTTTTGTTCCTCAGTAAGGATCTATTGGTCAATGGACTTAGCACTGACGCCTTCAGTACTCAGAGCATATCTCTGATCAGTGAAATATCTCTGAAGTTTTGAGGCGCCACCAACAGTTGCCAGTTGGGTATCATTTAGATTAATGAGTGCATCATTTTTGACCTCAGTTGCAGTTTGGTCTTTGGTGGTTGGTATGACCTGGCAAAGAAACCAGCAGATCAGTTAATAGAGAGGTTCAAAAGGCTTGACACAGTTGTGGTTAACAGTAAGGGCCTTAAATCTGGTGAACCCATAGGTGGTAAGTCTAGCTGGACAGCCAACATTATCACATTTGAAGTGGTGCTGACAGATAGGCTTCTTATTATCATTACAGCTGAAGCTTTAGCCCTTGTAGACAAAGCCAACACCCCCTTTCTTTGTCATGATGGGGTAGCTGGCTGGATAAGTGGCAGGCACAGCAAAGGTATCATTTTGATTGCATATATTATGGATGGTATTAAGATTCCAGAGCCCAAGTTGGTCATCTACAGGAGCGCCAGGCTCCTGCTCCTCTTCCTCCTCAGGCTCTGATGTGGGATCAGAGTGGCAATTGAAGTTGAATAACTTCTCTTGGGAGTCTGAGGGGGAGTATACAAATGGAGAGTGGGGGGGGGGGGGGTAGGACTGTTTCCCTCTGGCTCAGGTGATGGAGTTGGGATCTTGGGGGGAGCTTTGGCCTTAGAAGGCTTCTTTTTTTGGGGTATTCTTGGCCTTTTTGGCCTTTGGAGGAGTGATCTTGGACTTTGAGGCCTTTGAGGCCTTGGGCGCAGCTTTGGCAATTGCCTTGGGAGGCATCTAAAAGTAAATTAGTTTAAAAATATGAGCAACTTGGGAGTTGCTTTTAAAGAGAAAAATGAGAATGTTTTTAATATAAAAAGTAGTAATTTTTTACACAGAATTGTAGAGAAGATTTAAAAATATATAATATTGAAATTTCAATGGTTTTTTTATTTTTTAAAAATAAATTTTTTTATTAGTAACACAGGTAAGAAAAACTTTGAGTTTTGACTGAAAACTTGCTTTTGAAATGGTGTTTTTGAAGTGATGTAATTGAGGTGCTGTAGCTCAAAAATATAGTGTTTTGACCATTTTTATATTAAATTAACAAATATATGGTAGAGCTACCTCAACTGGGCCAAAGAGTAAAACTTGAATTTCTCAAAAACTAGCTTATACAACTGGGATTAAAAAGTACCCAGTTGTTTAGAGGAGCCCAAAATTATATATTTGCAAAGTTTCATATGTTTTCTTACATTTTTTTATTAATATGGTATTTGACGTGAATATGTACTTTTGAAAAGTGGAAAGCAAGAATTGCGGTGGGGGAATCAATATAGCGTAGCCTGGCGTCATATGTAATTTCCCCTTATTTTCCCCTATTCATTGTGCGCATCAAATCAATTGGGTGATATGAAACTAGGTGGAATTTGAAGTGATGTAAATCAAAATGGCGTAATCCCCCCTTCTATATTAAAATCACTATTAAAATATTTTATTAATAGAACCCTTAACAATGTATCTATGTATAATAAAGTTATAAATTACATATAACAAAACTGGGTTTTTTTACCCAGCAATGATAATCACTAGAAGGACTATCATAGTGGCATCTATTTAGGTTGTTCTTAGTATAAGTGTATTGGATTAATACTATAGGAATATCTTCTGGCACTATACAACAGGCTTTATTTTTATTGAGCAACTTGTGGTATTGCTGGTATGTTCAAAGCTACAGATAGATGTTAGCCTTGCCAATGTACTCTACCTAATCCTATGCAAGAGCACTACAGAATATAATATAATAGAAATTAGAAGATAATTAAGTTTATTGATACTGGAGTACAATCTAGCCAGCGGCTGCAATCTATCCAGGTGTAAATATGAACGTGTTGTTATCCTTTCAGGCGTCTGTATCAATATATACTGCAACAACCCTTGTTCTTGTCCTTTCAGACAGTTCTCAGTGGCTACCTTTATAATAGGTCTATCTTTGCTGGCTACGCCCATCCTGATTGGCTGTCCTTGGCATGTGATATGCTACTGGCCTTAGCAGACATCCATGGCACTTTAGCTACAGCCTACGCTCTTCTTGAGCTAGCCTAATGTCATTTATTAATTGGCTGTATCTTACACGCCTATTATTGCGCTGGGAAACTACGCCTTATTTAGTTGATGCTTAGAAATTGTCCCTGTTCAGCCCTCCTACATTGGAAGGTAGAATTCTGGTATTCCATTTGCAGGGCTTAATCAGTGATCCTTTTCTGGTTGGCAAACCTTCTGCTTATTAATGTAACAAGTTGAATTAGGGATTATACACCATATAATAGCAGACTCAATCCATTAGTGACTCAGAGGATTATCTGCCATGTAATGCTGACCCAAACCAATAAGGAACCCAATTATACGCCATGTAAAGCTGATCCAAACTCAGTATTTCTTAGCCATTTGTATATCACTTGTTTGATATAAACATATGCGCCCATAAGGCTGTGTGGGGCTGAGTTGATACAACATCCAGTAGGGTAGAATAGGTGATATACAATTGCTAATTTAGTGATTACACACCGTGTAATCAGTGATATTCACTATATTGGCTAACGTTTATACGGAGTATAATAGTTACATCAATTATAATAAAGCAAGCAATATATGGTGTATAATCACTACACATTGGGATGATCAGTGATAATACAGTGTATAATTGTTACATCTATCATAATAAACTAACAACTACATGGCGTATAACTGTCATATCTATTAATATAATGATGACCAAGTGATAATACAGTGTGTGACTGTTTAAGATCTGGATGCAATGATTAGCCTGATCATTTGTGGTCAATCAGCCTAATATCACAATTTTAGTTTGGGTATAAGCTTATTTTAGTTAAAGATAAATAGCATGATTTAAAATGGGGTAAAGTCAAGATGGTGTAAACACAACCCACACTAAGTGATTTCATATGTAAATAAAGTTAGCAAATCAAGATTTAATTGATCTGACTTGAAGTGATGGAATCAAGATGGTGTAAATTCAAGATGCCACATTAATAAAGTATATGTAAATTGAAGTGGCGTTTTTGAGATGGTGTGTCCTACCAAGTGAAGGCCTCTTTATACATCTAGATCTTTGATGTGAGTAAAGAGGAAGCTGACCTGTACCCAACCCCCAACCCATATGGGGTTGACTTGCTCAGTAGTCACCTAGCGTCTAGCTCACTCCTGCTCCCTTTCCAATCTCATACAAGGCACCAACTTTCAGGACTGAGAGTTTAAGTCTCAACTGATATTTTTTTGATATTTATGCCAAGACTTCTGCTTTTGTTTGTTTCTCCTTTACCATCTTTGGTCACCTATATTTACGCAAGTACTGAACCATTTAAGCTCAAACTAGTGTCAGCCAAAAGCCCTCAATTCCAGGGCAGGAAGAACTTCTGTCAAAAAATTTCTATCAACAGATTTTCCAACAACTTTGATCCAACTATTTTTTCTTCATATTTAAAATATTTAATTTTACAACAATAATGTTGAGAATATACTTCTGGGAAGTATAATAAACAAGATAAATAGAAAATTAAGAATATAATGATACTTTATTAGATATGAATATATAATAATATATAGTATCATGAGAAGCCACATGATGTCCATGTATGTCATGAGTGTCATGGGGCTTATCTGAGTAATGTTCCTCTTAAGTCACAAGGCTTTTTTGTGTTATGTTCTGCTTAGGACCTGGATTGAGGGATCCCCATCATAGATGGTCAAATGATAGTAATACCACTGACTTAATAGTAAATCAGCAAATCATTTGGTGAGTCACTTGGGTCATTAATTCATCAAGAAGAAGTAATCAAATATGTTGCAACATCTCCCCCCAGGGTGCAGGAAGGTGGAACCTTGGGAATTTTCTTGAGAGTTCCGGGGATGCGGGTTTGGTATTGATCCAGTTTGGCGTTGGGTACAGGGAGTCAGGAGTTGTGCTGTGCTGTTATTGCTTTGTATAGACAAAGGAAGTCATGGTAAATAGTTTATAGTTCTGTTTGAGCCCCAATACCTTTGATTAGGTAGTTATTGTTAGGCTTAACTTCCATGATAATGACATGTCCTCTTAACCCTGGATCTAATTTCTGTTGATTGTAGTTGAAAACCCAAATCTCATCTCCAACTTGAAATCTTTCTTGCTGTAGCAGTATTGCTTCTCTCCCAAACCTGTTATTTTCCATATCTTCCTGGTCTTTTCTGGCACTCTGTACATTGGGGTCACTGTTGTCTGATACCTTCTTAGGTAGAGGTAAGTCTGGACATGCAGTAGTACTAAAAAGGACAGGCTTATGTTTGTATACAAGTTTTTATGGGCTTTTGCCTGTATTGCAGTCATCTTGTGTCTTGTACACCATAAGTACAGTTGGTAAAATGTCAACCCAGGCTTTCAGATTGTTGGCAGATAACTTACTAAGGGCTTCTACTAGTGAGCTGTTTAGTTGTTTTACTCTTCTATTGGCTTGCAGGTGGTAGGGGCTGTCTGTGATATGTTTTATTCCATTTTTGGCAAGGTAGATATTGGTGTCAATGACTTTAAGTTTTTCCCCTCCATCTGTGATCAGAAGGTCAGGTTTCCCAAACTTAGCTATGATTTCTTTGCCAATAAATCTTCTCAAATCATTTCCTTTGTGTTCTTTTGTAGCTTGGGCTACAGGACACCTGATTGCATAGTTAATAGCTGCTATGATGTACTTTTTGCCTTTTTTATTGCCAGGCATTAGTCCCACAATATCCAGTGACAACACCTTGAAAGGTTGTGTGATTGATACTAGTAGTACTGGTTTGGGCAGAGCCTTGGATCAGGTGTACTTTTCACAGACTTTTCATTGCTCAGGTACCTCTTTGATATTGTCCAATATGTTGAGCCACCAGTGGCGTTTTTTGAAGTACTCATGTAGCTTTTGGCTACAGGTGTGTCCCAGGTCTCTGTGGTATCAGAGGATAGTGTCAATCTTCTGTATTGACAGGATGTAGGGTACAGTATCACTGCTTGGAAGTATTTGGTGTAGTGTGCCATATATGTTTTTGAACAGATATTTGTTATTGATGACTTTCTCTTGGATTTCCATTGGTGTGCCAGGCAGGAATCCTTCTTGGAGATTCCACATGATTAAAGTGGACTAATTGGAGTCTCCATCAGTGTATAAGAGATATTTACGGTATAGCCTTGATAGGGCATCTGCAGTAAGCATTTCCTTGCAAGGCTTGTATTTGATTATCACATGATACCTTTATATGAGGCTCATCATTCAGCTTGTCATCTAGATAGGTGTTGTTGGGTTTTAAAGAATATCATCAACTTGTGATTGGTTAGCACTTTGAACATTTGTGCGCCTTCCAGATAGCATCACCATTTCATTAGACAGTAGACAATAGCTATCATTTCCCTGTTATGTATCAGGTATCTTTACTCACTGTCAGACATATTTCTAAATTCATATGCTACAGGGAGGAAATCATTTTCTGCAGTCTGGATTTAGAGTACACCTCCAATTGCGTAGTTGGAAGCATCAGTTTCCAGTTTGTATATTCCTTCACAATTGGGATATTGTAGGATAGGGGCAGTGACCATACACTCTTTTAGTTGGCAAAAGTGTTGGTCTTGTAGCAGTGTCCAGACAAACTTGGTTGTTCTACCTGTAATGGTTGACAGGGAAGCTGTCAGGGCACCCCAGTTGGGTATGAACCTTCTAACGTAGGCTACCATGCCTAGAAAAGTATGAAGCTTGCTTTTATTTCTCAGGGCTGGCATTTTGGTTGGCAACAGCGCCCATGTTGACACTTTTAATGTTGACACTATAGTAAAGTGACAACCTGGTTTTACTTAATGTCGTTTCCTGGATGTTGACACTTTTTTAATTAACAAAACACTTTACCCTGAACATTTTTAATAAAAAAATTATTCTAAAATACATTATTATACTAAAATGACCCAAGAAAGTTCAAAAATGCTGTAAAAAATATTATAATTAATAAGAATAAGGAGATATAAGCAAGTATATTTCAACTTACTATGTAATTTACACTCTTTATTATAAAATTATTTTTATTCCCATAAAAATTAAAATTCCAATGAACCAAAAATAAAGATATTTTATATATCATAATAACTACAAAATATAAGAAAATTCTATATTTAATTTATTATACTTTTTATAAGCATAACTGAAAATATCTCATAGCTTAAAGATAAATCAACAAAATATAAGATATTTCTTACTAAACCATACTGAAACTAAACATAAAGCTTACCATTTATACCTAAAAAGATTATTACTATCCAAAAAATTAAAAATTAAAAGTTTAAAAGTAAAAAATATATAGGCAAAGCAAAGCAAAGTTTATTTGGCTAATTAAAGCCACCAGCAAGAGCAGTGGCAACATCTTCAAGGTACTTCTTTATCTCTGCAACCTTGTACTTCTTCTTCACTACCTTCTGCACGTCCTCCTGGTAGTCTTGCTTCTTGGACTTCCTCTTCTTTGGGGGCACCCAGTTGGCCAGGTTGCAGAACTTGGAGACAGTCCGGGCCTGCTCCTCTTGTAGCTTGGAGAAGAACTTGTTGAACTTGGGGTTGGTCCCAAACATGACCTTCAGGTGCTCATGCCAAACCTCAAGGCTAGATGTGGTCTTCATCTCCCCCTTGAGGCAGGCGCCTTGACAGTTCCAAGGGGCAATGACCACACTCTTACCTCTCTAGGCAGTCATCTTTTTGCTCACCCATTGCTGCTCAAAGGAATCCAGGTAGCCTTCAAAGATGGTGGAGTGCTTCTTGATATAAGCATCCTCCTGGAGGGCCTCAAAGCCAAGCCCAGTATGCTCCAGGCGCACAAAAGCCAAGGCAGAAAACTGGGTCAGGGCAAAGCAGCACTTCCCCTTACCATCATTAAGATACTTGTCAAAAAGGTCCTTCTCACTCTTTAGATTCTTGACAAGGGCTTGCCAAAAATGGAAGAAGCAACCCTGGACTTCTCCATTGAAGGTGGCCTGGAAGGCTCTGAACTGAGCCTGCTCAAAGTCCATTATGATAACCTTTGGCCCAAGTGAGCGCGCATGAGCTAGCTGCTCAGCGGCTAAGGTTGCCTCATCCTTCTCAGCAGAGGAGGGATTGGCCCTTGTGGTGTGGGTGAGAGGGGGGAGCTGGTTGGTGGGAAGGGAGCTCAAAGCATCCCAGACAATCTTGAAGGCTCTGGCATAGACCTCTGTCTTGTCACCAGGAAGGAGAAAGAACACAAGAGGGATAACCTGGTTATTGAACTGCCCATGCAGGACCCAAAGCTGCTTGAAGAGAGAGGAGCAAGTAGCAAATGTGCTGTTGCACAGACAGGTGGTAGCAGTGTTCAGCTTCTCCAGGTTTTGGGTTATGGCGTAGGCTACAATACTATCCTCCACTTCCTGCCCATTGTCATGGAGCAGGAACATCTCACCATCCTCTGTCTTCTTGAGGGCATCTGTGAGGATAAGGTCCTTGATGTTGGTGGCACTCTTGGCCAGGGGGTTTGAGGCTTGACGCCTATCACTCACAAACTTGACCAACTGATTGTGGGTTGGCACCCTCTTCAAGTTGGTAGGGGTCAGGAACTTGCAAGCAAGCACAGTCAGCTGGGTGGCAGAAAGGTCTTTGGAAGTGGACATAATCTGCACCAGATACCACTTCAGGAGGCAGGAGATGGTTGTGTTGGGCATCACACAAGTGTGCTCGCCCTTGATAGTTTGGACCAGGTCCCAGCGCTCAGTGTTGAGCCGCACTGGACAGGAGCGGTCCTCACAGGTGTAATGGCGGCTCTTAAAGCCCCGGTTGGCATTGTTGCATGAGAAGATGTATCCATTGGCCACCATGGCCGGCCCTCCTTTTTCACTCATGATGGGGAAAAACTTGGGCAGGGTGGAAGGAACCTAGAACTTGCCATCAACGTTGCAGATGTTGTGGGCCACAAAAGGGTCCCAAGGGCCAGCAGGAGCATGGCAGAAGCCAGGGAAGTAATCAGGGTGGGGCTTTGTATCATCCCCAGATGAGCTTGAAGGGGGAGAGTTTGGCGGGGGTGGGGAAGCAGAAGGGGGCTTGTTGTGGTGCTCCTCATGTGCAGGAGACTTTTTTTGGGAGGGGTCTTTTTGCCTTGCCACTTCTTCTTGGTTGGCTCCTCATCAGAAGCCAAGTTGTAGAAACTGTGCTCTGTAAGAGAGCCATCAGTTTCCTCTCCCCCAGTGGAGTGAGCAGGGCTTTTCTCAGGAGAGGGCTCAGGGGAGGGCTTTGGAGATGGCTTGGGGGATGGTTTTGGGGTGGCCTTCTTTGATGAGACAGGCTTCTTCTTGGTGGCTTTGATGGGCTTGGAGGGACGCTTGGTACCCTTTGGTTGTTTGGAAGTGTTCTTGTCCTAAAATAATAAGTAAAATGGTTTAAAATAAAGCAATGTATGTAAAAAACAAACAAAACAACTTAAAAAGCATAATTTATAAAAAGTAAATCTTAGATGGCTTTTCTTAGCATTTAAAAGTTAAAAATTATTTGTATAGTTTTTATTTTATTAAAGTTATAAATAACAAGTTAAAAGTTAAGAGAAACATGTGAAAGTATTATATTTAGATATAGATTTTATTTTAAAAATTAAAAAATATGAAAGAGCAAATAAAAAATACAACATATCAAAAAATGAGAAGTTTTTATTATATAAAACATAAATTTTTATATGTGAGAACTGAAAAGCGTCAACATTATGAGTGACAATTAGTAAAAAAAGCTGAATTCTCACTGTCAATCACAAAAATTGTAGACATTATTTTTGACGACATTCTCACTGTTGACATTATTTTGAAAATTTACTATGAAAAAACATAGTACGCTTAATTAAATTTACGCAGGCTAGCAAAAAATTAACTGTTTCCTGTGTATTTTTGTTCATGTAAAAAATTAAAAAAAAACATTTAAAAAAAGTTAAAAAAGTATCAAGGCTCTTTATTTCTTTATTAAAAATTATATTTTGGAGGTGGTAATATGATATTTTACCATTGCGCTTATATGAAGTTGTTAAGAAGTTGTATTCAAGTATTGAAAAGGGTAAAGTGTTGACAACATCACTTACAACATTCTTTATATGAGGTGGCATATTAATCTAGGCTTAATTGTGCCACTCTAATTTGCTTAACTCCACCCCAGGGGATAATCACAAGCAAATAAACAACATTTACAAGTGTTGACATTATTTTTATAATAAATTCTATAGTAACTTACATAGTAAGTCACGCTTAAATTATTAGATCACCGTTAGCATCCAATCCACTTAATATATTAAAGCCGTAATAAGTGTCACATAAATATATATAACATGAACATTCCAATAATCAAATATATGCACACTGTCTTTTTCAATATAATAATTCAATAAAAAAATATTTTTAAATGCACACTTATTTTTTTACTGTAGATGCTTCAGTTTTGTTATTAAAAATAAGTTCAGCTTAAAAAGTGTTGACATTGACACTTTTACGTCGTGAAAACAAATAAAAAATAAACCAATTTTTATTAGTAAAAGTAAAGGAAAAATCAGGTTAAATTGAGTTTTTTATTAAGCTTATATTAAATTGTGTTGAGATGGCCACAATTTTGTTGTGTTTTCTGGGTTTGCACCCCTGAACGCTTTAAAAAAGAATTAAGCTAGCGCAACTAGCAAAAAACATATAAATTTAGAGTTTTGAGTCAACAGTGGCCATGTCAACAAAGTGTCAACATGGCCACTGTCAACATTTTTAGTGTTGACATGGGCGCTGTTGCCTTTTGGTTATGGCACAGATCTTTTCTGGGTCTGGATTGATTCTGTCCTTGCTGATAATGTGGCCAAGGAATGGGAGTTCAGACAAGAAAAAGTCACATTTGGAAGGCTTGGCAATAAGTTGGTTTTCTTTGAGGGTGTGGAGTACTAGGCAGACGTCTTCCCAGTGTTGTGTTACTGTTAGACTATAGATAATAATTTTTTCTATGTATATTATTGCCTGTTTTCCAATGTGTTCCTTTAAGTCTTTGTTCATGAATGTCACAAAGGTACTGGGAGCGTTTGTCATACCAAAGTTGAGGACTACACATTCAAAAGATCCATACTTGGTTCTGAAGGCTGTTTTGGGTATGTCATCTGGCTTACACAAATTTGGTGATATCCTGCTGTCAAGTTGATTTTTGTGAAAACTTGGGACCCCCCAGGGCATCAAAAAGGTCATTGATCAGGGGCATATAATACCTGCTCTTAATTGTGACCTCATTGAGCACCCTGTAGTCTGTGATCAGGCGGAGTCCTCCATCTTTCTTTTCTAAAAAAAAGACAGCTGCACCAAAAGGTGATTTTTAGGGTCAAATGAGGCCTTTCTCAAGGGCTTTTTCAAGGTAAGCTTTTAGGGCATCATATTCTTGTGGTGTGAGGCAGTAGATAGGTTGTTCTTTGGGTATGTTTCCCTTGAGGTTAATTTCATGCTGTATGCTGCAATCAGGAAGCAGGCCTGGTAAAGTTTCTTGGAATACAAAATGGAATTTTTTGACTAGCTGCTCTCTAATATGGTCCTTTTCATGTCTGGTTTCTGTATTTTTAAAATGAATAACCTCATATGTGCAGGAGTTCCAATTGATCTTGCTAGGGTCCTTTTCCTCTTCTGTCTCTATGATTTTTACAAACATGTGGTCCTTCATAAGTGTGTCAAGATGAGTTGGGTAGACATGGTGGTTCACCTTGCCTCATTATATGGTGAGGGTAGCACTGCTTCAGTCAATATGAGGGTTAGTCTTTCTCATCCAATCTAGTCTAAGTATAACATCATACTTGGGGATTGATATGATTGGGCCACTGAGTGTAGTCTGTATGTCTCCAGTTTTGGCACAGAAAGATTTTTGCCTCTCTAGTGACTGGCGTGTTCATGTTATCTCCTATGATAACTCTCTTGACATTATTTTGGACTGTGGGTAGTTTCATGAGGTTGACAGATATTTTGTTGATGAGAGATTAGGTGGCTCCAGTGTCAAATAGTGCTTTACCCTGATATCTGCAAAAGCAGAAAGAATAAGTGAGGGGTTTATTTCCAGTTTGGGCAGCAAAAAGTATAGGATTGCTGGAGGGTACTTGGATTATTGTAATTGAGTCCACATCTAGGTCCCTGTAAAAGTCTTGCAAAGTGGGGGAGGGTGGCTTTCCTAAGCACTTCCCTGAGATTTTCCCTCCTTGGTGGCTGTGAGGTTCCTGTCCACCAGTCTCCATGGTTTGTCCTGAGTCAAAGCCAGGGACTGGCTGGAAGGGGTTGTCATTCCCTAGTAGTGGTATGTGGCTATCTTGATGTCAGGAATCTTCTTGAGGAAATTCCTGTCAACAATATATTGAGATTTCCAATTTCTGAAGAGTACTCCAAACCAGGCCCATTGGAAAATACTGTGAAAGTTAAATTAGTTAGTAGTGTAAGTTCTATATTACCCTTTTTAAACAATCCAGCTAATGTTGATTATTTGGAGATTTTCAGAACAGGGATCAAACCTGCAACAACTTTGGACTTAGTTGGTTGACTAGAAAATAAGAATAATGTTAAATCTAACTTGGATCAATTGTTACCTTCAGCAATAAGCTTCAGCCAATCATCTAAGGACAAATCAACTTTGAATCTGTCTCTAGCCACTTCATGTGACGTCCCAAGATGATAAGCATTGATTCCGCAATTCCTGTTTCCCAAACTTCTGGTTATATTGTCTCTGTTACTTCTGTTACTTCTGTTGACCAGCCTACATGTGGGGAAGCTCAGGGCATTTCCTGTTCTTGTCCTGCCTTATAGGCAAATTAATTTAAAACTAAAATTGTTTTAATGACGCTGAGTTCAGTATTATGACTTCAGAAATGCAAATAACTCTAGTTTAAATTCCAACTGTCCTAGGATCTCCAGTTTCCATCCAAATTTCTCCAACTTCATTCCCAAGATATTTGATCTCCTTTATTTTATCTCCAGATTATTGTCTAGCTACCATGCTATATAAAGATGGTAAGTTCAGTTCTATTACTTGTTTAATCAATAAAGTCTACATTCACCCAAGTGAATTATTGTCCATTTTAGCTTGACTTAAACCCTTACTAATCCTAACCATGAGATTGCCCAAGACTTCCATTATGGGGTCTCTTGGGTATAAATGGATATACTGGATGATCTTGTTGCAGGCTGCACAGTCCAGAATTTTTCTAGGTACACATGCAGACTCTGATACTTCTCCCAAAGCTCACTTCTTGGATAAATACTGGCGTTGGGTAATTCCAGGAGTCTGGTATACTTCTACCCCTTTGTACCACAACTTACCTTTTAAAGAAGAATCTCAGAGCTACCAGTCTGTGAACAAGCCCGCCGAGCCACAGGTTTTCCACCCCTTGGCCTCTGCCTTTCTCTTGTGTTACTTAGGGGTGTACTTCTTCTTAGGATAATTCAATCCGCTTTTAGGCCAGTATTGCCTATTTGGAGAACTATTTCACCTTGGTATGGTGTCCTTGCCCATGGGTTCACTGGTAACTGGTCTAAATCCCTCTGCAATAATTCATCACCTTGGAAGATTACTTTCAAGTGGATGGGTGCCTGACACTTGAAGTTTGTACTTTGCTTGCATTACAGCAAACTCTTCCAATTTTTTCCCTATTACTTAAGTGTGCATCCCCTCCATGCACTTGCACTTCAGCTGGTACTAAACTCTCTGTGAGTCTATACCAGTCTTTTAAGAGACTTATAAACTCATTACCAATAAATCCTCTCCTCTATCTGTCATTTCAAGGTATCTAGTTAAACTATCCCATTCTTATTGAGAAGTTTTACTAGTAGCAAACCTTCTACAACTTTGACAATAGGTAGATTCCTCCCATTGACTAGGATAGAAAATATTGGGCAATTGACTCATAGGGATTAACTGTGCTACTTGGAAATATGGGCAGGGGTCAAAATGGGCTTTTATTCACTCTCAGAAGGAAGATCCCCTTAGAAACTTATGGTATATGGCCTGAGAGTTATGGGAAACAATATGGTTTTGCCAATACTTGAAGTCCTTCAACAATCTCTTGGACTCCTTGTACTTGGTCTTGGGCTCCTTCACCTTAGTCTCAGACTCCTGCTCCTTATTCTTGTACTCATGTTCCTTGTTTGGAATCCTGCTCTTTATCTCAAGCTCCTGCTTCTTTATCTTGGGCTTCTGCTCTTTATCCTGCTCTTGTGGCCTTTGAAATCCACTGTTTCTAATCTTTCACGGCCCATACCAGAGTCCAGCTGGACTCCCACAGGGGAGGCAGGCTGGGCCTGGAAGGCCATGTACACAATAGGCGCAATTTGGACCAGGTAGTTAACTGCAGTAGCTAGGGGACCCCAACTCCCAGTATGGGGCACAACCTGGTCAACCATCCCCAATACTGTGATGTAGACAAACCCCAACTTACTGAAGTCCTGGGTAGGAGGCGTGTTGGGTAGGGAGAGAGCAGTAGGAATCTACTTCATATCAGGCAGGATGGCCTCTTTAGCACAACCAGGAGGGAGATCCAGATGATAGGGGTGAAAATACTCCAAGTTAAGAGCACATGATGGATTGACTGGGATAGCAGGAGTATAACCAGGAGGATATGGGTAGGCAAGATTATATTGAGTTATGGATTCCCAAATAGATTCATAGAGAATAATTAAATTTGAGCAAAAATAGATAATTCCTGCAAGAAGATAATGATTTCTGGGCATAAACTCGTTTTATTAATATGTCAACAGTGAGGATGGCTTCTCCTCCCTTCTACTTATACTTACTGGTAATTTTGTGGCCTCTAGTGCCACCAGAGATCAGATGACATCATTCTCAGTTAAACTTACAATTTTGACCAGAAATTGCATACTTGGGCCTGGAAGTGGATGCTCATTGGTTGGTATAACATGAACCTTTCTTGAACTGCAGCATGCCAAGGTGCCACAGTTATTTATAGAACCTGTGATCAATTGAGCGCCCAATTGCGCTCTGGACGTACCATTTCCCATTAATTAAGAGGCCCAAATTTGATAATAAAATCAAAGCCAGGGATTTGAGGATTGTGTGCCTATCAAATTCTGTGCCGTTGTTAATCAAAAGGGGGGTTTTCTTTCTTTGGGAGACAATTGGTAAGTATTCCCAAGCTGTGAGGTGTTTTGCCTCTGGGAAGACTAGCTGATTGTCCAGGGAATTCTGGGCCCTGACACAATCCTTAAAGTGCTTTGGACTGCTCTCCCTTTTATAGCTCCTTGTTTCAGTTCTTTTTACTTATCAGATTTCTGTTTTCTAGGCTCAAACCATCCAGTTTCTTCTGCTCTACAATATAGTAAACCTTTTAACTTACTTTAGCCAATTAAAAATCAGCTTTGTCCTGTTCATTCCCTCATTTTTTAGGCTTAAACTCTTCAGTTTAATCACTGAAAACCTTGATCAAATAGGCTTTGACCTGCAGCTAATCACACACCTGGATTGAACTGTTTTGCCAAAATGTTTGCTTGAAATGACTTGATCTTGACCCTGGTTTAAACTTACTGCTGTATTGCTCCAGAAAAAGATTGGTTCTGCATTTTGAAAAGTTTCACTGTGATTCCCTTCATGTTTCCCCGGGCAACCTCAAGTGCTTACACCTATGATTTACTTAAGGAGGTTTGAACCCTAATTTCTTCAACGTTTCTCTGGGTTTCCCTGCGTTTTTTCACATTTTCACAGTTTAAACCTGCCTGCTACTTGCTTCTTGCTCCTCTCAATGATCTTGGCAAAACTCCATCATTTGCCTTTAGAGTTTCTCTGTTCTGTTTCTGTCTGCTCTGGCTCCTTCTGACTCAATATATCTCTTAAATCCACAGTGTATTTTCTGCAAACTGTTTCTTTCTTATCTTTTAATTCTTTTGCTTAATCTTTTTATCTTTTCTTTTCAATTCTTTTTCTTAATTTTTTGATTATCTCTTTCTATCTAATCCCTTCTTCAACTATGCTAGTCCTTCTCAGTCCTCTTCCATTATTTCTGCTAGTCCTTCTTAAACATCTTCCAGTCCTTCAACCAGTCCTTTTCAACCATCTTACAGTTCTTATATGTAAACTTCTAATTCTGATTCAGGAACTTCATGTTCTTCACCTAGTCCTGCTCTATGCTTTTCCGGTCCTGCTCCATGATATTTCAATCTTGCTCTATGAGCTTCTGAATTTACATCCTCTTCCATGAATCACCAAGGTTCCAATATTCACTATGAACCACAAAGGTTCCTATCCTTCTCTATAGTCCCTGTTACTAACACCTCAGACTCAGGAAATAAGTCTCCACAAGTGAGTTAGAGCTTGACTGGGTCCTCATAAGTGACCACCACTATCAGTTATCAACTACAGACAATCCTCATGTCTGTGAAGTTTTTTTTACTCACTCAAGTGATTAATCCTGAGCTTTAAGTTGCAAAGTAACCAAATTTACTTCCCTGAGACCAATTAATTACCAAGTTCTGCAGCTGATTTACTAAGATGCTATCTTGATAATGTCTCTGGACATGTTCATACCTCACTGGTGGCTTAAGACCTCCTTAAAGCCTCCAAGAAAACACATACAAGGAAACCTCACCTATCTGTTAGATAAAGTTCCCCACTTGCAGACCTCCTACAAGTGGCCAGATGATCTTAGATCTACCTCAGACACCTTCTCCTAGAAGACCTAAGTTACCTACTAGGTTTCATCACCATCCAGTCATAGTAGCCTTCAGTTACCTAACAGTCTTGGACATCCTTCAGCTCTAGCAGCCAGTTGTTACCTAAAAGACTGGAACATTATTTACCTCTAGTAGTCACCAGTTACCTACTAGGCATTTATCTGCCTTAAAACCACTAAACTTATCTAACGTTATGCATAGAGTCTTTATTGTGGCCAAATAAGCCCTTGAGTGAAAAGCTGTCACTATGTGAACCGTCACAGTGGCATTATCAGTACTAATTTGGTTTACTTGAGTAGGGGAATTTCCGCCTCAAGGATGAGGGTTATTAGTTTGATTGTTTTGCTTGTTGGGCCAAGGGTCCTTTTTTGCTGTGGGACTCTCCTTTTGCTTGTTGGTTACATACAGGTATTCAGATTTTTTTACAACTTGTTTCCCTTCCAAAAACACATCTTGGAGGCTTTTGCAACAAATCATGTAAAACTGACGTCTGATGTGTGTGGGGAGGCTATTTTAGAAGTCCAGTTGTGGTCCAGCCTCATCAAAGTTGATAGTGTTGGGGGCTCAATCATTTATGTCTTCATAGGCTACAATGTACTCCTCAATAGTTAAAGTCATTTTTAAGGTTCTGAGTTCTGTCATAATCACAACATCAGAGTTCTTTATGGTGAATTTATCTAGGAAGGCATTTTTAAACATGTCCCAGCCTTTATTGTGACCAGGGTGTTGATCAAACCATTCATTTATAAAGCGTGAGGCAGCCCCAGTAAAATGTAAAGCAATTTCACTTGCCCTAATTTTCTGGGGGTAGCCTACTTGTTTGGACTTATTTTGGGTGCTTTGAATCCAGAGATTGGCATTTTCACAGTATAGTCCTGAGAATGTTCCAATTTCTGCTGAGCGTAGGAGTTGAAATACAATGTTGGGTATTTTAGTTGCTTTCAGAATTGGGGGCAGATTCAGGACTCCTTGTGTTCTGAGAAATTTGTATTTTTTGGTTGGTACAATAATGTTTTTGAAGACAGTAAATCCCATAGGGACGTCCTGACCTTCTTTGTATTGTCTTCAGCCAGTGAGGAGTACCATCTGCTGGGTTCTTTTATTGGGAGGAATTTTTCCTTTAAGTTATGTAGGTGTGGATAAACTACCTGTGCTACAACTTTTGAGTATATACTTCTGAGAATTATAATAAACAAAATAATGGGGAAAATTAAGAAGATAATGATACTTTATTGATATGAGTTTAGAGTAGTATATAGTATCATGAGAAGCCACATACTTTCCATGTACGTCATGGCAGTCACAGGTCTTGTCCAAGTAATGTTCTGCTTAGGACTTGAAATGTTTGTTCCATGTAATAGATGGGCAAATTATAAGAGTACCACTAACTTAATGATTAGTTGGGGAATAATTTAGAGAGTTACTCGGGGAATTGCTTTCCAAAGAGGGAGTAATCAAAGATGTTGCAACATTTGATTTGGGGATTTCTCATGAAAAGTATTGAGTATTTCTCTGTACAACAAAAACATAAAGAAGACAATTGAGGATCAGCACATATACACTAAACTTATCTGGCCCTATATGTAAGACTTCAGACTTTTTTCAAAAACAGCTGCAGTTGTATCAAAGCCTGTGCTCAGTCATCAACAAAAATTACTATTTCCCAAGAATAAAAAGGATGAAGCTATAATTAAGACAATAGTTTTATTGATGAGCCTAAACAGGAAGAAATTAAATTGCTTTGAATAATAGAACTGTGAAGGTTTTTATACCCAATTATAAGAAAAGAAGATAAAAGAATTATGTTTAATCAAGATTAACTCATAATTTTGAAATAAAAATATATTGTATAAAGTAAGATTGTTGTAACTGTGCTGTTTTAGCAGAGTTACAAGGGGAAAATATTTAGAACTAGATAATAATTTTTATTGAGAGATATTGAGTATATAGTCATTGTGAATCAAGGATAAGAGGAACATGATTGTGTTGATTACGCGGCTAGATGGTGAAGGGGATAGCTTCATCCTAGTAATGAGTCAAGCGCCAAAACAAGGTATCCACTGTAAGGGATCATCATTTTTTCATGTTGTTAGATTTGGGAATTTGAGTCAACTTCCTAGTTTGGCTTCAAGTGACTGGGTAATTGGATTGCAGGTCACAAACCTGCTTACTTGTAACCTTGCTGGCAGGCTGAGCCTGCTGTTTTGACACCCCCCTGACTGAAGGTCAGCCTTGTCTGGGGGCAGGAGTCAGGGAGGTTGTCAGGAGCCTGGGCACCATATTGCACCAGCTGTTGCTTGGTGGCGGGTAGAACAGTCTCACACTGTTTTTTCTTGCTTTGCAGGGTCTTAGATGGTCGTGGTGGAGGACTTTATCTTGCTTATGTTTTCCAAGTTCTTGCACAAGGTAAGTGTTGTTTTTGTTTACCTTTAAGATTATGGAAGGGCCCACTTTCTCTGGCTGTAATTTACTCTTGTCAATGTTCATTACCTAGACTTTGTTGCTGACCTCATTTGTATCAGATTGGGACAAAGGTATTTTGGTGGTGTTTTTCTTCTCTTTCCAATTTGTCACTATTGGCCTGTATGACTTGAGAGTCCAAGTTGGGCGGAATTTTACTGGGCATTTCCAGCTTGGGTCCTGATAGCGCTTGGATAATATTGGGTTGTGTGCCATAGACCAACTCAAAGGGGCTTTTCCCAGTGGATCTGTTCACGCGGGTTGGGAATACAAGCAATGCAGTTAGTAGCTGCTTATACTAGTCCTCAGGTCTCCTGGCAGTGAGCTTATATAAGGCCTGCACAAGGCTGCCATTTAGCTGTTCTACACATCCATTGACCTGAGGATGATAAGGTGTTGTCACGGTGTGCTTGACCCTGTTTTTGGTGAGGTAGATGTTGGCATCTTCAGAGGCCGAATCTTTGCCTCTGTCAGTTATCAGGAGTTCTGGCTTTCCAAATTTGCTGATAATTTCTTTCCCTATGAATTGCCGCACGTCGTTGACAGTATGTGTTTTCACTGCTTGTGCCACTGGCCAGCAAGTGGCAAAGTCAATAGCAGTGATGATTTATTTCTTTTTGTTGTGCTTTCCTGGCATGGGGCCTACAATGTCCAGGGCCCACACCTTAAAGGAAAGTTGTGAGCAGATAGGTAGTACAGATTTAGGAAGTGTATTGCTTTTTGCAAATTTCTCCCATACTTTACACTGCTCTAGGACTTCCTGGAAATCTTGGTATAGGATTGGCCACCATGGTTTGTGTTTAAGGAATTTTTAGAGGTTGCGGCTCTTGGTATGTCCTAGGTCTCTATGGTAATGTAGGATGGTGTCCACTTGCTGATGCGTAGGGATGTAAGGTATGGTGGTTCCATCAGTCATTTTGTGGTGTAAGATTCCGTAAACATCCACAAATAAGTTCTTGTTCTTGATGACTGTCTCCTTTGTAATGTCAGTGGTCCCAGGGGAAAACCCTTGTCCTTTGTTTGGAGTACCAGGAGAGGTCAGTCTGGGCTGAGATTATTCTTGCCTCTTGTGGCTCTAATGTACAGACGCAAAAGGGCGTCTGCCATGGTAAGTTCTGCACCAGGTTTTTACTGTATGATCATATTGAACCTTTCCAGGAGTTCCATCCATCCTGCTTGTTGGCAGGAGAGGTTTGCCTGGGATTTAAAAAATATTAGCATTTTGTGATCAGTTAGGGCAGTGAATTCCTATTGCTGTTCTTAATAACAACACCACTTGACCAAATAATTCACAATGGCCAGCAATTCTTTGTTGTGTATAGGATATTGGTACTCACTGTCCGTAAGTTTGCGTGACTTGTAATCTACGGGCAGGAAGTCACTGTTGTTGTTCTTGATTAATAGCACTCCTCCAATGGATGCATTGGAGGATTCTATTTCCATTTGATACTCCCCATTGTGTTTGGGGTATTGTAGGATAGGCGCAGTGGTGAGTTTCTCCTTGAGACATCTGAAACAAAGGTCACTTTGAGGAGTTCATACAAATTTGAATTTGGCGCCAGTTATGGCAGACAGAGGTGCAGTCAGGACGCCACAGTCAGGGATGAGCTGCTGCACGTAGGCAAGCATTCCCAGGAATGCACAGAGTTCTGACTTGTCTTTTGGAGGTGGCATTTTACAGATAGCTTGAATTTTCTGGTTATTGGGTTTAATGCCATTCTTTGAGACTATGTGTCCCAGGAAGGGGAGCTGTTTACAGAAAAATTGGCATTTGGTGGGCTTAGCTAGCAGTTTGTGTTGTGCCAGGGTAGCAAAAACTGCTTCCAGGTCCTTGTGGTGTTGTTATACCAAAGAGCTGCAGACAACAATGTTGTCCAGGTAGACTAAGGCATGCTTGCCTATGTGAGGGGAAAACACCTTGTTCATGAAAGTCACAAAGGTTGCGGGGTGTTTGTCATACCAAAATTGAGTACTACACACTTGTATGAGCTGTACTTAGTACAGAAGGCTGTCTTGGGGATATCTTCCTCTTTGATGCATCTGATTGTAGCCTGCAGTTAGGTCAATCTTGGAGAAGACTGTGGTGCCGCCCAGGGCATTAAAAACGCCATCAATAAGTGGTAGTGGGTAACAATTCTTGATTGTGACTTCATTGAGGGCTTGGTAATCTGTAACCAGTTGAAGGATACTGTCTTTCTTTGCCACAAAGAATAAAGCAATTCCAATGGAATACTGTGAGGGGAAGATAAGTCCTTTCTCAAGTGCCTCTTTAAGGTAGGCACATAGGGAGCTGTCTTTGTTTGGGGTAAGCTGGTAGATGGGTTGTGCTTTGGGTACTGCTCCTTTAAGTTGAATGGAGTGTTGTGTGTGCTTCTTGGGGTAGTCCTGGTAGCGCTTCTTTGAAGATTTCAGGATTGCAGGCCACAATGTTGTAATCCTGAGACGTAGTGGTATCCAGATGACCTTTGAAGTGTATGATCTTGTATTAAAAGGAGTCCCAATCAATTGCCTTGAGGTTCTCCTTTTTTACAGGGTTTCAGTAAGGTGTACAAAAACATGGTCACACAGGAGTTGATCCACTGAGTCAGGGTAGACCTGGTGATTGACGCCTTCACACTTGATGGTTAATACTGAGGTTGCCCAGTCTATGTGGGGATTATTCTTTTGTAGCCAGTCCAGTCCTATTATGACATGAAATTTGGGGAAGTCAATGACAGGTCCCTGGATAGTGGAGTGCAGATTCTCTAGCATGATGGAGAAAGGGGCTGTTTCCTTTGTCACAGCAATGTGATATTCATCAGCTAAAACCATGTTTTTAATCTGCAAAGGATTAGTGGTTAGCTTAAACTTGTCTACAAAGCTGCTGTTGGCTAGGGTTCAATTGGCACCTGAGTCCAGGAGTTGTGAGCCTGTGTAACTGCAAAAGCTGAAAAGATAGGACATCAGTTTATTGGGATGTCTGACAATGGTGTAAAGTACTGGGTCTTCTGAGAGCTCTTGGATCATTGGGCATTGGTCCACGTCCTTGGGGCAGTTCTCATTGTGAGCAAGTTGTAAAGGGTGCAGGGAGAGCTTGGCTTGCTTAGTGCTCTCCCTGGGCTTTTACCTTGTTGCAATTATCCTGAGTGGCAGTGATACAGAAGTGGATACAATTTGACTGCCCATTGTTCCTGTTTCTGTGCCCATTTGAGCCTGTAGGCTTATGATTTGAGTTGTTATTGTTTCCAGGAGGCAGGTGATTGACACACCCAGTCAAATGAGAATCTTTGGGTCTATATCTCTTCCCAGTCTGCGCTTTGTGAAGGTGTTGGATGTTTGTTCTGCTTTCTCTGCTTTGCAATACAGACTCTTTAGATTGATCACTTGGTCCAGGTTCACATGTCTCATTACATGCAACTTGAGTGCATTGTAGTACATGAGGTGTGTGGCCGGGGTGTCAAAGTCTATGTCAGAGGGTGCATGTAGTTGGAGTTCTATGTAGGCGCAGATGAGTTCCTTCATGGTGTCCATCTGGGTTAAATTCTTTACTTGATGTATTATCATGAGTGCCATGTCCTTAAGCACAAACCTTGCCAAGAAGTCTTGCTTGAAGGTATCCCAGCTCTTGTTGGTGTGTTCTTTGTGCCACTTGTCACACAAGGTACCTGCATCATGTGTGAGTCAGATGGATATTTCTTCAATCCAGAATTGTTATGGGCATTCCATCTGTGCCAGTTTACTTTGGGAAGATTGGATCAAAGCTTAAGTGTTGTCATTGTTGGCCCCAGCAAATGGTTCCAAAGCAGCACTTTAAAGCTGTTGGGCCACGTAGGCAGTTATGATTCCTTCCTAGGTTGTGGCTCTGGACAGAAAGATAAATGCCTGGAAGAACCCTTGCGCTGACAGGGCTTTGAAGGCAGGTACTGCTACAAGCATGATCAGGTATAGTAAAAACCCTTCTGGTATCTTGGTACCTGGCAGGTATGGCGTCCACTCTAGCAGGAGGCCAGACATGATTCTATCAAGTATTTGTTGACCACAGCAAGCACAGGCAACAGGCAGAATTTTGAGGGATAAGGTAGGATTGAAAACCTACCTGTGCTACCAATGTTGTAACTGTGCTGTTTTAGCATAGTTACAAGGGGAAAATATTTATAACTAGATAATGATCTTTATTGTGAGATAATGATTATATAGTCATTGTGAATCAAGGATAAGAGGAACATGATTGTGTTGATCACACGGCTGGATGGTGAAGGGGGTAGCTTGATCCTAGTAATGAGTCAAGCACCAAAACAAGGTATTCACTGTAAGGATCATCATTTGTTCATGTTGTTGGATTTAGGAATTTGAGTTGACTTCCTAGTTTGGCTTCAAGTGACTGGGTAATTGGATTGCAGGTCACAAACCTGCTTACTTTTAACCTTGCTGGAAGGTCAAGCCTGCTGTTTTGACAAGATTATGAAAACTGGAATTGAGGGGTAGGAAAATATCCTGGAAATTTTTTCTGTCAACAAATTTTCTGTCAAAATTGATCCAACTATTTTTTTCTTCATATGTAAAACATTTAACTTTAAAATAAAACAAAAAGTCACAAATACTCTGTTTGCTAATAAAAACTATTCTTTTAATATATATTTATTTTTAATATATTTTTGTCTTTAAGAGACTTGATTTTAAATCTTTACCTCATAAAAATCTAATTAAAATAAATTAACTGCCATAAAATAAAATAAGAACATATAAAGTTATAAATAATAATTTTTATAGTAAGTAATTTCTTAATTTTCAAACTTTTTATGTTTTTATTGTTGCAAAATCTTTGATTAATGCTCTTGGGGAATTAATGCCCCAAGTAACTCATCAAATAATTCACCAAATGGTTCACTGATTGACTATTAATTCAGTGATACTACTATCATTTGGCCATTTATTATGGGGATCAAACATTCCATTCCTAAGCAGAACACAACTTGAATAAGCCTTGTGACTTAAGAGGTACACTACTCAGATAAGCCCCATTATCATCATGACTTACATGGACAGTATGTGGCTTCTCATGATACTGTAAAGAGTCTGGATTTACAAGCATTCTGGCTACTGCCAACCTACTTAACATCCAGCCATTGCCCAATTTGATGCCCTTTCAATATACAGTTCAACATACCAAGAATGGCAACCAAGCAATATCACATGACAATCCAAGTATCCAGTGGCTCAAACCCATCCTGCACATGATCAACCCCTAGGTTTGATCCAACTAAATCTTTGCCACAGCCAAGTCTATATAAGTCTAAAATATTACCCAATAAAATATATTTCTCTTCTTTCTTAATTCCATATTTGAAGCTTCCCTAAAAGGCGCTCCTTATCACTGGTAGCAGCTACTGTTTTTTGACCACATCCATGAGAGAGAAAATGACTGACCAAAACCCGCCCACCTTTGCTCACATACTCAACCAGGCCACATCCCAGGAGACCTGGAAAACATACTTCTGCGCCCACAACATTGATGAAGATATACCTAGTGGATGCACCGTATTTGAAGGTCTGGTCATGCCCAAAGCATGCACCAAGATTATTCAATACAGTTGCTTTCTTCAACCACAAAAAAATGCACAACCACCTATCATAGGTGAAGTGACAAACACCAAATACATTGTTATTGAAAAGTTCTTTGGTAAAAACAAAGAAAATGTCATCAACTGGCTAGACCACAAACCTGCCAAACTCTGTGCCAGCCGCATCCCTCATGAGAAATGGGTCCAGGAAGCCAGCAAGCGCCTGTACAAGGCCGCAACTAACTGGTTTGCTACCTGGGTTGGCTCACAAACTGACAATCAGCTTGATAACTGGGAAGAGTTCAAAGTGGACATCACCCACAATTTCTGCGTCACCAAATCCCTCCAAGACATTGCAATACAGCTCAGTGATCTTCTGCAGAAGACCACTATTGCAGCTTACGCCAATGAATTCAAGGAAATACATCGCAGAATCCAAAACCTAGAACAAGCTGACAGCTTAAACACCAGAGCATCATTCATCAACAGAATGAAACCCTCTGTCACTGCCCTCATCCACCCAGAGGCTAATACCTCCATGTCTGCACTCATTGCAGAAGCCAAGCACGCAGAATAACGCGCAAACATGGAATATGGTGCACACAACGGCAATTGTTCCTCAAACAGAAATGGAAGAGAAAACTCCAATGGCAATAAATGCCAAAATACCAACCATAGCAACAACAACTCCAATTGCAACAATGGTAATCACAGCCAAAGCGCAAACCGCTCCTGTCCCAAGAAAGAGGACACTGCCAAAGTTAACAATGCTGAAGTAGCAGCCCACTATGAATCTGACCCCACATTCTCTGACCTTGAAGGCCTTGAAACAGAGGAACAGGGAAAAGAGAAAGGGGAACAGGCTTAAGTGCCCCTGTCTCCCCCTAACATTACAAGAAATTATACCAAGGCACAAACTTTGCTGCTTGCATCCCCCGTGTCCCACAATTCTCCATTTTTATGAATTTAAAAATTAAAGATTGCTCACAACTTCTTGTCTATTCATGCACTTACAAATCACATACACATAAAATTTTATTTGACTCTGGTGCACAACACACTATTATTATCAAACTTTTTGTAACTAAGTACAAAATACCAGTTGTCAAATCCAACTTCAAATACGCCAGAATGGCAGACAAATCAAAGGTTCTACTTAAAGGTGAAACAACTCCCTTCAGAATTGACCTCCAAGGCATAAAAACGTCCATCAAAGGACTTGTCATGAACAACATAAACTACAACATTGTAGCAGGCATGGACTGGTTCACCCAAGTGAACCCCAGCATATGTTAGAAAACAAAAACCATGACCATCAAACACAACAGAGACAATTTTAACATCCTTAAAGAACCCAATGACCTCATTCTAAGAGACACAGTATTTGTCCAGGTCATAAACAAAGATGAATTAGAACGTCTAACCAAATATAGTACCCTCCACATAATGAGATACACTGATTTCAATAACATGCAAGCAACTAAAATCCAATGCCCAGAACTCACAGCACTCCTAAATGAATACGCCCATGTATTCAAAGAAGAACTCACCAAGCTACCCCCCCAAATGGAAGGTCAAACATAGCATCAACTTATGTAAGGCCATGTCTAAACCTGGACCCCTATACAGACTCTCCCCCATGGAGACCCAAACCCTCAAAACCAATATTGAGGATAATCTAGCAAAAGGATTCATCCGCCCGTCTGAATCCCCATGGGGGCAGCAGTGTTCTTAGTAAAGAAAAAAGGCACTCTGCATCTAGTAACTGACTACAGAGCACTAAATGCAAGCACAGTAAAGAATAAATACCCTCTCCCACTTATAGAGGATCTGTTTGCAAGACTCTCAGGTGCCAAATTTTTCTCCAAAATTGACCTCACCTCAGGTTACAACTAAGTTGAAGTAAAGGAAAAGGACATATCAAAGACAATGTTCTGTACACAATTTGGATCCTTCAAATGTAGAGCAATGAACTTTGGGATGACCAACACTCCTGCAATGGTTGTCACCATGATGAACCAAGCACTAAACAGTCTCTCAAATACATTATGCTACCTTGAAAATATCATCATATTCTCAAAAACAAAAAAGGAACACCTCACACATGTCCGCAAGACACTCAATTGACTTGCAAAGCACAAACTTTACGCAAAACCAAGTAAGTGCCAATTTGTGGAAAAGGAACTCCTGTTCTTGGGCCACATTGTCTCTGACGGTGGCATCAAAGCAGATCCAGACAAAATAAAAGCCATAAATAACATGCAACGCCCCACCTCTGTTAAACAAGTTAGATGCTTTCTTGGTATGGTAGCTTACCTAAGGAAATACATCAAAGACTGCAGAAAACTAAACACACCAATCAATGACTTAACCAAGAGTAATTCCAAAAAGAAATTCATCTGGATACCAGAATGTGACAAAAATTTCCAACTATTAAAACAAGCTTTGATTGAAGTACCAATCTTACAATACCCTAATAACAATGGGTGCTACAAGCTTGAGTCAAATGCCAGTGACACCGCCATTGGCACAGTCCTGCGCATCTGCCAGCCAGGGCAGCAAGACTTCCTACCAGCATTTTATGAAAGCAGAAAACTAACTAATACTGAGCAGAGATACCCAATACACAATAAGGAATTGCTAGCAATATACCACACATGCAAGAAATGGAGATGTTACTTAGAAGGACATCTAAACGTCTGAGTACTAACTGACCATAAATCCTTAATCTATTTCAAAACTCAGAATGCACTTTCACAGCAACAAGCCAAATGGATGTCCTTGCTGAAACAGCTTAACTTGGACATCAAATACAAAAAGGGGGCAGAGATGATCACGGATGATGCTCTCTCTAGACTATGTCAGCCTAGAGAGGATCACCCTGACCACCTGGACCCTGACTGTCCAAACCTGTAAAACACTGAGTATAAAGCCAAAGGGAAGGACCCCTCAACACACCAACTGACCCAAAATACATTAGTAAGGAACAAAAAGTACTTCCATGTATCAAATAGCACAGTATACAGAATCATTAACAACAAACATGTCCCGTACATCCCACTTGCACAAAGAGCTGACACAATATCAAGACATCACTGCCTACTAGGGCATACAAAGGCTAACAACCTATACCTCACACTAAAAGAGATAGTATGGTAGCCCAACCTCAAACAGGATATAGTTGATGTTCTGAACAAGTGCACAGTGTGCAAGAAATACACCAGTACAAAGGCTTCTCAGCCAACAGTGAACCCAGTACCAGACCCTGAACCATTCAAGGTTTGGGGGCTAGATGTAGTGGGCCCCTTCCTAGAAGCAAAAACAAACCAACGTTTCTTAATTGTAGCTATCAACTTTGCCACACGCTGGCCCATCTGCTGGGCAACAAAGGACCATAAAGCAGAAACCATCAACCGTTTCATTAATAAAGCAATCATAGCCAACTACGGCACTCCAGACTACATCATAACTGATGGAGCAACTGAGTTATCAGGTCATATAGTAAATGATAACTTAAAATCCAAAAACATTAAACACTCCACACTCTCTCCATACAGGCCACAGGCCAACAGCAGAGCAGAACGCCTCAACGGCAGCCTTATCAGGACCCTAGAGAAAATAATGGATGGCAAAGCCAAAGACACATGGCCACTATACGTGAAACATGAATTACTAGTATCCCAAGTCCGCACCAACCAAGGGACAGGCTATTCACTGTTTGAGCTAACCTACGGGTACAAACAGGAAATAATCACCCACAACAAATAGCCCTACATAAAGATCTCCCAGGGAAACCTCCCACAGTAGAGCAAGCACCAAATCTATAACACATCCGCCTCAAAGATAAAATAGCAGAAATAAAGAGGCTCAAGACACAAAAGGTAACCTCCACCAAGGAACCACTTCCCATCAACTCCCCTGTCTGGGTTCTAGCTGGCAACAGAAAGAAACTAGACTCAGTACACCGGGGACCAGGAAGAGTCATCAAATACAGACCAGAGCACAACACCTACCTAGTAAACTTCCAAGGTGCCAAAAACCAAATTATCAAGAAATAACACAGAATCTGTGTGGAGTTCCTGGTCACCAGTCCCCAAAGTGTGTCCTGGGTTGTAGCCAGGGACTGGCTTGGAGGAGTTGTCATTCTCCAACAGTGGTGAATGGTTGGTGAGGAGCTTATACTTGGCCTGCATAAGAGCAAACTCCTCCAATACCTTCCCAATCACTAGGCAAGCGTCTCCACCATACACTTGTACTTCAGCAGGCGCTAGCCCTTCTGTAGGCCAATACCAATCCTGTAATAGTCTTGCAAACTCTCCCCCAATAAACTCTCTTCCTCTATTTGTCATTTCCAAATGCCTTGTCACCTTCTCCCACTCCTCCTGGGCAGATTTACTAGAGGCAAGCTTCCTGAACCCTAGGCAATAGGATTCCTTGTCCCCTGAGCTAGGATAAAAAATATGGGGTAATTGACTCATGGGACTTATATACTTTCTTTACACATGAAATTTAGATAGGAGTTGTAATAGGCGCTTTATTCAAATTCAGAAGGAAGATCCCCTTAGAAACCTTCTGATATATGGCCTTGGAATAGGTAATAATAATGGGGTTGTGCCAATACTTGGAGTCCTTCAACAATCTCTTGGACTCCTTGCACTTGGTCTTGGGCTCCTGCACCTTAGTTGTGGGCTTCTGTGTTCTAATATTAGGCTCCTGCAGTCTGTTCCAGCTCTGGCTTCCTATTCTTGGTCTTTGGCTCCCTCTGTAGCTTCTGTGGCCTTTGCAATCCACTTAATCCAGTCCCTGAAGAGTCTCAGATAGCTCCCCCTTTTATAGCCCCTTGTTTCAGACCAAAAACCTCTCTTAGAACTCTGGTCCTTCAAATCTTAAACTATCCTGTTTTTCTTCTTCTATAATAAATTAAACCTTTAAACTTACTTCAGTCAATAAAAGCCCTGAATTTTCTGCTTATGCTCCTCATTTTTTAGGCTTTAACACTTAAGTTAAAGCCCTTAAAATACTGATCAAATAAACTCCAGCTTGCAGCCAATCACATGCCTTGATTCAACAGTTTTTCCAAAAAGGTTTCCCAGATGACCTGTCCTTGACCCTGTTTCAAACTCTATGCTGTCTTGCTCTGGGTAAACAACTGCTCCGCGTTTTGAACGGTTTTGCTGTAATTCCTGTCACATTTCCCTGGCAAATCTTGAGCGCTTCCACATATGTTTTACTTAAGCAAATTTCAACCCTTTGATTTTTCAATGTTTCTCTGTTTTTCCTTCAACATTTTGTGACTTCAAACCTGCTTGCTGCTTGTCCTTTTGCCTCTCCTAGTTGTTCTCAGCAAAATTTGCTCTTTTGCCCTTACAGTTTCTCTGTTCCCTTTCCAGCTTCTTTCTAGCTTCCTTCTTCTTCAATCCTTCTTATTAAATAAATTTATAGTTCTAATAAACTATATATTATTTTCCCTTCTCTTTCTTTTTTTATATGATTTTCAATCCTTTTTTAATCATAATCAGGCAGTATTTAATTATTCTTTAACTGCTTATTTTTATCTATATTTTCTCTCAAAAGTCACTAAAATCAGCTCTTCCAGCCTCTGCCTCCAGTCTGGCTAGTTCATCCTCTCAGCTCTTCAGTCCTTCACCACCAACTTCTGGTCCTTTGGCCATCCTTCTTTATGATCAGCTAGTCCTGCATCATAATCTTCTTGTTCTTCAACTTTTCCTTAGCCAGCTCCTCAACAAATCCTCTCTAGAAACCTCCTTTGTTCCTTCTACACACTGAACCATATTGGTTCCCATAATTCAATATAAATTAACAGTTTATCAACTAGCCTTCACTGTGACCAAACAGTCCCTCCTGCTAGTCTTCTCTGTTAATTATGTAAACCACCTTGGTTCTTTATCTCAGTCCCCATTACCAGAACTTGTAGACCCAGGAATGAGTCTACATTGAACTGGCATTTGACTGGGCCCTCGCAAGTGGCAATCCACTTAGGCCATTAAACCATAGATCAATGTCTATGTGTTGTCTTTACTCACTCAGGTGATTAAGTCCAATCTTTCAGTTTCAGAGTAATCAGCTCTACTTCCCAGAGGCCTGATCACACCGAGTTCTGCAGCTTGCTTCCCCAAGCAAACCACCTTGGTGACACCTCTGAGCAAATCTATGCCCTCCAATGCTTACTTTGGGTTCTCCCCAAAGCTCCCATAGGGGCATAAACAAGGACACCCTACCAGTTTGTTAGGTAGGATGCTTGCTCACAGACCTCCTGTAAGCGTATTAGGGTACGTAGAGCCCTCAGAGCTCTTCCCCTCCCTGGCAGCCCACGTTACCCGCCAGGGGTCAAAAACCTACTCCCCCCCAGACAGACAAAGTTCCCTGCTTGCTATTTCAGTCTTCACCCTTCCGCAGCCACAGTTCCCTGCAAGGTGAAGCACTATAGCCCAAAGCAGCCACTTCCTTCTGCTGGGTGGAGTCAACATCTGCCCCTGGTAGTCCTATGTTACCTACCAGGCAGGCCTTATTTACCCTAGTAGACCATGTTACCTACTAGGCTCACCCTACTTACCCCTAATAGCCCTATGTTACTTACTAGTTTACAGTGTCACCAGCTAGCTACACATTGTCACTCTTCAGCATATTGTCTTTATTTGAAGCCAAATCAACCCTCGCCTGCAAAACAGCACCCATGTGAATTGCCATAACCTGTCTCCGCCTCAGTAAAGGAGAGCACTCAACCAGACTGGTTCTAACTAGTAAACAGCTCCAGGAGCATCAGGTGGCAGCCGTGAAAACAAAGCCCCCTCCTGATGCACCAGAGTAACCCCTTAAGGGGGGTGTCAAGAGTCTGGATGTACAAGCATTCTGGCTACCACCAACCTACTTAACATCCAGCCATTGCCCGATTTGGTCCCCTTCCAATATACCGTTTGACATACCAAGAATGGTAACTAAGCAATATCACCTGACTGTCCAAGTATCCAGTGGCTCAAACCCATCTTGTACATGACCAACCCCTAGGTTTGATCCAACTAAATCCCTGCCACAGTCAAGTCTATATAAGTCTAAAGTATTATCCAATAAAATATACTTCTCTTCCTTCTTAATTCCATATTTGAAGCTTCCCCAAAAGGCGCTCCTTATCAATACTATATATTATTCTATATTTATATCCAATAAAGTATCATTCTATTCTTAATCCCCCCTTTATCTTGTTTATTATACTTCTCAGAAGTATATTCTTGACAGTGGTAGCACAGGTAGGTTATCCACACCTACACAACTTAAAGAAAAAATTCCTCCCAAGAAAAATATCCAGAAAATGGCCCTCCCTTCAGGTTGGAGAGACTACAAAGAAGGACAGGACGTCCTTGCAGGCTTTGTTGTCTTCAACAATTTCCTTGTCCCCACCAAACAGTATAATCTCCTTAACGCCTGTAAACTCCTGAACCTGCCCCCAACTTCAGGCTTGCAGCCAACTGAGATAACCAGCATTGTCTTTCAACACCTACACTCTGCAGAAATTGGGACGCTTGCAGTATTACGCTAGGAAAATGCCAACCTCTGAATTAACAGACACAAAGCAAATTTACACAAGTTGGCTACCCCCACAGACTCTGGGCCAGTGAAATCATCTTTTGTGTCACAGGAACTGCCTCACGTTTTGCAAGAAAATGGCTTGAACAACACCCTGATCAAAATAAAAACTGGGAAATATTCAAAGCCGCCTTCCTCAAAAAGTTTGCCATGAAAGACTCTGATGTGGTGATCATGACAGAGCTCAGAATCTTTAAGATGACGGGGACAATTGAGGAGTACATTGCAGTGTATGAAGACTTACATGACCAAGCCCCCAGCACTATTAACTTTGATAAAGCGGGGCCATAATTAGACTTCTACAATGGCCTCCCCACACACATTAGACGTCAGATTAATATGATCTGCTACAAGAATCTCAAAGATGTATTCTTGGAAGAAAAACATGCAGCCCAAAAGTCTGACAACCTGCACGCAACAAACAAATAAAAAGAAAGTCCCACAGCAAAAAAGGACCCTCACCCTAACAAGCAGAATAACCAAACTAATAACACACATCCTTGAAACGTGGATTGCACTGCTTAAGCTAACCAAGAAAGCACTGAAGACACTAATGAGGAGAGAAAAGCCCAGGAGAGTGCTTAGGCAAGCCACTCTCCCTCACTTTGCAAGACTCATACAGGGACCAAGACGTAGATTCAATTACCATAATCCAAGTACCCTCCAGCAATTCTCTACTGTTTGCTGCCCAAACAGGAAATAACCTCATCACTTATCCTTTCTGCTTTTTCAGATATCAGGGCACAGCATTATTTGACACTGGAGCAGGCCAGTTCCTTGTTGACAAGAAATTTGCCAACCTCATGAAACTACCCACAGTCTAAAGCAACATCAAGAGAGTTGTCAAGGCAGATAACAGGAACACACCAGTCAACAGAGAGACAAAACCCTTCCGCGCGCAGATTGGAGACGTACAGACAACAATCAGCGGGCCCATCATACCAATCCCCAAGTATGATGTTATACTTGGACTAGATTAGATGAGAAAGACTAACCCTCATATTGTCTGGGACAGTGCTACCCTCACCATATAATGAGGCAAGGTGAACCATCATGTCTACCCAACTCATCTTGACACGCTTATGAAGGACCACATGTTTGTAAAAATAATAGAGACAGAAGAGGAAAAGGACCCAAGAAAGATCAATTGGAACTCCTGCACATATGAGGTTATCCACTTCAAAAGTATAGAGACTAGACATGAGAGAGATCCAATCCAATCACAGCTGACCATTAAATTCCCTTCTGTCTTCCAAGAAACTTTATCAGGGTTACCACCTGACCAAGGCATACAAAACAAAATCAAACTCAAGGGAAGTGTACCACAGACACATCCCATACACTGTCTATTGCCACAAAAGGAGGACACCCTAAAAGCTTACCTTGACGAAGCCCTTGAGAAAGGCCTCATTTGACCCTAAAAATCACCTTTTGGTGCTGCTGCCTTTTTTGTAGCAAAGAAAGATGGAGGACTCCGCCTGATCACAGACTACAGGGTGCTCAATGAGGTCACAATTAAGAGCAGGTATCCCATGCCCCTGATCAATGACCTTTTTGACGCCCTGGGGGGTCCCAAGTCTTCACAAAAATCAACTTGACAGCAGGATATCACCAAATTTGTGTAAGCCAGATGACATACCCAAAACAGCCTTCAGAACCAAGTAGGGATCTTTTGAATGTGTAGTCCTCAACTTTGGTATGACAAACGCTCCCAGTACCTTTGTGACATCCATGAACAAAGTCTTAAAGGAACACATTGGAAAACAAGCAATAATATACCTAGAAAAAATTATTATCTATAGTCTAACAGTAACACAACACTGAGAAGACGTCTGCCTAGTACTCCACACCCTCAAAGAAAACCAACTTATTGCCAAGCCTTCCAAATGTGACTTTTTCTTGTCTGAAATTCCATTCCTTGGCCACATTATCAGCAAGGACAGAATCAAGCCAGACCCAGAAAAGATCTGTGCCATAACCAAAATGCCAGCCCCAAGAAATAAAAGCAAGCTCTGTACTTTTCTAGGCATGGTAGCCTACGTTAGAAGGTTCATACCCAACTGGGGTGCCCTGACAGCTTCCCTGTCAACCATTACAGGTAGAACAACCAAGTTTGTCTGGACACTGCTACAAGACCAACACTTTTGCCAACTAAAAGAGTGTATGGTCACTGCCCCTATCCTACAATATCCCAATTGTGAAGGAATATACAAACTGGAAACTGATGCTTCCAACTACGCAATTGGAGGTGTACTCTAAATCCAGACTGCAGAAAATGATTTCCTCCCTGTAGCATATGAATTTAGAAATATGTCTGACAGTGAGTAAAGATACCTGATACATAACAGGGAAATGATAGCTATTGTCTACTGTCTAATGAAATGGTGATGCTATCTGGAAGGCGCACAAATGTTCAAAGTGCTAACCAATCACAAGTTGATGATATTCTTTAAAACCCAACAACACCTATCTAGATGACAAGCTGAATGATGAGCCTCATATAAAGGTATCATGTGATAATCAAATACAAGCCTTGCAAGGAAATGCTTACTGCAGATGCCCTATCAAGGCTATACTGTAAACATCTCTTATACACTGATGGAGACTCCAATTAGTCCACTTTAATCATGTGGAATCTCCAAGAAGGATTCCTGCCTGGCACACCAATGGAAATCCAAGAGAAAGTCATCAATAACAAATATCTGTTCAAAAACATATATGGCATGCTACACCAAATACTTCCAAGTGGTGATACTGTACCCTACATCCTGTCAATACAGAAGATTGACACCATCCTCTGATACCACAGAATTCTGGGACACACCTGTAGTCAAAAGCTACATGAGTACCTCAAAACACGCCACTGGTGGCTCAACATATTGGACAATATCAAAGAGGTACCTGAGTAATACAAAGTCTGTGAAAAGTACGCCTGATCCAAAGCTCTTCCCAAACCAGTACTACTAGTATCAATCACACAATCTTTCAAGGTGTGGTCACTGGATATTGTGGGACTAATTCCAGGCAATAATAAAGGCAAAAAGTACATCATAACAGCTATCAACTATGCAACCAGGTGACCTGTAGCCCAAGCTAAAAAAGAACACAAAGGAAATGATGTGAGAAGATTTATTGGCAAAGAAATCATAGCTAAGTTTGGGAAACCTGAACTCCTAATCACAGACAGAGGAACTGGACTTAAATCTATTAACACCAATGTATACCTTGCCAAAAATAGAATAAAGCACACCATAGTCAACCCTTATTACCCACAAGCAAAAAGAAGTGTTGAAAGACTGAACAGGTCCCTTGTAGAAGCCCTTAGTAAGTTATCTGCCAACAATCTGAAAGCCTGGGTTGACATTTTGCTAACTGTTTTTATGGTGTGCAGGACACAAGTTGACCATAATACAGACAAAAGCCCATAAAAACTTGTCTATGGACATAAACTCACCATTTTTAACACTAAATCAGGACCACAATTACCTCTTCCCAAGAAAGTGCCATATAACAATGATCCTGAAGTACAGCAAGCCAGGAAGGACCAAGAGGACAAGGGAAAAAGGGTTGAGAGAGAAGCTGTCCCATTACAACAGGAATGCTTCTAAGTTGGGGACAAGATCTGGGTTGTTAATTACAACATGCACAAATTGGACCCAGTATTACAAGGACCAGACATTTTTATGGAAGTCAAACCAAACAACAGCCATCTCATCAAAGGAATGGGCGCTCAAACATATGCATCATGACTGCCTCTGCCTATGCAAAGCAAGAAAAACACAACATAATTCTCTCTTTCTGTAGCCAATGAAAAACTGGATCAATACCAATCCTAAATCCCTGACACTCTCAAGAAAATTCCCAAGGTTCTACCTTCCAGCACCCCAGGGGGAGATATTGCAATGTTTTTGGTTACTCCCTCTTGGGAAAAAAATTCCCCAAGTAGCTCCCCAAGTGATTTCCCAACTAATCATTAATTTGGTGGCACTCTTATCATTTTCCCATCTATTACAGGGATCAAATATTTCAAGTCCTAAGCAGAACACTACTTGAACAAGCCTTATGACTACCATGACATACATGGACAACATGTGGCTTCCCGTGATATTATATAATACTCTAAATTTATATCCAATAAAGTATCATTATCTTCTTAATTTTTTCCTTTATCTTGCTTGTTATACTTCCCAGAAGTATATACTTGAGACAATCATGGTTTTTATGAGTTTTTTGGAAACAGAAAGACTGAACTCCATAGCCAGCATTGATTAGACAGATAAAAAATCCAGGTGGCAATTCTTGGCTATCCGGTAGGACACGCCATTTCAAAAACGGCATTTTTTGTGTTAGTGATTTTGAATAACAAAAAAATAAAATAAACAATAAAATAGTTAAACTTTAAATTTACCTTTATAATGCAGCATCTCAAATTTATGCCATCTTGATTCCAGCACTTCAAGTCTAATTAATTAAATCTTATTTTGCTAACTTTATTTACATATGAAATCACTTAGTGTGGGGCGTGTTTACGCCATCTCAACTTTATGTCATTTTGAATTACGCCATTTATCTTAAACTAAAATAACCTATACTAAAACTAAAATAAAGCCTGTGGTATAGTGCCAGAAGATGTTCCTATAGTATTAATCTAAGACACTTATAATAAAACCAACCTAAATAGACGCCACTATGATAGTCCTTCTAGTGATTGTCATTGTTGGGTAAAAAAACCAGTTTTTCATATGAAATTTATAACTTTATTATACATAGATACATTGATAAGGGTTTCCTCAATAAAATATTTTAATAGTGATTTTAATATAGAAGGGGGGATTACGCCATTTTGATTTGCATCACTTCAAATTCCACCTAGTTTCATATCACCCAATTGATTTGATGCGCACAATGGATAGGGGAAAATAAGGGGAAATTACATATGACGCCAGGCTACACTATATTAATTCCCCCACTGCAATTCTTGCTTTCCACTTTTCAAAAGTACATATTCACGTCAAATACCATATTAATAAAAAATGTAATAAAACATATGAAACTTTGCAAATATATATTTTTTGGGCTCCTCTAAACAACTGGGTACTTTTTAATCCCAGTTGTATAAGCTAGTTTTTGAGAAATTCAAGCTTTACTCTTTGGCCCAGTTGAGGTAGCTCCACCATAGATTTGTTAATTTAATATAAAAATGGTCAAAACACTATATTTTTGAGCTACAGCACCTCAATTACATCACTTCAAAAACACCATTTTAAAAGCAAGTTTTCAGTCAAAACTCAAAGTTTTTCCTACCTGTGTTACTAATAAAAAATTATTTTTTCAAAAATAAAAACATTGAAATTTTGATATTATATATTTTTAAATCTTCTCTACAATCCTGTGTAAAAAAATTACTACTTTTTATATTAAAAACATTCAGATTTTTCTCTTTAAAAACAACCCCCAATTTGCTCATATTTTTAAACTAATTCACTTTTAGATGCCTCCCAAGTCAACTGCCAAAGCTGCGCCCAAGGCTCAAAGGCCTCAAAGTCCAAAATCACTCCACCCAAGGCCAAAAAGGCCAAGACAACCCCAAAGAAGCAGCCTCTTAAGGCCAAAGCTCCCCCCAAGACCCCAACTCCATCACCTGAACAAGAGGTAAAAAGTTCTATCCCTCCCCATTCTCTATTTGTTTACTCCCCCTCTGATCCTCAAGAGAAGTTGTTCAACTTCAATTGCCATTCTGATCCCATTTCAGAGCCTTAGGATGAAGAGGAGCAGGAGCAGGAGCCTGGTGCTCCTGCAGATGAGCCAATTAAGCTCTGGGATCTTAACTCCATCCACAATGTATGCAACCAAAATGGCACCTTTGCTGTACCAACAACATACCCTATCAGCTATCCAATTATGACTAAGAAAGGGGTTGCTGGCTTTGTCTACAAGAGCTACAGCTTCAGCTGTAATGAAAAGAAGAAACCCATCTGCCAACATTACTTCAAATGTGATAATGTTGGCTGCCCAGCAAGGCTCACAACTTATATGTTCATCAGATTTAAGGCCCTTACTGTTAACCACAACTGCGTCAAGCCTTTTGACCCTCTCTATTAATTTATCCGCTGGTTTCTTTTCCAGGTGATCCCAACCACAAAGGATCAAACTGCAAATGAGGTTGTAAACAATTTGCTCCTTAATTTAAATGATACTCAACTAGCAACTGTGGGTGGCGCCTCAAAATTACAGAGATATTTCACTGATCAGAGATATGCTCTGAGTACTGAAGGCGTCAGTGCAATCTCCATTGACCAATTGATCATTACTGAGGAGCAAAAACTATCTCTCCATGAGGAGAGATTCTTTCTTCATGATGATGGTCAACATGCCCCAGAGTGTACCATCTGCTTTGCAATAAGCCAGGATCTGTGCAATCTCCTCAAGTGCAAGACCTGGATTGCAGATGGAACTTTCTCAACCTGCCCAAAGCTCTTCAGCCAGCTTTGGAATATCCATGAGCAGGTTGGAAATCTGGTTCTTCCTCTGGTCTTCTTTTTCCTCTCAAATAAGAAGCAGGAAACTTATGTCTGGGCACTCACAATTTTAAAGGTCAAACTGGATGAAATCCTCCCAACTATTGAAGAGGAGCCCAAGGAGACTAGAGGGTGCAAGAAAAAATCCATCTCCCAAGAAGAAGACGCTCCCATCCCAACCAAGAAAAAGCCAGAAAGCCTTCCCTACCACAAATATCTGGTAGTGTATTTTGAACAGGCTCAGGCAAATGCCTTTATTTGTGTCTTTAAGAGCTCCCCTCAGGGATGCTACTTCCACTTCCGGCAGGCACTCTTCTGCTGCTTCCAAAAGTTCTCTGACCTCCATGAGCTGGTCTACACTGAAGGCACCAAAGAAACAAAGGACGTTTTTAATTGATTTGCTGCCCTTGCCCTTGTGAAAAAGGAGGAGACTGATGCCTTTTATGATGCCCTCCTCTGCCATCCTTATATCCAGGCCAACCAGGCAGCCTTTGCTCCGTTCATTGAGTATTTTGAGAATCAATGGGTTGGCATCTTCCAAGGAGCATGCCACATTAGAAAAGGCGGTGACCCAATCACCTGGAACTGCTATAAGCAGGTCAAAGACGGGTTGATCAAGACCACCTCTTTCATTGAAGGAGTGGCATAGCCAGTTTGCTACAAGGGTTAGGGTTCATAAGCCCAAATTCAATAAGATCATGGTCCACCTCAAAACCCAACAAGCCATCTCTGCCCGCCTCTTTAAGACTGGCATGAAGACCAAGAGTGATCCCCCAAGATGACCAAAGCAGTGAAAAAGTACACTGAAATCAGCAAGGTGGTCCTTGCCTACTATCCCAAGGATAGCAAGCTTGAGCATCTTCAAGCCATCTCAGTTGCTCTTTCCACTAATGTTTGAGCCTATTTCCAAGAAATACTGCTTTATCTTATCTCTTCTTTCCTTTACTTTTATCATTATTTTAGTTTTATTTAGTATTTGGTACAATTATATGCTTATTTTAAAGTATAGTTTATATTTAAAATAGATGAAAATAGTTGTTTTTGGGATTATTTTAACTTTTGGGCTTTACACAACTATGTTGCTACTAATTGGCCCCATTTTTTATTGCATATTTGGAATCCTGAGGCTTTTTCAAGCCTAGAAATATTTTTTGAATTTTTTATTTTTGTGAATTTCTGGGTAATTTTTGGGGTTCAAAAAATCTAAAATTTTAAAACTGTTTTTTCTTAGTCAAAATGCCATAAATCAAAATGGTGTTTTTAAAAAAAAACAAGATAGCAGAAAATTGAGATGGTGTATTTCAAGATGGCGTATTTTGAGATGGCGTTTTCAAAATAGTGTGTCCTACTGGCTATCCAGTGTTTGATTGTATTAATATTCACAGGCTGTAGAAGTTTTGGCTGACATTTGGCTTTTTTGGATTTTGAAATTTGTCTGGTGTCATCATATGTGGTGCTAAGTCTATTAAAATATCTGGTTGTTATATTAAATAAAGATGCAATATCCCAACTGGACATTCCTCCATTTAAGCAGTTGAGGACAGCTTTACGCTCACTATCCAACAACTGAAACCTGCCATTGGTGGATACTGCAACACCCAAGATATCAGGGTCAACACACAGATTAGGACCTTTGTGTAGAACACAGGATCACTCTATCTTGCAGTATCACAGTCAATTGTGGAATACTTAAAAGGCACATATGGCTCTTCAGTAGTAGCCAATGGCTCATAGGAGCTGTCAAAAATGTGGGACAGGAAGTGGCAACTCTTGGATCCAGAGTGTGGGGACGTGTTACAGCAGGGTAAATAGTTGAGGTGTATGTAACCTCATTGTTCCTAATGACCTTGATATGGGAGACTTTGGTTGCAGGCTATGAGAGTGGCTTCTGTCTGGGATTTAAGCTGCTGTTTCTGGCTTGTGACGCTGGAGGTGGCTGGCTGGCACTGAAGCCTTGGGAGGCCTGTGTATTGGCATTACTCCCCTTGAGTTGTGTTCTAGGTCTATTACTGGACCCTCTGGGGCATCCTTGTGGACAGGCTGCCCTGCAGGCTGATGCAGGAGCTGGTTGGGAATGGAATAGTCTGTCTATAAAAATAAGATAAAATATATTTAGATCAAATATAATATATTTAGGTTTTTGTTTTAGTAATTAGTAGTTATTTTCTCTTGATTTAGCCTTGAATAGTAACAGATTTTCTATATCCGTGATTTTAAGTGTATAATATTTTATCATTTCCAGATTTAGACAATTTTAAAGTTTAATCAATTTTTTTCTAAACATGGTTATTGGGATTGAATTTTTCATTTAATTTTAGTCATAGTAAAGCTTCTCAATTAGGGTTAGTGTTTTCTAGAGTGCTTGCTGCACATTTAATTTGGATTCCAGTTCCTGCAATTAATATCTGAGTTTACTAGTGGCATTCAAAAGTGATTTGAAATTTGGTTCTTGGATTTGATAATCCTGCAATTTCAAAAAACATAGTAAACTTAATGAAAATGGTTGATGGATGTGAGTACTTCAAATCTGACTCCAGTTGATTCATTTTGTCCACTTTAAACATGCAGTTTGACTTGAAATTTGCAAAGTGTCTATGAGTTCCTGCATTTTTAAAAATCCAAATAAAAACACAAATAATCAAATTTGATTAAAAAAGGCCAACCTGTAAATGTGATTTGAAACTTGGACCAAGGGTTTGAAAATTCTGCATTTCTGCCATTAGGATCTGAATTTACAGTAAAGGATGCAAAAAATTGATAAAAAGGCTAAAAATGAATGCTAATATCACCAAAACAATGCAGAATCCCTCATATACAAAGGAAACCATCAATCAGCACACTCAAGATTACCAACCAGTTGCTTGATTAATGGGCTTAATAAATGAAGAAGTTCCAAATGTTAGCCTGATCAGGAATGGAGAGAATTTAAGAGTCAAGCAAAATCTCCTTGAATTTCCAGCAAGAGAATTACAACAGATATAAACTATTACTTAAATTCAGAACCTGAACGTAGAAATGCGGGATTCTCAAATCCTTGGTCCAAATTTCAAATCACTTTTGCGGGCAACTCAGCTGAGTGAAAATTAAAATATTTAATAAAATTAACCATTTGATTTGACTTTTTTGATTTATTTAAATTGGCAAACTTTGGATCTCTTGAGCAGATAACTCAACTAACAAAAGACAAAACTCAGCAAACAAATGCGGGATACATGAATCAGAAATTCAGGATTCTAATGTACAATTTGAGATTTCCTGTATTTCAAACAAATCATAGATATCATGTAAAACTTAAAAAAACTGAAATTGCAGGATTGTCAAATCCAAGAACTAAATTTCAAATCAAAAATGAGGTTAATTTAAATAAATATAATTCATGGGTGTCTCAAAAAGGATGTCAAAGGATCTAGAGTGGATTTGTGCTGATTCTTTTAGGAATCATAGGCATTCTCAAAAATTGCCCTATTCCATTTTAGGATGGCTAAAATTTAGATGCTTGATTACAGTAGATTTTAAAACATGCTAATAATAAAATAGAATTATATATTACAATCTATCTTATCACATTGTCTTTTCCTTGATGTGTTGATAGTTAATTTGCTGTTGATAATGTGCTTGCGTTTAATTGGATAGTTTCACCTCCAGTTGCCTTAGCAATAGGAAATCAAGTTGCTTCCGCAACCACAGCTGGTCTTGGGGAGGTGACTTGATTTCCTATTGCCAAGGCAACTGGAGGTAAAGCTATCCAATTAATTGCAAGCACATTATCAACAGCAAAAAAAACTATTAATACATCAAGGAAACGACAACATTATAAGATAGATTGTAATCTATAATTATATTTTATTATTAGTGTTTTTTAAAATCTACTGAAATTAAGTATCCTTAATAGCAATAAATGAATACATAGTGTAGTAAACTGATAGTTTATCTTTCCCCCTCCTTCCTTCTTTGAATTTTTTTAAAAGTTTCTGCATTATCAGGAGGGTAGCTCATATATGATTATATGGTTTTATGGTTGCTATATTGGTGATTTAGAGTGCAGAATATTGCATCATTTCCAGTTTAGACAATTTTAATTTTCACTTAATTTCATGTCTAAACATGGTTGTTGAGATTGGATTTTTCATTTGATTTTATCCAGAGTGGAGCCTCTTGATTTGGGTTGATTTGTCCTAGTTTCTTACTGTACATTCAATTTTGATTCCAGTTACTGCAATTATTATTTGAGTTTATTAGTGGCATTCAAAAGTGATTTGATATTTGGTTCCTGGGTTTTGATAATCCTGTAATTTCAAAAAACATAGTAAACTTAATGAAAATGGTTGATGGGTTTGAACACTTCAAATCTGATTCCAGTTAATTCATTTCATCCATTGAAATATGCAGTTCAACTTAAACTTTGCAAAGTGCCTATGAGTTCCCACATTTTTAAAAATCCAAATAAAAATACAAAGAATTAAATTTAATTAAAAAAGGCCATCCTACAAAAGTGATTTGAAATTTGGACCAAGGATTTGACAATCCCATATTTTTATGTTCAGGTTCTGAATTTACAGTAGTAACTCAGGCTTAAATTATTGGATCGCGGTTAGCCACCAATCTGCTTAATATATTAAAGCCGTATTAAGTGCCACAGATATATTTATAACATGAACTTTTCAACAATCAGTTATATGTGCAATGCCTTTTTCTATATATTAATGTAATAAAAATGTTTTTAAATCTGCATTTATTTTTTTTGTTGTAGATGTTTCAGTTTCATTATTAAAAATAAGTTCAGCTTAAAAAGTGTCAACATTGACACTTTTACATTGTGAAAAAAAAATAAAAAACTAAACTAATTTTTATTAGTAAAAGTAAAGAAAAAATTGGGTTGAATTGAGTTTTTATTAAGCTTAATATTAAATTTTGTCAAAATGGCCACAATTTTGTTGTTTTTTCTGGGTTTGCACCCCTGAAAGCTTTAAAAAATGAGAATTAAGCTAGCACAACTAGCAAAAAACATAAGAGATTTCAACTTTTGAGTCAACAGTGACCATGTCAACAAAGTGTTGACATGAGCACTGTTGCCAAATAGTTCACTTGGATGCATCAGCTGATCCAAGTGGCTGCATATTGTTTCAGAGTAAACCTTGCTTGCCACATCTTCATACCAAAAGAACTTCAGTGGAGTAAAAAGGCTTTGATATAAATATAATTCAATATAATGATTTTCATGAAATTTAAAGGACGTAGATCAATTTTTCAGATGATTCTGATCAAAATGGTACCAAACATGATAGCTCTAGATGCTCTAGATGCTGATATAGTTAAGTGCTGGAATCGGGTTCGCGTCATAATCAAAGGCTCGGACTCGATTTGCTATTATCTAAATTTACTTTTAATACACACTCAAAAACTAAAAATCAATGTAACTCAGTGAATACTAAGCCAATTTTGATGTACAATAGCTTACTTTAAAGCTGCAAATCAGCTCTAAATTTTAAAGGGATTTAAAAAACAGAATGCCAAATTTTAAAATAATTTTTTTGGCTTTACTAAACTTAATGGTAATACTACACTTATTTAGATTTAGTTTTTATTTATACTTGGAATATACAATTTTAATTTCAACTTTAAATGAATATAATTGAAATTACTTTTAAGGAAGCATTTTAAATAGAAATTCAATGAAACATGATAAGTAATTCCAGCCTAAAATTACAATGAAATATATCTAATTGGGTTTTAAATTCAACTTTATATCTGTCCTTGGACGGGGCAACTGTCACGGTAGGTTCCATCATGCCGTGAATTATCCAGCCAAGTAGAAAGGCTCAAAAAGCCAAAAAAACCATTAAAAAAATAGACCCAATCAACAGATTTAAATCAAACAGTTGATCAAAAATGGGCTACAGTTGCTCCAGTCTTCCAGCTGAAACCAAGTCCTCCTTGCAAACTGACGTTGATAAATTGACATGATTTGATGGTTACCAGATACGAGCTTATTAATTAGCATGGTTGTCAGAAATTGGTCACACAAGGGTTCTTTACAACCTGGACTAGATACTCACTTGATGATGTGGAAGGAATAGGAGCCCAGGATCCAGGTGGTATTGCTTAGTCAATTTTTCTGGTATATATTGAATAATTTCCACTGTTTCAACTCTAAGAGTTGAGTCCTCCCAAAAATTTACTCAATAAAATCAAATATCCCTTGGTCTAATTTACTTTTTAAAATACATCCTGTAGTTGGATTGTTGTAATACATTCCCTATAATCTTATTCTACGCCGGATCATTACTGGAAGATGGGGCTCTGCAGTTGGAACTTTGTTGTCAGTACTGCCCAATGTTAATTCAATGCCTGCTGATATTGAAGTGGTTCTCCCTGTCTTTGAAAATAAAAAATTGTGTTGCATCCCAATGTCCTGAATTTTATTCTGAAGATTCTCTGATGCTTTCACAGGCTATTTATCTTGAGCTAATTTGGTTAGGATTAATTATTTTACTTAATCCTAGTATCTCATTTGGAAATTTTACAAAACAATATTTGAAGCTGTGTTGGTGGTTAATCATTAACTCTATATGGATTTGGGTGGTATTCCCCACCACTTAGAGACAGCTTCTTACTATCCCACAATTTCTGTCACAGCAACTGCTTAGTATTTTTAGAGAAGTAAAGGTATTTTGGTTGTTCCATGCTGCTACATTAAATTCAGAACCTGAACGTAAAAATACGGGATTGTCAAATCCTGGGTCCAAATTTCAAATCACTTTTGCAGGATGGCCTTTTTTAATTAAATTTAATTCTTTGTATTTTTATTTAGATTTTTAAAAATGTGGGAGCTCATAGGCACTTTGCAAAGTTTAAGTTGAACTGCATATTTCAATGGATGAAATGAATTAACTGGAATCAGATTTGAAGTGTTCAAATCCATCAGCTATTTTCATTAAGTTTACTATGTTTTTTGAAATTGTGGGATTGTCAAATCCAAGAACCAAATTTGAAATCACTTTTGAATGCCACTAGTAAACTCAAATAATAATTGCGGTAACTGGAATCCAAATTGAATGTACAGTAAGAAACTAGGACAAATCAACCCAAATCAAGAAGCTCCACCATGACTAAAATCAAACTAAAAATTCAATCTCAATAACTGTGATGACTGTGCATCATACCCTCACTCACCCATGAGGTGAAACATGGGCGCATGGCCTATCAGTTAATTGGGATGATCCTGACAACTACTGGATGAAAAGTAGTTCAGCCTCTCCTCAGTTCCCTTCCCCATTCCTGCACATTTGTTAATGTGCAGGAATAATACAAGTATATAATAACTCTCTTTCTTAACAATAAAGATGCCTTTTATACACACTACTGCACTTTTAGCTTTATCTTACTTTTAAAAGACTCAAGCTTCTAACCAGACTCTACTTAGACTCTGCTTTTCTTGTTGCCTTCACTACTTCAGGTAACAAGACAATCTCCCTGCTGTGCTAACAACTTTAGAGTTAGTGCCCTAGGCTTGATCCAAGTGCAACCTACTGTCCCCTGCCACTTGCAGCCCATTAGAAGTAGTCCTTTAGCTTCTCTGGCAGAAGTTTATCTGAGGTTTCTTTACCCTCAACACCCATCTTCTGTGAGCATCACAATAACCATGTTTAGACATAAAAAGTGATTTAACTTTAAAATTATCCAAACCCGGAAATTATACAATATTATACACTTCAAATCACAGATATAGAAATTCTGTTATTATTCAAGGCTAAATCAAGAGAAAACGACTAATCACAACTAAACCAATAAATCCAAATAAATACATATTTAATCTAATATATATTTTTACTTTATTTTTATGGACAGACAATCACATTCCCAACCTGCTCCTGCACCAGCCTGCAGGGCAGCCTGTCCACAAGAGCATCCCAGAGGGTCCAAGAACAGACCCAGAACCCAACTCAAGGGGAGTCATGCCAACACATAGGCCTCCCAAGGCGTCATAGCCAGTCAACCACCTCCTGCATCACAAGCCTAATCAACCAGCCTGAATTCAAGACAGAAGCTGCTCTCAAGGCCTGCCACAAAAGTGTCCTACATCAGGGTCACCGGGAACACTGAGGTCACTTACACCTCCACTGTGTACCCAGTCATCACCTGGCCCCACACTCTTGATCCAAGATTTGTCACTTCCTGCCCCCGCGTTTTTGGCACATCCTATGAGCCATTGGCCACCATTGAAGAGCAATCTGCGCCTGTGTTGTATGCCACCATTGACGGCGCCAGCGCAACCAAGCGTGATCCCACCTTCTACACAAAGGTTTTCATCTCCTGTGTTGAGCCTGCCAGCCAGGATGCCGCGGTACCTGTCAAGGGCCAGCATCAGTTGACAGATAGTGAGCGTGAAGCTCTCCTCAGCTGCTTGAATGGGGGAATGGAAGTTTGGGATATTGCGTCCCAATTTGGGGTCATAGCCAGATATATTGGCAACATCAACAAAAAGTACGGCAATACCAGGCAGATTGCTGAATTCTTCAAGGCTAAGCGGCAGCCCAGCCTACTTCAACCCGTGCACATCAATGCAATCAAGCAGTGGGTATCCAAGGATTGTCACCTGGACTCACTTGCTGTCCAATCAATGCTGGCCACAGAGTTTGGGCTTTCTGTTTCCAAAACCCTTGTCTACAAAACAATGGTCAATTTGGGCTTCTTGTGGAAGGTCCTCAGAGTTTCTCTGTACAATAGGAACAGCAAAAGCAATTGAGGATTGACACATTTATGCCAAGACCTATGTGGCTCTTTTGCAGACTGGTAATGTCCAGTTTTTTACATTGACAAATTGTTGTTTTCCTCCTCACTCAGTTCTAGGCATGGGTGGGTCAAGAAGGGGTCCAAGGACGGCGTAGCCCATTGTGAATTTGTCTGTTCCCAGACCTATTCAATGGTTGCGCTTCTTGGTCCTTGCGGGTTGGATCAATACTAAATGATCAAGGGTTCCCACAATAGCAGGACTTTTCTCAATTTTCTCTGAGCTGTGAAGGAATACCTCAGGATCAATTAAAGCGGTACAACCAACATTGTTGTGTTGGATAATGTTGGGCTCCACAAAGTGGATCTGGTTGTATCCAAGTTTCCACCCATTGACAAGAATAGCCATTCCTCCAACCACCGGCTTAATGATTGTCCAATGAGACTCCTCTTCCTCCCGCCATATTCCCCATTCCTGAATCCAATTGAGGAGGTCTTTGGGTGGATAAAAAAGGGTGAAGAAAGTCCTTCCTCAGGACACCAAGAATCTCTTCAACATCCTTGAGGTCAGACAATTCACAATGCCACCCAATGTGGTGGCGGCTTTTTACAAGCACTCAGAATCCTTCCTCCCCAAAGCCCTGGCCTCTGAGCTAATCAGATAAATGGGCGCTCCAGGTTTATTTGTTTTTATTTATTTTGTTTTTATTAGGACTCAAAAATTATTAATTATATATAATGATGTGATGTTGAATTTTATTATAGACATATAAGAATTAGTAAAAAAATATAATTAAAATTAATTATCCTAGATATAGAGTTATGTATTTTTTATTATGATCCACCAAATAGTGTATTGAGCGTAGAGTTAACAAATAAACTAAATAAAAAAATGATAGAAATAGATTAATTTTATTTAAATAATTGTGAACCCTTTTTAGTACCATTGACTTTTATTTTAAAAGCCACAGAGTTGACCTTGTGAGTCATCACCTGATCCTTGATATTTCAGTGCCACTATAGCCACACAACACAAAAACCAATGATTTTCATGTATCTCTTACTAATTAGTACTTATGATGTGGGTTAAGCATAGCAAATATATTTATCAAATCATATTACAAGGGAAATTAATTAAAATTCTAAAAAATCACTTTTTTATAACATAAGTGGAGCAGGCTGTCTGTTGCGGATAAATTCAGTTCTCAATGTTTAATTATGTAATAAATGAACCCATACTCAATGAGCTAATAAATAAAAACATTTTTAATGATTTTATTATTTGACGTGTTTGCAACTATAAATAATGTTGTCAGGAATTTATACTGACTTTGTTCTACCTTGTTAATCTTAGCAACCTGCCAAGCCATTAATTGTAGAAGCTTCCAATATATTGCTATTAGGCTTGATTGATCTAAGAAGCCTTAATAGAGTAGATTTGGATCACTACTGCAAGAACAACCAGGAATACAATAAACCTTCAATTATGACTGGTTCCCAATTGGCTAGAGTTATTCCAATTTACTCTAGCAAACCGCCGGGTTAGTAGTTATGGGTTTTTCCAAGTATTGAAAGGATGTGATCAATTTGCTTAGCAGACCGCCAGTGCTATTGCAAATCAATGCAGGAAAGGTCACTCAAGAACAAAATAATATGCGCTAAAAATAGAGTGATAAATTAGTGCCGCCACTGCTGGCACGCTTATAGATTATGCTCTATTCTATGACAACAAGTACCCAGCGCAGGGTACTATGACATGGAATCCCATGCCATTGCATGGATTCCTGAATCTGGGGTTGATGTTGGCGGTCTGGGGACAAAAAGACTGGCCAAGCAAGAGTTAGACACGCCAAATGATCTTATCCTGGCAAGAGAGTGCAAGCTCTATAAAAGCCCTTCCATTAGACTAATGGAAGGCAGACAATAATACCCATTTCCTACTATAGAACCTTTTCACAGTAGAAGAAGATATCCAAGTTTGAAAACCGTTGTCAGTACTTGAAGAACTAAGCAAGACACCCGTATAGTAAGCTGCTTGGAAGTTGCCTCCCTTGCCATTGCTTGCTGTTGCAGTGCCAAGGAAAATCCAGACGTTGCAAGTAATGCATGTTGCCATACAAGCTAATATCAACAAAATGACAAATATATCCCTATTACTCAATAAAGCAAACAATAATCAGGCCGCCAGGTCTGAGAGCAGAACCAAAAGTTCTGACAAATGTCTTATGATATATTTAGATATTTTACTATTATAATTTAAATACTATAATTTAAATATTAAAGTTTAAATATTATACTATTAATATTTAAATTTTAATATTATAAAAAGTTAATATTTAAATTAAAATAGTAAAATAAAAAAATAAAAAAAAATAAAAAGTTAAATTGCAAGGGAATATAAATTATTAGGGAGATGCAAATTGCAAACAGAATGTGATGATTCCATGGAATTATACCCCAGAATCAAATTTTCAGCTAATGCATCTAATTGGATCCATGTACTCTTCTGTAGGTGGTGGACAACCCTGGATACAATTGCTAGAGGGTTGGCGCCTGCACCCTGGTAGTTGTTGAACATATAATCAAAGGGAGGCAGGTAAGTGAATTGATCAGCAGATTCTTTTTGGGAGGCACGTAGTACCCATACAACAATGCCAATGCAAAGGAATTGTACAAGACATGCTCAACTGTTCTATACCCCTGTGGTGTCTTCTGGCGTTCTAGTGCTAATTGGCATATATCAAGTTGTATAGGTACATCCTCCAACTTTTTGACATTAGTTTTTAATATGCAATGTAGTAGGATTCCTAGATATACTGTAACGTGAATCCTTTGTGAGGTATATTTTTTGGAGAACATGCACAATTTCTTGTAAAATTGAACTAATCTGTTTATATAAGATGTTTGACTGAATTTGAAGAGGGTTCCAGGGCGCACCTGACTTGAATCAGCCCCCCAGGCCTCAGCAAACAAAATAAATAAAGGTTTAAAAGTATTCACGAGGACTGCATCCCTGACTTTATTTGACAGTGCCTTAAATACTTCATTAAAAATTGAAGTTTTCAAATATTCAGTTCCTATTTGAAAGTTGGTTTTTATTAGGTTTTTTATATTCATTGATATTTGAAAAGGGAAATTGTTGTATAATTTCATAAATATATTCATCAAAGTTTATTTTGATATCCCTGAAAATTTCAGCCATCTCTTTGAAGTTGATATTTGCTCCTATTTTGTATGCTTCCCTAATCCATGACAAGCACCCTGTGGGTGGTAAATATTCCCTGGATTTTGCTTTGATATTTGAAAAATTATTCATATTCTGTTGAATTATTTTATTTATTTGTTTTTTTATTTGTTTGTTTTACAGGGGCTACCAGTGATTGGTAACTCCTGTAAAACCAACTGGGCATAAAGGCTGCCACTTCAGCAACCTTGTCCTCATTCCTAGTTATAACTAAAGTAAATATAAGTAAAACATAAAAATACTTACTGATTGTTTCTCCTGCGGCCCCCTCAGCCACAGGCGCCCCTTCAGCAAACTTCATGAGCGTTGGCTGCTCTTCATTTGTTTTTCTGGGCTTGATCTTCCTTATTTTCTGTGCTACTTGTTCTTCCTCTTGATTTTCATTTGATACATTTTCATTGTTTATTGTAGCTCTTCTGCTTCTTGACTGAGTTTTGTTTTTGTCTGTTTCCATTTGGTTGGTTTCCTCTTCATTTGTGTTTTTTAATATGGGATTTCATTTCCTTCAATCAATTTGATTTTTTGAGTATTCTTTCTGTTGGTTTTTACAAATTCCCACAAGTTGTAACTTTCACTTTTGAAATTTAACCACTTAAGTATTTCCTTTTGAAGATTTAAAACTATTTTCTTGTGTTCTTTGTTGACTATTGTTCCCAGGCTATTTTTTGCGGTTCTGTTTTGCTAGACCAAGGCCATTCCCTCATTTCTCAGTTGATGTACCACAATTTCCCTTATGTTATGTTCAAGCTCAACAACCTTTTGGAGGGCTGACTCTAATTTGTTGATAAGGCTGTAGATATTTAACATTATGTTTGAATTCCATCAAAAAACTGGTTTTATAGTACTACCTTCAATGCATACATATTTTACATCATCATTAATAAATTAAAGACAATAAATGTAAATATTTCATTAGAATATAGCAATTAGACGTCAACTCTTGATATTTTGATTTTACTGCATAACTCAATGCATTTTGTTTGATAAAACTCATTGTAAATAATGTTGTAACTGTGCTGTTTTAGCAGAGTTACACAGGTAAAAATATTTAGAAGATAGATAATAATCTTTATTGAGAGATAATAATTATATAGTTCATGTGAATCAAGGATAGAAGTAACAATATTGGTGATCACAAGGCTGGATGGAAGAAGGGGGTGGCTTGATCCTGATAATGAGTCAAGCGCCAAATTGAGGTATCCACTGTGAAGGATCATCATCTGTTCATGCTGATGGATTTGGTAATTCAAGTAGACTTCCTAGTCTGTCTTTGGGTGACCAGATAATTGGATTGCGGGTCACAAACCTGCTTGGTTGGAACCTTGCTGGCGGTCAAGCCTGCGGTTTTGACACCCCCCCCGGCTGAAGGTCGGCCTCCTCTGGGGGCAGGTTGTCAGGGAGGTTGTCAGGAGCCCGGGCGCCATATTGAATCAGTTGTTGTTTGGTGGCAGGCAGGGCGGTCTCTTGTTGTTTTTGTCTTGCTTTGCAGGGTGGTTACTTGGTCCAGGTTCACATGTCTCATCACATGCAACTTGAGGGTGTTGTAGTACATGAGGTGTGTCTCTGGGGTGTCAAAGGCCATGTTGGATGGGGCACAGAGATGGAGTTCCTCATAGGCGCAGGTGAGTTCTTTAACAGTGCCTATCTGGGTCAGGTTCTTTACTTGACGTATGATCATGAGCGCTGTATCCTTAAGCACAAACCTTGTCAAGAAGTCCTGTTTGAAAGTGTCCCAGTTCTTGTCAGTGTGCTCTTTGTGCCACTTGTCATACCAGGTGCCAGTGTCATGGGTCAGGTGAATGGAAATCTTTGTGATCCAGAATTGCTATGGACATTCCATCTGAGCCAGCTTGCTTTGAGCGGACTGGATCCATGCAGCAGCATTGTCGTCGTTGGCCCCGGCAAAGGGTTCCAAGGCGGCGCTGCAAAGTCTTTGTGCAACATAGGCGGGCATGGTGGTTTTGTCAGCTGGTTGCGGCATCAAGGAGGGTGCCTGAAAGAACCCTTGGGCGGACAGGGCGTTGAAGGCGGGTAGCAAGATCACTGTATTTTGGTAGAGGACAAAACCATCAGGTATCTTGGTACCAGGAGTATACGGAGTCCAGTTGGGCAGGAGGCCAGACATAATTCTGTCGAGGATTTGTTGGCTGCAGCGTGTGCAGGCAACATGCGGAATTTTTCAAGATAAGGTAGGATGGAGAGCCTACCTGTGCTATCAATGTTGTAACTGTGCTGTTTTAGCAGAGTTACACGGGGAAAAAATATTTAGAAGATAGATAATAATCTTTATTGAGAGATAATGATTATATAGTTCATGTGAATCAAGGATAGAAGGAACAAGATTGGTGATCACACGGCTGGATGGAAGAAGGGGGTGGATTGATCCTGATAATGAGTCAAGCGCTAAATTGAGGTATCCACCGTGAAGGATCATCATCTGTTCATGTTGATGGATTTGGTAATTTGAGTTGACTTCCTAGTCTGGCTTTGAGTGACCGGATAATCAGATTGCGGGTCACAAACCTGCTTGATTGAAACCTTGCTGGCAGGTCAAGCCTGCGGTTTCAACAACAAGGCCTTTTTAATTGTAATTTATTTAAATGGAATGTGTTTATATTAGAGAGCCATTAACGTTTAGTACAAATATTGATACATTGTGCATTTTAAAGCCTGTATATTTATCTATTGGTAATAGTTCTGTAAACTTTCTAGTCATATTTTGTGAGTAATAATAATGTAATGGATCAATAAATTACTGTTTATTATCATTAATTGGCTGATTTTTTTTGCTGTGGCAATTGTTCATTTTCTGATATTTACGCACTAGTATCTAATTGGTTGGTTTCACATCCAATTGCACAGGCAATAGAAAATCAAGTTGCCATCCCAAGACTGGATGCTGTTGGGGTAGCAACTTTATTTCCCATTGCCTGTGTGATTGGATGTGAAACCAACCAATTGGAACCCAGTGTGTAAATATCAGAAAATGCACTATCACCACAGCAAAGAAAATCAGCCAATTAATGATAATAAACAGTAATTTATTGATACATTACATTATTATTACTCACAAATTCTGACTAGAAAGCTTACAGAACTGTTACCAATAGGCAAATATACAGGCTTTAAAATGCACAATGTATCAATATTTGTACTAAACGTTAATGGCTCTCTAATATAAACACAGTCCATTTAAATAAATTACAATTAAAAAGGCTTTGTTTACAATGAGTTTTATCAAACAAAATGCAATGAGTTATGCACATAATATCAAAATATCAAGAGTTGACATCTAATTGCTATATTCTAAGGCAATATTTACATTTTTGGTTCTTAATTTATTATTGATAACAAAAAATATGTATGCTAATAATTTTATGTTATTCATAAAATGTACATTATTATATTAATTATGGGAAATGTTGATAATGTAAAAAAGAAAATATTATTAATTATGAATTGGAAGATTTAATATTGACTTCAATAAGTTGACATAAAGAAAAAATTTTATTTTACTGATCAAAGGACAAGAAGGGGAGGGAATGGGCGAAATGAACATTGCCTTCATCTACGCCTGTGAAAGGGACGGCATCAGAGAAAGTGGGGAGGGAATGGGCGGTGGTTTGGGAGTCGGGGTTAGAAGGCAGGTGGCTTGATGGGGGGTTAGGGAGGTAGGGTTTGTTGACTGAGAAGGGGCAGCAAGAGCTGGTTGCTTCAATTGCTAAAATTTGTCTTCCGTCACATATGCAGGCTTGATGAAACAAATGGATTGTAGTGAGAGGAGGCAGGAGTTCTTTCTGGACTTATCACTATTGCTTTCATAAAAGATGATTAGATCAGATAAATCCTGGACAAATATGGACAGTAAAAGCTCATAACCCTTATCAATTTGGGTGCACATTTCATTGTATGTGGCAGGCTTTAAGCACCTGAGAGTGGAACCAAAATTTTAGAGACATACATCTGCAAGATGCATGTCAGCGTGATTGTTGGGATAGGACCAACAGGTATGCCCCACAGCCCTGATTTCTTGGGTTGCCCATTTCTGCTGCTCCATCTCAGCACTTAGTACAACTGTGTACACAGCGTTTTGGATAGCCCACTCTTCCAGCATGACCTTGAGCTCCGTCTGGTAGGCATACCCATCTGCTGTGTTTGACACAGCAGAGTAATAATTAACACCCAATGGGGAAACTGCCAACAACACTCCAAAAAATTGATACAGGATTAGCCCGCGCTTGTATATGTCAGATTAGATGTGCTTTTCCCCAAAGTCTTGAATAATTGCCAAAATCTTGTCATATGACAAAAAACAACGTCATTCCAGGCTCTCATTGCCCTTTCTTTGATAAAATTAATAATTTTTGCATTGTAGGGGTTGGTATCCACCAAACTGGGGCCAGTGAGAACTTGATTGTATAAAAGTCTGGCAGCAACCACAACTCCGTGCATCCACAAATTCACTGTTCTCTTATTGGTGAAAATGCTGTGGAGTCCCAGTTGGAGACAGACCTAGATCAGGGGCATCTGCGGGTCACGCTCCATAATAGCCATCATGAGGGGGTGGGCTTTTTCACCTTCAGTCAAAGAACAGGCACCAGTCAGGGTCTTCTTGGTAAGGAGCCACAGTTGGCATGGGCTCGCAGGGTTGCAGCCACAGTGGACTTTGCAAAACCCATCACGGCTGCAATTTCCCTGAGGGACATAAGCATCCCTTGCTTTTCAACCATTTTGAGAACAATCTCCAGAGTGATCAATTTTCTTCTGTGTCTTGCAGGCTGATTGGCTGGGGGAGGGATGTGTCCATCTTGGGAACTGGTCAATGCCATCTGATTGGCTGTTTCAGGATTCTGGCTTTCCTGAGTGACTCCTTGGCTCAGTTGACTGGTTACAGATGCCATTGTTGATACATGATTTGGGTTAGCAGCTGCCTGTGTGTGATAGACAAACAGGGCCATGCTTGAGGACGCAGGAGAAAAACAAACTCCTGGGTAGTGCTTGCAGAGGGGCCTGCAGGTTGGGAGTGGCCATAGACAGAGGCTTCACTGTTAAGAGACCCAGCCTAGCCCTGCATGATTTTGTCAAGGCCGGGGAACAGCTCGTTTATTTGGTTGTTATTAAAAGAAGGCATAATAAATTTTATATTAAAAAACTAAACTCAAAAAGAGGAGTGTATATTTTAGTCAATTTTATTGTTAAATATGATAAGTTGGTGAATAGCAGGGTCTTAATTTTAGCCGTCCTAAAATGGAATAGGGTGATTTTTGAGAATGTCTGTGCTTCCTAAAAGAATCAGCACAAATCCACTCTAGACCCTTTAACATCCTTTTTGAGACGCCCATAAATTATATTTATTTCAAATTCACCTCATTTTTTACTTGAAATTTGGTTCTTGGATTTGATAATCCCGCAATTTCAGATTTGTTAAGTTTTACATGATGTCTATGATTTGTTTGAAATACAGGTAATCTCAAATTGTATATTAGAATTTCGCATTTCTGATTCATGTATCCCGCATTTGTTTGCTGAGTTTTGTCTTTTGTTAGTTGAGTTATCTGCTCAAGAGATCCAAAGTTTGCCAATTTAAATAAATCAAAAAAGTCAAATCAAATGGTTAATTTTATTAAATATTTTAATTTTCACTCAGCTGAGTTGCCCGCAAAAGTGATTCAAAATTTGGACAGAGGATTTGACAATCCGCGTTTTTACGTTCAGGTTCTGAATTTATAGTATGAGTTTACCAAATTTTCTCTCTGTCAGCTCTTTTGCTAACTTGAACCTGGATGTGGCATGGTTGAGATTACAATGCCTCAGTGTTATCTCTTCTCCTCTGAGAGCGATCTCAATGTGACAGCATTAAAATAATTTGAAGTACAAAGGATTGAGAACTGGAATCATGCTACCAAGATGTGAAATCAGTACCAAATCTAGATCGGTGGTACATGTGAGTTACCATGGCTGAGCAGGAAGGCAGAACTAGTCTGAGATTGAAACGACCTCGATTGGTTGAAATGCTCGCCAGGTTCAAAGAAACTATATATAGTTGACACTCCACTAGAATAATTTAGCTTAAGCTTGGGTTAGCAGATACGGTTCAAATCATGATTGGCATCCAGCACTCCTTTAAAGGTATGATGTAAATTTTGAAAGGGAAACTTTTATATTTGAAATCAGAATAAGTTCAAGTTGGTTGAGTCAAACTGGGTGTAACTTCCGCTCCCAGAAGGAAGTATATGTACATGGGACTTAAATAAAGGGTATATATTAATTCTTGGTCTGCATATCGTTCTATTTCCCTTGGAATAAACTCTTTTAGATCAACAAGAGATCACACTCATCGTACTGAATAAACTCATCCAGGTAGCAATACAAGTGTGAGAGCACCATGGTATATAGAACAAAATTACACTGTATGGATTCACCTTCATCTACGTAGAAATGTTTCCTTTTGAATATTTGAATTCCCAGCTGAATTGAAATACCATTCAGACTTTTGGTCATTAAAGGGAGTTGGTCGATATTTGTTTGGAATTAATCTTTTTAAAATAAAAAGTCAACTCAAATGGATGAAAACCTCAGTTCATAGCTAGTATTGACATGGCTACTATAAACAAAGTATAGAATGGAGTGAAGCAACATTGGCATTGGTACCTTTCAGCAAAATACTTTCATTACGATAAAGGAGAAAACAACAAAAAACTCTACTTTTATTTATAAATTCTCCTTGAGTCCTAAGATGGGAGTTTTGTTCTGTCCGCGGGGCCCGCTGGGGAAAATTTCTGAAGGACTGAGAAAGGAAATGCCGCCTGGGGGCACGAAGGAGAGATGTGACAACTCAATCGCTGGGCTATCGAAGTCACTCTCTGAGATAGAGTCTTCAGTAAGGTCAATATGAGGTAAAATGGTTCTCTCGAGTTGAATAGGGAAAAAGGGAACAGCTTGTAGTCCGGGAAGACTGACAGCTTCATTCTGTTTAGAGGCTTCGGAAGTAGGGTTTGACTCCTGGGTCAATATATCTTCGACAGTGGCATTAAGGTCCCTGTAGTTGAGGCTATCCTTTGTGATGGGCTTTTCGGAAGCAACTGAAAAGAGATCAATGTGTTCTAATAGTTCAGTCTTTTTGGTATCATCTAGAGGTTTAGTTGCAAAGGAAAGTTTTAAAGCGTCTAGAGCACGTTTAGCCTTAGGTTCTACTTCGATCGAATGCTCTTGTGAAGTCAAGAGGATCGAAGAAAATAAATCAATTGCCTTGTTGAGTTTCTTTTGGGCACGTTCCCTCTCTTCCTGCACAACTTTCTCGATTTCTTCTTTGTGGGCTTTTTCGATCTGAGCTTTACTTTCTTCAGCGCGATCATTGGCCTCTTGGCTCAATTCAGCAATTTGAGGTAGGATTTTATGGATCTCATTCACAGTAGCGAGATCATCAGATTTTCGAGATAAAAGCTGTGACTCAAAATCAGTGAGATTCTCGGCATTCTCAACTTTGCTTTCTAGTGCTTCAATACGAGCCTTTTAGATAAGTTAGAGAGGAAAATAATGGTGCTTTTTAAATATTAGACAAAAACTTGCTTACCAATCTCTTTTTGGCATTTCTGTAGCGGGTGTAAAGAAATTGAGTTACAGAATTAACAGATTTGTAGGTGCTATAGTTAACTTCAGCAGGACTAGGGGTGCTGGGGGCAGGTGGTGGGATGGGCTCCTTAGAAGCCTTCTTCGAGCGGGGGGCAGTTTTGATGCTTAAGCCAGGTATAATTTCTTCGAAAACGTAGGCATCGCTCTTAGATTTCCCAATAGAACTGCCCCCATTAGTTGCTGCTTCAACCAAACCTTTTGCCATATTTAATAAACAATTCAGACCAGAGAGATGTGAGCTGCTTGAGACCTTCCTTCTATTCAAAGTTTTAGAATTTCAATGTATGAATAAACCTAAGCCTGCTCGATCCTCATCAACTTCGGATAATACCGAAATATGCCGTTTTGGTCCCGCAAGACCCAGACCTGGAAACAAAAGCATCGTTGCCAATCAAATCTGGGATTTGAATAAAATTTTCTAATCCAAACTGCTCTACACTAACCAGCTAGAATTTATATATTCCCAATCCAGATCTGCTTCAAGCGATGCAAGCTTCACTTGCAATCTAGCTTAAATCCAAATTGCCTCAGAAATACGATTCCATAAAAAGTAAAAATAAGCCTTTTATTCCCACCATCTTCAATATCAAGCTGGCTGATTCTTTAGAGCAACAACTACAATTAACTCATACCAGGGCTGTGGTGGATCTGCTCTGATAGCTGCTTTATAATAAAGCAGCCACCTGGATCAGATCTGGCCCCAATTTATCAGAATCAGGGCCTTAAATTGCCACCAGTGGAGAATCCATTCTGGATCTATATTAAATGCATCAATGGGCTGGATGAGTCAAATTGCACTTAATTTTTAAAATTAATCTAAAATATAAAGTATAAATTAAAACCCCATTTAAAATTCAATTTAAATATTTATTACCCTAATTTTGATCTGTTGCTATAATCACCACACCCCCTTGGTTTCAGCCTGCTCTTCCACCAGATGCTTTTGGGTAGCACCAAATTCTAGATGATGCAAGTGCTGCAACCAAGATCAACTCCCTGTCCACCAACACATCTTAAAATACACAGGGTGTGCTCATAGAGGCACCTGTGATTGTTCACACATGAAGCAGTTTTGCAAGCATGAGCTGATGTTGTCCAGGTAAAAATAGTTGCCTGAGAGAGGCAGGTGTTTGTTGCTTTGTTTGCTAGCCCAGCTGCAGTGGCTGGGGTTTTGCTCAACCAAGGTGGTTGAGATTTGCTTTATGCCTTGTAATGTCATTGAGGTAGCCCTCTATTGATACCTAGGAAGGATAAATAGAGTACCTAGGAATGGTTATGCCAAAATGGTATAAGCATTCTTAGACCAGATGTGTTACAATTATAACAGTATTGATGCCCTCATAGGGATTGAACCCATGACCAGCTGTCAGTGGGCGGCTGGGCTGCACCCACACCTGAATTTGTTTCAAAAATCAGATGTTCAGATGCAGAAATTAATCATGCCATGTCTACTGCTATGAGGCCCCTCCTGGGCCCCAAAAGCTATGTACAAGCCCTAATAGGCATAGCTGGTACTGGGTAGGCTAATTTTAGCTGCCCAGTGCCCCCAGTTCAAGCCTCCTTCATTTGGTAATTTAGGGTTTCTGATTGGGATCTCCTTTTTAATGAGGAAGAACAATCTTCCAAATGCTTGTCAGGTCAGTCCAAAAGTAGTAATCAAATTGGTTGTGCCCTCATGACACCCACAACCAGTCTCTCAGCAACCAATGACCAGATAGTTATAGATAAGCCATGTGTAGTCCAAATAGGTATATTTAACAACACTATCAATAACTGTATGCCTGCCAACCAGATGCCAAGAAACTGGATGTCCAAACATGATACCCAGATAGCCAGAGAAGAGCATGATGGGCACCTGCAGGTGAGTAACTTTGTAAGCTCAAGAGGCCCAGTGAGACTAGTTAGTGTCATTCTTATCAAATAAAGTGTATCATGAACCTTTGATTCACAAACATACCACATTGTCTGCTTCTCATACTATTTTGCCTACAACTGCCCAAGCACCACCACCCTCAATCAGAATTAGATTGCTGAGCTCCAGATGGGAACCCAGAAGCGCCTGACTACCACCACCTGGCTGATGCTATCTTTGGTCTTGTGTGATTTAATGAGTATCCCACAACCTGAACTGAGAACAGTAGGCCTTGGAAGACTTAATGTGGTCCACAGTCCAGAAGCTCCCAAGGATTCATATTATCTAGTCTGCAACAGCAAGGACATTGCTGCGCACCCCCTCATATTTAACCGGAAGTACAGCAACCCCTCTGCCTACCTGGTTCCAATGGACCCCCCAAGCCTACTGTCACTTCCCCACTCACCTCTGGCTTCACTGGCCAGAGCAGAAAAATAATTGGATTGTGTTACCTAGCGCTCACAGGATTGATTAACTCTGCCTTTCCAGTGTAATACCCAAGCATGATGGGTACTACCTGTAGCAGATACAAAAGAAGATTGGCAAATTGGAAACCTTCAAGAGGGGTGACAATGGGGTAAATGGTCACCATCCACTGGAACACCTTGGCATGGGTGGTGTATCTGCCAAAGCTACCCACAAAGCAGGTCAAGATGTAGCAGACGGAGGTGTACGCGGCAATGGATGGTGTGAAATGGGGTGGCACCAGAGGAGGCCAAGAGCCAGTGTATGAAGAATTGAGTTGACCTGGATCTTCATGATACTTTTGGCCCAGCCCTTCTGGTGGGGGCAAAAGGCAGAAGGTCCTTGCTGATAACCTCCAATCCCAAAGCAAGCTGTGAGCACAGCTGTAAAGATGAGGTGGTCTATCTTCACTGGTTGGGGATTGAGGGTGAGATTAACTAGTCTAAGGTTTTGGCTAAGAGTAGGATTTATAAATTTTTTATTGAGGGAATATTGCTCTCAATAATAGCACAAGCCATCATTAAGAGGGGGATCATTTATTTATAGTATCTCTCACTGTGCAAAATTTTGCAAGTGGGAGTGAAGAGAGTAGATGGGTGAACCTGAAAGTCTGGTTTGTGAGGGTTGGCATTGGGCAATTGGAATAGGGTCAACTTCTTGTTCTCCCACTATCTGTGACTGGGCTGACAATTCTTTGGTGTGGCCAATGGATCCTGGTTGGAGTATTTCCAGGAGAGAAAATGATCTCAGGCTTCCTTCAATATCTAATTTTAGACTGGATGGTTAGGTTTGGCAAAGGTCTGGTCCCAACCAAGTGATATGGGTCCTAGATCCCCATTGGTTGAGGCCAGGATTGATGGGCAAGGTTTGGATGGTGTTCTTGACTAATTTAGGGCTGCAAGGTTTGCCCTCTATTTTTATTCTTAATATATGGGACTTATTTGATTGGCTGCTCCCCTTAATGAATTCTGATTGGCTGGAGGGGACTGGGACCTGGGTAGCAAGCAGGCAGGCGGGCAGGAGGAGGCTGGCTTATGGCTCCCTGGGTTGCAGGTGGCTGGCAGGTGCCTGCGCAATGCGGCAGGCGCCTGCCCAGATGATAAATTATTCTAGGCTCCACTAAGTTATGCCTTTACTTTTAAATTATTTTCCCCATTTGGGAGAGGGAAATTCTTCTCATATTGAGAATTATTTGGACTCATAATTTTTTCCTGTCCCAAATTGGCATAATGGTGAAAATTTGGTTAGTGTCAGGAATATTCCTGTCAAAACCACAGGCTCAACCCACCAGCAAGGTTCCAACCAAGCGGGTTTGTGACCCACAATCTGATTACCCGGTCACTCAAAGCCAGACTAGGAAGTCAACTCAAATTACCAAATCCATCAACATGAACAGATGATGATCCTTCATGGTGGATACCTTGTTTTGGAGCTTGACTCATTACCAGGATCAAGCCACCCCCCTTCATCATCCAGCTGTGTGATCACCAATAATGTTCCTGTTATCCTTGATTCTCATGAAATATATAATCACTATCTCACAATAAAGATTATTATCCATCTTCTAAATATTTTTCCCCGTGTAACTCTGCTAAAACAGCACAGTTACAACATTAGTAGCACAGGTAGGCTCTCCATCCTACTTTATCTTGAAAAATTCCGCCTGTTGCCCGCACACACTGCGGCCAATAAATCCTTGACAGAATTATGTCTGGCCTCCCGCCCAACTGGACTCCATATACTCCTGGTACCAAGATACCTGATGGCTTCGTCCTCTACCAAAACACGGTGATCCCGCTACCCTCCTTCAACGCCCTGTCTGCCCAAGGGTTCTTTCAGGTTCCCTCCTCAATGCTGCAACCAGCTAACAAAATCACCATGCCCACCTACGTAGCTCAAAGACTACAAAGCGCCGTCTTGGAACCTTTTGCCAGGGCCAACAACAACAACACTGCCTCATGGATTCAGTCCGCCCAGAGCAAGCTGGCTCAGATGGAATGCCCACAGCAGTTTTGGATTGCAGAGATTTCCATTTGCCTGACCCATGACACTGGCACCTGGTGCAACAAGTGGCATGAAAAGCACATCAACAAAAACTGGGATACCTTTAAGCAAGACTTCCTGGCAAGATTTGTGCTCAAGGATACAGCGCTCATGATCATACACCAAGTAAAGAACCTGACCCAGACAGGCACTGTAAAGAAACTTAACCACGCCTACAAAGAACTCCAACTTTGTGCACCATCCAACATGGCCTTTGACACCCCAGCCACACACCTCATGTACTATGATACCCTCAAGTTGCATGTGATGAGACATGTGAACTTGGACCAGGTGACCAACCTGCAAAGCTTGTACCGTGAAGCAGAGAAAGCAGAGCAAACCTCCAACGCACTTCATAAGGCACAAACTAGGAAACGAGGAAAACCCAAGGACTCCCATCCAGGCAGGCGCTCCTCTCAACCACCACCTGGAGGCAACAGGAATAACACCAACCACAAACCCATGGGTTCACATGGACATGGAAATGGAAATAATGGCCAGTCAAACTGGACCCATTTCTGTGTCACCGCCACGCAAGACAACCAAGACAAGGGAAAAGCTCAGGGAGAGCACTAAGCAAGCCAAGCTCTCCCCACGCAACTCCTGACTCGCCCAATGATGAGTACCAACCCAAGGACGTGGACCAATGCCCAATGATCCAGGTGCCCTCGGAGGACCTGGTACTGTACACCATTGCCAGACATCCCAATAAATTGATGTCCTATCCTTTCCGCTTTTGCGGTTACACAGGCCCAGCACTCCTGGATTTGGGCGCAGAATGAACTCTGGTCAACAGTAGCTTTGTGGACAAGTTCAAGCTAGCCACTAATACTTTTCAGATTAAAAACGTGGTCTTGGCTGATGAACACCACATTGCCGTGACAAAGGAAACAGCCCATTTCTCTGTCATGCTTGAGAACCTCCACTCCACCATCCAAGGTCCCGTCATTGACTTTCCTAAGTTTGACATTGTGCTGGGACTAGAATGGCTGCAAAAGAACAATCCTCGCGTAGACTGGGCAACCTCAGTGTTGATCATCAAGCGTGAAGGTATCAACCACCAGATCTACCCTGACTCTGTCGACCAACTTCTACATGACCACGTCTTTGTGCACATCACAGAGACCCAGGACAGGAAGAAAAACCTGAAAGCAATTGATTGGGACTCCTGCCAGTACAAGATCATACATTTCAAAGACCACCAGGATACCACTACGCCTCAGGATTGCAAAATTGTAGCCCACCACCCAGAAAGCTTCAAGGAGGCTTTACCCAGGTTGCCTCCAGAAAAGCATATCTAACACTCCATCTAACTCAAGGGAGCTGTACCCAAGGCGCAGCCCATCTATTTCCTGACCCCAAACAAAGATAACACCCTACGTGTCTACCTCAAAGAGGCCTTGGAGAAAGGGCTTATCTGTCCCTCACAATCTCCCTTTGGGGCTGCTGTATTCTTTGTGGCCAAGAAAGATGGCACCCTGTGTCTAGTCACAGATTACCAAGCCCTAAATGAAGTTGCCATCAAGAAGTGTTACCCACTACCACTCATTGACGGCCTCTTTGATGCCCTGGGCAACACCACCGTCTTCTCCAAGATTGAGCTAACTGCAGGCTACAACCAGATCTGTATTAAGGAGTAAGATATCTCCAAAACGGCCTTCCACACTAAATATAGCTCCTAAAAATGTGTGGTACTCAACTTTGGCATGATCAATGCTCTGTCCACCTTTGTAACCTTCATGAACAAAGTATTTGCGCCCCACATAGGCAAGTACGCCCTAGTGTACCTAGACAACATCATTGTCTACAGCCCCTTTGTGGAACAACACCACAAAGACCTCAAGGCAGTCTTTGCTACCTTGGTATGACACAAACTGTTGGCCAAGCCCTCCAAGTGCCAGTTCTTTCGCAAACAACTACCCTTCCTAGGACACATAGTCTCAAAAGACAGCATCAAACCCAACAGTCAAAAGGTACAGGCCATCTGCAAGATGCCGCCACCCAAGGATAAGTCGGAACCCCACACCTTCTTGCAAATGGTGGCCTATGTATAACACTTCATACCTGACTGTGGCATTTCAACTGCCCCCTTATCCGCCATAACAGGCGCCAAGTCCAAGTTTGTATGGACCCCCCCAATGTGACCTCTGTTTTAGATGTCTCAAAGAGAAACTCACGACAGCTCCCATCCTACAATACCCCAAACATGACAGGGAATACCAAATGGAAACCAATGCCTCAGATGCATCCATTGGGGGAGTCCTAAAAATCAAAATAGTGATGGTGACTTCCTGCCTGTAGCCTATGAATCACGAAAGTTGTCAGATGGCAAGTGTCAATACCCTATCCACAACAAAGAACTGTTGGCCATTGTACACTGTCTAGTCAAATGGCAGTGTTATTTAGAACAACAGGAAGAATTCACAGCATTGACTGACCACAAGGCACTCATATATTTCAAAACTCAAGCAAATCTGTCTTGCCGCTAAGCCCACTGGATAGAGCTATTGAAGAGGTTCAACATGCTCATACAGTACAAACCTGAAACCGAGCTTGCCATGGCAGACGCCCTGTCCTGCCTGTATGCCCATGCTTCAAGAGGAAAGAATGGGCTTGACCCAGACTGGCTTCTCTTAGTACTACAAACAAAGGACAAAGGTCCCCCCCCGGCACAACCAACATAACAAAGGAAACAGTCATCAAAAATGAGCACCTATTTGCTGACGTATATGGGACCCTACACAGAAAAATGTCTGATGGCACAACCATTCCCTACATTCCCACGCATCAGCGAGTCAACACCATCCTACGCTATCACAGAGACCTTGGACATACCAAGAGCCAAAACCTATATGAGTTCCTCAAGCACAAGGCCTGGTGGCCAACCTTATATTGCAATGTTCAAGAAGTTCTAGACCAATGTAAGGTATGCAAAAATTTTGCAAAAAGCAAAACCCCATCTAATTCAGTACTACCTATTCACACACAACTACCTTTCAAAGTATGGGCTCTTGACATTGTGGGCCCCATGCCAGGAAAACATAATGACAAAAAGTATATCACCACCATCAACTTTGCCAATCACTGGCTGGTAGCGCAAGCGGTGAAGACACATATTGGCAACAACATTCAACACTTTATTGGCAAGAGATCATCAGCAAGTTTGGTAAACCCAAATTTTTGATCACAGACAGAGGAAAAGAATTGACCTCTGAAACCACCAACGTATACCTCACAAAAATGGGGTCAAACACACTGTAACAACACCATACCACCCACAGGCCAATGGACGTATAGAGCAGCTTAATGGCAGTCTTGTGCAAGCCTTAGCCAAACTCACTGCCAGGAGACCTGAAGACTGGTATAAGCAGCTATTGACTGCATTACTTGTGTTCCAAACCCAAGTGAACAGATCCACCGGGAAAAGCCTGTTTGAACTGGTATACAGCACACAGCCAAATATCATTCAAGCTTTGACAGGAACTAAACTGGAAATTCCAAGTGAAGTCCCTCCACGCTGAGACCCTCACGTTGTAAAAGCTAACAGCAAACAAACAGTGAAGGAGAATGAACATCTACAAAAAACCTTTGTCCCCATCTGCAATAGACATGAGGTTGGGGACAAAGTTTGGGTCATGAATGTTGACAAGAGCAAGCTACAAACCAAGAAAGTGGGGCCAGCAATCATCCTGAAGGTAAACAACAATAACACTTACCTTGTACAAGGGCTTGGAAAACGTAAGCAAGACAAGACCCTACACCATGATTGCCTATGATCCTGCAAAGTGAGACAGAAAAAGCGAGAAACTGCCCTGCCTGCCACAGAGCAGCAACTAGTTCAATACGGCGCCTGGGCTCCTGACAACCTCCCTGACAACCTGCCCCCAGAGGAGGCCAACCTTCAGTTGGGGGGTGTCAAAACTGCAGGCTCAACCTGCCAGCAAGGTTCCAACCAAGCAGGGTTGTAACCTGCAATCTGACTACCTGGTCACTCAAAGCCAGACTAGGAAGTCAACTCAAATTACCAAATCCAACAACATGAACAGATGATAGTCCTTCATGGTGGATACCTTGGTTTGGCGCTTGACTCATTACCAGGATCAAGCCACCCCCCTTCATCATCCAGCTGTGTGATCACCAATCATGTTCCTGTTATCCTTATTCACATGAAATATATAATCACTATCTCACAATAAAGATTATTATCCATCTTCTAAATATTTTTCCCCGTGTAACTCTGCTAAAACAGCACAGTTACAACATTCCTGACAACCAGTGGCTGGCCCATGGGCTGTGGCTGGAAAATCCCTATCATATCTGGTAAAGTTAAGTCTCCTCATCTGGTTAGCAATGCCTGTATAAATCACTGCTCCTTTACCCCTTAATAGTTCAGTGCAGTACACCTGGTATCCTGATAAGCTGAGATAATTATACAGATGGGGTTCCCTTGCAAAGAGAGAGAAAGCCCAGATAGAAGCCCTCTGTATTGGACAAAGGAGAGAAAGTCTAGAAGTAAGCCATTTATAGTGGCCAAGAAAGATATTGAAGGGATAAATGATTAAGATCAAGAGAAAAGATAAAAGGGATAAAGGGAATAAATAGAAAGATACAGAAAATAAATAAAGGTTTTTTGTTTAGGAGAATAGACCAGAAGATAGGAAAGTTTTGATCTGAAACAGGGAACTGGTTAATGCTTCAGTGTGAAAAGTGTTAACAGTTGAGCAATGTGAATTAATTTCCTAGTTGAATCACAATGGAACTTCATAAATAGGCATTTTTGAGTTCTACAATCATTGGTTGAGCTGAGGGCATGTTTACTGATGAACATCAGTAGTTGGAAGACAAAAGCTTAAGGTATGATTGAGAAAATAGTGGATTGATAATTTAAGCTTTTGAGAGAGTAAGTGTGTAAGCTTATTTTATCTTATAATAAAGTGAGTGTCAATAGTTTACACTTTTTTTGAAACAGTAGGGTTGAACCCCTGACAAACTTTGGCACAAGAGACCCTGTGCCACCCAACTTGACTTCTCTGGCACTCAAAGCCAAATGTAGAAGTCAAATAAAATTACTAGACAAGGAAAATGTAGAAGTCAAATCAAATTACTAGACAAGGAAAATGTAGAAGTCAAATCAAATTACTAGACAAGGAAAATGTAGAAGTCAAATCAAATTACCAGACAAGAAAAAAAACCAGTGATAATCCCAACCAAGTGGCAACTTGATTTAACGCTTCACTCATTAAAAGAATCAAGCCATCCCCTTGCCTAATCCAATTGATTGATTTTCCCAATTTTGCCTCTCTTAAAATGATTCACTCCAAATATATAATCCTCATATCCAAATACAGGCATTATCTAGTTTATAAAAATTTACTCTTGCAACTCTGCTAAAATAGCACAGGTAAAGCAACCACATTGTATTTGATGGCTCAGAAATATGCAGTATTTGAAATTAGCTGAGCTCCAGATGTTGAGAAAACCTGAAAGAAATATTTCACACTCATATCTGTCAGTGTAACTGGACAAGGTTTGGTAAAAAACTGTCTCTTTTAGGAAAGCTTCCAGGAATGCATACCAGCAGTGCTCTGTTTTTCTTTACTGCTGGGGTGTTCCATTTCCCAATATCTTGTAATCCTGGGCATTTAATACCAATTTATAGCAGGATATAAAAACTATATCATCCAAAATAGAGGACAGACAGCGGGTAGTGGTAGCACAAATCACGGGGTTGTAGGGAAAATCAGAGCCACTATCCAACTTATCAGCTGGCTGATTGGTTAGGACCAGAACACTAACAACAAGCCCATGCATTGAGAGCTGTGCAGTGCAGCAGGCAATGGATAGCTGTCAAGCTCAAGTAGGTGTCTGACCTCAGTCATTTGGAGGTATGGGTCACATCAAAGAAAGTCAAGCATGATGGGATAGACATCCTTGAGCTAGAAATCTGGCTGCTTCTTTTGCTTCTTAGTAAGCTTTGTGCTGCTTTTCTTTGTGAGAGCCCAAAATTCTCTTCTTATCACTGCCTTAGTGAATTGCAGGTGGGTGAAATTTTTCACAGATGCCATACTGCTTTAGTTGAGGGTCATTATCTTCTCAACAATTCCATTGGTTATCAATTGTTGCTTGGGAGCATACTTTTCATTCTGATACCCAGATTAGATGAGGCTCAGTCTGATTGGCCCAAATTGCTGCAAGATAGTTGGATTGAGTTAGAGAAGGCCAAAGTTGCCCAGGCTTTCACATATAGCACAGGATTGGGTTGGGCCTGGTCTTGGAGTTCCTCATATTGGCTGTCAAAAAAAACATCCAGTGCTGCACCTGGAGACACATACAGCTTGGCCTTCTAACAGCTTAAGTTAAATTGGGTGTACACAGGGGCCATGGCAGTTGTGTTTCCTTGGTCAGCAGCCTGAGGTTAGAGTTGCTCCTGGTATTGCTCCTTGACAATATCAAAGTTTTTATCACTAGTTAAACCATTTTACAAAAAACAACAAAAATTTGTATTAAAAACAGAAAATCAAAGTATTTCCAGAGTATTGATTTCATTTAAGCATGTACTCCTATTCAAGACATTATCTCAGACATAAATGGACAAATTTAGAAGCACATACATTGAAAATAATGCTGTAGTTCCCTGGATAGATTTTGATGGATTTCAGAAGAAAATCACTATTTCTATTTTTAGTCTCAAAAATTGAGTTATTTGGGTTTGAAAATATCACTTTTGTGACTGAACCAATTCTGTTCTCTGATTGTATCTTTTTTGTTACATGGTCACCATCACATTTAAAACATATTGCTTCAGAATAAGACTGGTTTATGTTTGTTCTGGATATGTGTTACCTTTGTTTGCAGTCCTATTTTCAGGATTCTGTATTTGATTTCAATTTTGTTGTTTGATTGACTGTTTTTGTAACCTGGACCTAGATAAATGGAACTTTTGTTAAGTAAATTGGCCTTTAACTGGTTCCAGTTGACATCTGTTGTGACTGAACCATTTTTGTTTATCTCAACAGGTTGGAAAACTACTTTACGTGTTGACCTGAATGTTATATTCAATAATTTTATCCCAAAAATAGACACCCATAATGTAATTTTTCTTATCTTTGCTCCTGATTATAAAGGTTATTTAGGATATACTGGTAATAATATGACAGCTTCACTATCTTGTTCTTATACTTGATATTTTTCTTGTTTATTTCAACTGCTATAGAAGTTTGTGGGTGGATCAAGATTTTTGCTTCAGTGCCTGGGTTTATTTTTCCCCTGAATTTAATAGATATGGTAGCTTTGGAGTGTTACTGAAGTCATTTTGTCTTTGTAATAATTAGAGTTGTTGTTAATTCCAATCTAAATATGTTTCTAGTATGTACCTTTTGCTGTATGCTTGAATCTTTTTGCCCATTGATATCCATCTGGCGGTTAGAGGAGCCTGTATTCTTACTAATGAGTTGCTTTTGTTCTGGGCTGAGATATATTTTCATCTCATCAGGTTATAAAGCTAATGTACAAGAATTTGTCATCACCCCAAATAAAGATTATCTTATTAAAAATATCTTCTGTCCCCTCTTGGACTTTTGTCTTCCCCCAACTTGTCCAAGTACTGAACTATAAACAGTTCAGCTGCAACAATCCAAAACAATCATATATGGCCAGGGCGCCCCTATGCCTCCCATAGCCTTTATAGTAGCAATGTCAGCTGGCAATGATGCAGTTGATCTTAATGACAATATAAGTATACTCTACAGTATATGCCCTTATAGAAGGCTGGGAGTAAGATGTTTTATGGAATGACGATAAATGAACATGTGGCAAAGTATGAATCATTCTCTTATGTAACCAATCCTGATCAGATTTGTTAAATGTAATCAAGCATTATATGTATGCAATTGCATCCTTCAACAGATGTTTCGTGTAGAATAGAATATCTATAGAACAGTCAAATCCTGGAAAGTATTTTAGACGTGTCATAGCAAAGATTAGCTGTAACAAGATATGTAATGATTTTCATTATTTTTTACAGTGCAGGAGATAATAATTTAGAAAAATGTCCCATTGGCTATTTCGTTTGAAGAATCAAGGTATATCTCTAATAGAGTTAACTCTTTAACAAGCTTATTTAGACAGTTTTAGCCATTTAGGAAGCTTAGTCTTTCCTTGAGGCTCCAAGTCTACTTTGGATTCGACTTTAGGAAGCCTTTCCTTTGGATCATCATCTGCAGTGACGGGAGCAGTCTTATCGCTGGAAACGGTGGGAATAGGGGGTAGGGGAAGGGCCTCGGCACTGGCAGCAAGAGAATTGATTAAGATGGGTACGTCAGCCTGAGAGTCTGTAAACCGCAGGTGAATTTGAGCAGATGGCACTAAACCAAGGCTGTAGAACGAGTCGTCTGAGTCAGGATCCAGACTGCGATAGGGTGGGGCCTGTGAGAGGACAAAGGGGCGCCTCGAATCGTGAAGGGATGAGCGGATCACTTGACCCAAGGCTGATATGGGTTCTATGGATCTAAAGGTTGCCTGTAACTGAGTGGTGTCGGGGAGTCGTACACGGATAGTGGTGGTTGGATGCTCGTCCAGCCATCGTTTCTTTTCCTTTTCAACCATAGCCTTGGTTTTAAGAGGCGCACCTTCCATTAGCTGGCGAGTGCGTGCTTGTTGGCCGGAGACTGCCATTTTAAGTTCTGCCGATGACAGCTCAAAGTGGCTATCAGGGAGGTCAAGACGTGCGCTGAGTGAGATATCAGTTTCAGCTACTTTGAATACTTGAATTCCTCTGTCAATAGTGTCAACTCCAGTTTGCAAATTTGGTTTGATTTCTGTATCGGAAGTTGATACAAGCGGGGTTTTCTCTTCGCGAACAGCTTTTGGTTTCGGCTGGGGTGCCTCAATTGGAAGGATTTGGTTATTGGTGCATGCTTCTTGAATCTGGGTACATATATCAGAGTAAGCAACCTGGGAGTTGCGGAAGCTGAGTCGAACGAGGATGTTTCCTGAGGTTATACCCAGACTCTGAAGGGTTGTCTCATTCAACTGAGCGAATCCAAAAACTTCCTGATTTAAAAGCTGAAAAACAGGTGTAATCCACGAGTCATCTTCGGCTGTTTGTTCAATAGGAGACTTTTCAAAGGCGCTGAAGAGGTTAATAAATATAATGTTGATTTACCTAGAGTGTTGAGTAGCGAAGAGATTTAATATTCCCCAGAACGATGTAGAGGACATGAACCTCTCAACCAGTCGTTGACCGTTTTCCAATTGTAGCGCAACTGTTATCTGAGAAAGCCCTAACTATTAATAAAAAATATTTATCATTAAAAACCTTTAGATGCTTTTCCAATCGGTGTAAGCTCTAATTTTGTTCCTGGTGCTAGATTGGCAAACCGCATCGAGAGGGAAGAATCGAGCAAAGCCTTCTTGTGTCTGAAGAGAACTTTAGAAAAAGCTTTTAAAAAAGAAAACCACTTCTGGAAGATTTGAGGCAATCAGCCACATTTTTATAATTTATGTGATACTAATAAGAAATTCCCAGGTTTAAATAAAAATAAGCATTTAAGGTTTAGAGTTGGATATAACTGTTTATTAAAAAGAAAAAATGGTCTGGGGCTTGTTAATATTTGTGGCAATTTCTTTATTAAAACGGTAAAGTGGTTCAAATTTCGATCACTAGTTGTGCACATCCAACCAGGAAACAAGTAAAATTTGCCAAAAAAATATTTTCTATTGAGAAAATTCTAGCACATGAGTTTAAAAAGGGATATTGCGAGAAACAAAAGGAGAAAGATAGGGTATGAAGTTACCTCAGCCCAAATGCGAGAGGATCTCCCAGCGCATACTTGGTAACGACTTGGTTGATGACCTCGGTCAGTGGGGTAGAAGGAGTGGTTTTGACAGTATGGGTCTTGAGCCCCAAGCCTGTAGGATTCGGGAAGCTTACAATGACACTCGACATTTAATGCAATATAGTAAAGAGCTGGCAATATACCAAGGAACCCAGATCTTTATAGAGTAAGCCCTTACCATTGTTTGACTACGCAATTCTTCATGGAATCTGCTCTTCTTAAGCCATTCACTTTGCTTGGGCGAGAAGCCAATTGATCCACAAAGATTCTTGGATTTAAGCCAGTCAGTATATCCCATTCTTAAAGTTCTTGCCCACCCAATCAAAACATGGATCTGGAAATTTGAGATCAACCATTCCAGAAAGGATCTATGTAAAGTTGCTTTTACAGTCACTATAAAAATTAACCAGTCATCGCATTTATTTAAAAGAAGGGAAATTAAAATAAATTAAAATGATTAAATTTGGCATGAATAGATGCATCACAAAATTTTTACCATGTACAGAGAGAGAAAATAAGCAAAACAATAAAAGCAATAACAATAAGTATATTTTTAAAAAAGAGGAATGCTAAGGCTTTAGCTCAAAAGAGTATTTATGCTCATAAATGTCAGGAGTCCATCCAGTGATGGGCTCCAGAGGACTGGCGGGCAGACAGCCTATGGGTCCAGAGGGGTGGGCCCATCACAGGATTGGGGCCAACTTTACAATGTACGAGAGAGATCTTCTGAGAATGGCCCAAGGCCTGCTAAAAGGTATCATAGAGTCAATTAGGCCTGTAAGGGTGATATACAGGATACCAAATATCTAAGTTGAGGTAGATTCACTTGTTGCTGCTGGTTCTTGTGGGTGGTCAGACCGCGGGGTCAATAGGGGAGTCATGGGTACCAGATACACAGGCTGTCAGGAATGACAATTTGGATGCTCCTAAATCTCAAAATATGGAACCAGAGTCAAACCCTGGACAAAACCCTTTGCGGACTGCCAGACTCATAGTCTGGGAACACAATAACCCACTATTAATTGACAAATTTGCTGCCAGCCCGCCAGGATCTGAACCCTTAGCTGCCCCGCAGATTTCTGCAAGCAAACCGCCAGTGCAAGATGCTGAGAATTCCCCCAAGGTGCCAACGCCTGACACCGGCGGTTTGCCCGGTGAAATAGACAAATCTCCCCCTGGGAATTATTCCAAACTCTCCCAAAGTCCCGAGGAAGGCACTGAACCCAAAGAGGCACCCAACATTCAAATCAATAAACAGAAGGATTTGAAGTCTTCTCACCCCAAAGCGGCCAGTGGCAGACCGCCAGTGCCGAGCGCCACACTGCCATCTGAGACACCTGATGCCAACCTGCCTGAGTCCAGAAAACCCGACCAAGAGGTGAAGCCTGGCAGTGAGGGATAAATACCTGCCAGGCCAAGACCAAAACCCCATTGTCATTTTTAAATAAAGGTTATGAGATATTGGTTTCCCCAATTCTTGCCGTATTTTATCCTTGTAATCTGCCAGTTCACTTGAAGATCATCTGGTCCACCCGCCAACCCGCCAGCTACGTACCGCCCGCCAGGTGCTCCCTTTGGTCCTGTCCACTTCACAGAGTATCCCCTAAAGCCCGAGTACAGAGACTATACCGCCAACAACATACTAGCCCGGGATCCCTTGGCCAGAATCACTGAGAGAACCAGATACAACCGAGAAGGCCCTTGGTACATTATCAAACCCGGCCTGTTCAGAGATAAATACAACTTTCTCCCTGCCTACCAAATAGACATGGAGTCACCCGTCACCCCCAAGCCAATGCCTACCTCTGCTGCTGAACTCCCACTGGACCATACCAACAAGCTTTTTGGAATCATATATATAACTCTCACGGGAGTAATAGATACTATTGTCCCCGCCGCTGGTCCATGGTTGTGGTTGGGCAAGTCAATATCCTACCTCATTAAGTTAGCACCAATCCTTTGGTGGGCCCTGCCCACCCAGTCTGCAACCCGCCAGTTCCCAGACGCTAGCGAGCCGGCCAGTCAGGGTTGGTTCCCTGACACAGGCAGGTGGTTGTACTTGTTGCGAAATAGCAAGAACCGTTTGGTGATCCAAGTTCCTTCACAACCAATAAGCTCAGTTCCTCTAGTTCTGGCTTCTGGGTTGTGGAGGAGGATCTCCTCAAGGGTGAACTCAATGTAGTCTGGGTTCAGAGGATACTCGGTGAAATAGACAGGGCCATACAGGACTCCAGGTGTCAGGAACACTGTTCCAACCATTCCTAACAACAACAACAAGGAATCTTTATACTTATTTGGTATGAATATTTATTCCCCTAAATTGGATGTTCCCCTAGGCCCTAGAAATGGTTTTTTTAGGTTGCAGTATATTGAACTTATTACCTGAAGTCAGTCTTGGAAAAGAACCAGAAATTTGATCAATTATCACTACAGGGATCAAACCTGGGTCCTCTTGCTGGCCACGCGGTCAACTATTCAAAGTTAGCTATTCAAATTCAAATTTACATTTCAATTCCCCCAAGAAAGAGCTCTTCAGCCAATCAGAGTTTATGCCTGGGCTTGCAGACCGTGAATCTGCTTTTGCCTTGAATCCCAAGCTCGCTGTCAAATCTACAAGCTCTGTACTACAACAGGATCATCCAGACAACAAGATATATTCTTCTGGTGGTTGTTCCAACCATCAGAAGTCCCCCCAAGCTGAGCTCTCAAACAGCTGGGGTAAATAGCCCCTAGCTGTCTTGAAAGCTCAATAGGAGGCATTGGGGTTGGTAAAAATGACTTTTATGTTGTTTTCTTTGGAAAAATGTTCCCTGTCAAGTTTCCCCCCAATTTCCCCAATATTGTTCTCCATTCTCCTTGAACTGCAATTTTAATATTCTTGACAGCCTATATAAGGCTCCATCTTGTCAGGGTGTTTAATTGTTCAGCTTATTAAAGTCAATTCCTTAACCAACTTGATTTTACTTGCTAGTTTCCTTTTACACTCCAGAGCCATGAGATTACCCAAGTCCTCCCAATGGGAGCCATTTGGGTATAAATGGTTGTTTTGGATGCTCCTGGTAAAGGCCTTTACAGAAAGCGTATTGCTAGGGACCAGAGCCGATTCTGGTTCTTCCACCCCCCCAGTATCTTAATAAGTCCTGGCGCTGAGTGATACGAGGTGTATGGTATACCACCACACCCTTGTCCCCAGTCCCATCTATAACAGAGAAGCTGTGATGGTCCATGTGTAAACAGTCTTGCAGGCAAGGGTTGATTTGGCTTCAAATAAAGACACTATGCTGAAGATTGACAATGTGTTGTTGGTTTATTACAGGTAAAGGCCTATTAGGAAATGATGGCTACTAGGGAAGGTAAGGCCTAGCTAGTAGGTGAAAAGAATAGCAAAGGTAAATGTTGTCCCCACCCGATAGGAGATATTGGCTGCTGTGGGCTAGAGGTCCTCACCCAGCAGAGAACTGTGGCTGCTAGGGGTGAGGAATGAGATAGCTCAGCAGAGAACTTTAGCTGCTTGGGGTGGAGAGTGTCCAGCCTGATGGGTAGTGTGTGCTTCTCAGGCTGGAGGATGTTTAGACCCTGGTGGGTAATGTGGGCTGCCAGGGTAGAAGTGTGTGCCAGCATGGTAGGTAACTTGTCTACCATGGCTGTAAGTTTTGGACCCCTGGTGGGTAGCGCAAGCTGCCAGGGAGGGGAGGAGCTTTGAGGGCTCTAGGTACCCTGATACACTTACAGGAGGTCTGGGAGCAAGCATTCTACCTAACAAACTTGTAGGGTGTCCTCGTTTATGTCCCTATGGAAGCTTTGGGAAGATCCCAAAGTGTGCATTGTAGGGCATAGATTTGCTCAGAGGTGTCACCAAGGCGGTTGCTCAGGGAAGCAGCTGCAGAACTTGGTGTGATCAGGCCTCTGGGAAGTAAAGATGATTACTTTGAAACTGAAAGCCCATACTTAATCACCTGGGTGAGTAAAGACAACAGCATAGACTTTATTGATCTATGGTTGGATGGCCTAAGTGGATTGCCACTTTCAAGGGCCCAGTCAAACACCAGTTTAATGTAGACTCATGCCTGGGTCTACAGGTTCTGGTAACATGGACTGAGATAAAGAATCAAGGTGGTTCATGGTATGGGATCAGCAGAGAAGACCAGTAAGAAGGACTGTATGATCATAGTGAAGACTAGTTGAGGGACTGTTAGATCATGTTGAAGTGAAGGAGTAGATGGTCATAATGCAGGATTGGTGAAGTACTAGGATATCATGATTCTGGATAAGCTGAAGGAGTTGGAGATCATGATGCAGGATCAGCTGATCATGGTGCAAGAGCAGCCAGAGTATTAGAAGATCAGGGTGCAGGAGTAGCTGTAGGTCTGATGGATGAAATGGGCTACTTGGAGACTGGAATGAGCTGTTTGGAGCCTGGAATAGGCTGTTTGTTGACTGAGATGGACTGATTGCTAGTTAAGTATAGGAAATGGCTGAAGGACCAGAAGATGATAGTGCAGGACTAGCTATGGATCTAGAATATGACTTAGAAGGACTAGCTAGACTGGATACAGAAGCTAGAATGCTGATTTTAGTTTTTTAAGAGAGGAAATAATAAGAAAAGAAGCAGTTAAATAATGATTTAATACTGCCAATATTGTAATATGAAGAAAGGATTAATGGTCATATTATGTTAAGAGAGAGAAGAGAGAAGCATTTACAGTGTTTAAACTGTAGATTTATTAATAGTTAATTAATTACAGGAAGTTGAGAAGAGGCCAGAAACAGAACAGAGAAACTGTTAGGGTGAACAAGCAAATTTTGCCAAGAACAACTAGGAGAGATGAAAGGCAAGCAACAGGCGAGTTCAAAGTCACAAAACATCAAAGAAAATGCGGAGAAACATGGAGAAACGTTGTAAAATTGATGGTTTGAAATTCTCCTATGTAAAACATAGGCAGAAGTGCTTGAGATTTGCCAGAGAAAAGTGACGGGAATCACAGCAAAACCATTCAAAACGCAAAGCAGTTGTTTACCTGGAGCAAGACAGCTTCAAGTTTGAACCACAGTCAATAGCAAGTCATTTGAATAAACTGTTTGGCAAAACAGTTGAATTGAGGCGTATGATTGGCTGTAAGCTGGAGTTTATTTAATCTGTGTTTTGAGGGCTTTAACTTGAGAGTTAAAGCCTAAAAAATGAGGTGCAGAAGCAGAAAATTTGGGGCTTTCATTGACTGAAGTAAGTTATTAAGTTTAATATATTATATAGAGAGAGAAACAGGATAGTTTAAGCTTTGGAAAAAAAGAGTTTTGGAGAGATTTTGGACTGAAACAAGGAGCTATAAAAGGGGGAGCTATCTGAGGCTTTTCAGAGACTGGATCAAGTGGATTAAAAAGGCCACAAGGACTACAAAAGGAGCTGAAGACCAATTTAAAGGTGCAGAAGCCCAGGATAAAGACACCAGAGCTGAAACAGAACACAGGAGCCCAAGATAAAGGTACATGTGCCCAAGACAAAGGTGCAGGAGCCCAAGGCCAAGTACAAGGAGTCCAAGAGATTGTTGGAGGACTCCAAGTATTGGCAAATATATATTGTTTCCCTGACCCCCTGGGCCATATACCAGAAGGTTTCTAAGGGGATCTTCCTTCTGAGAGTGAATAAACACCTATTTTATGACACCTATACATATTTCTGAGATACATTTTTCCTTACAAGATAACAACAACCCCTTCCAGCTGGTCCCTGGCTATGACCCAGGACATACTTTAGAGACTGGTGGACAGGAACCCCACAGAAGCCACAAGTGTTTATGGATAATACTCCAAATACAACACCTAAACTATTCCACCCCTTGGCTTTAGCCTTCCTACTCAGCTATCTAGGAGCCTACTTCCTTCTAAAGAGATTCAATCCCCTCCTTGGTCAATATTGTTTGCTTGGAGAGCTATTCCATATGGGAATGGTCTCTGTCCCCATTGGTTCCATGGCTACAGGTTTGAACCTCTCCACGGCCATACACCTGCTTGGTGGTATGTTTCTGAGTGGATGGGTTACTGAAACCAGGAGGACAGTATAACTCAGGCAGCTGGTCCGTAGTTTCTTAAGAATGATTTTCTGCAGGGATGGGGCCAAAGAGATAAAACTGTATATAATAAAGTGTTAAAAAAGGTAAGGTATAACTTGTGTAAACCAAAGGTTCATAACACTTTATTGTAAGGATGGCAATGAGCATCTTCCCAACATTTTCAGGGCATAGGTATGCTCATTAAACTTGGGAAAACTCTTGCAATTTCTTGTGGCCCAAAAATTGGAGCTTACCAGGGTTTGCACATTCTCAGGGGTGCCCAAAACTGTTGAGTCCTCATTGGCTGGGTTGGGGTGGAGAATCTCAATTTCTCTTTTTGAGGCATAGGATTTTTCATCAATTGGCAGACCTTGTTTTTGGGAGTAATTTATGCAATGCGCCATTGGCAGAGGGCCAGTTGGTCACAGAAATACTATTCAAGTAGTGCCTTAATTGACTAGGCTAGGGGGGTTTGCAATGGGGCAAGGATTGATCACAGATTGCACCTCATAGGTTGGTTTTAGAGGTTTCTCTAGAGTCAAATCTTCCTTTGGCTTGAGTCCAAAAATGCAGGATGGCAGCCTGCAGGAGGTCAGGCTTCATATCCCAGGAATGGTATTACATCTTTTGAATCAATAGTAGATAACTGTCACTTGTGACACACTTGCCCAATTGACTGGAAAAAATACTTTTAGCAGTTTTTGGGCTTACTTTTAAATTTGAATCAATGGTGTCATAACTCAAAAAATTGGCAACCTGCAGATTGAGCGCCACCATCCCCAAATAAAGTATAACACATGATTTTCTTTTCATAATTAATTGACAAGAAGTAGGGAAAGTCTATATTTTCCTGGGCTATTTGAGCAATACCAGCTTTAAACCATTTTTTGTCAACAACAACATTTAAATTGTCTAATGTTTTCAGGGATTTGGCTGAAGTTCTTTGTTGGTTTCTTGTTTTCTGAGGGTGCGTTATCTATTTCATTTGTCTTTCTACTGTAATACAAGGGTCTGTTTAAAGAGCTAAAAATAATAGTGTTCTGGATCTAGATACACTACATAGTAACCATATGCTACTATATAGAATTAAGATAGAAATATAGGAAACAATGAAATAAAAAACAAATAGATAAATAAATAATTGAAATTATGGATAATAAAATATAAAAATAAAGATGTTTGGTGGAGAGTTTATTTGGGGCAGGAAGAAGGATGTATATAAGGTAGAATAACACAGGAAATAAGGATTATAGGAAGTGCTTGCTTGGTGTGAGAGGGGGGCTAAACTAAATAAGTTTGGCTCCCATCCTGATGAGACAAACCACCAAGATGCCAACCAGTGAATCACTGGGACAGCCGTTCTAAAAGTGGACCAAAGGGAGGACACAGGGGGCAGTTGCAGGAAATATGTGTTCAGTCCTATTAATGCCAGGCCTGTAAGCAGCCAGATAGTGTGCGTAGGTGTGTGCTCTGGGGCTACAGGTGGCTCCTGAGGGACAGGCGCTTCTTCTCCAGTAAAGGAGAGGAAGGCAAAGCAGTTTTTGCAACTGGGGAATCAATCAGACCAAGATCTGGGAAGTACAAGTTGACATTATTGCAAGTAAGACTTTTGACCAAGATCTTCCCAGTGAAGAGAAGGACATTAGCCCTAGCTGGTAGATTGTCAAGCAGGTACAGAAGTATAGAAGGGTCTTTTCTAACATGGTGAGCAGAAGAGGAGAGGCATCCCCAAAGTTCTGAAGAGGTAGACCATATAAAAAGCAACACAGGGGCCGGAGAAAACACCAGAAACCTGAGAACAGGGAACAACATTGTCAGAATCTCAGGAAAATTTGAGGGTCTGGAGTGCATTTTTCAGGCTTCAAACTATAAATTTTGTGCTTGAGGGGGTATCTGACAAGAAAACTAGTCAAACTGGCACTTTTTAACCCCAGGGAAGCTTGGTAATAGCCACAAGAGGCTTTAACATTGATTAAATCAAAGACAGGTTTGAAGTAAAGTAAAAACAAAATAAAATCAAATTTAAATTAAGTTTTTATACTAATTTTCAGCTTAAATTTCAAGTTAGAGTGAGGATTTTGAAAGCAAGCATAAATAAGAGAATAAGTATACACTGATGTTAACTCTAACAGCTTAGAGAAAACAGCCAGGAGCAACAGGGACAACATAAAGGTAATAAACAAAGTATTTTTCTAACAGTTCAACTAAAGGACTCCTAAGTGTCACAACATTTAAGCCAAGTTGCAACCAAACAAAGTTTATTCCAAATAAGAGAATGAGCAAGCAGGGGGCCTAAGGTCCCCTTGATTGACTTAAAGGATGAGGTTTGGTGTCAGGGAACCAACCCTGATCTGCTGGCTTGCTAGCGTTTGGGAACTGGCAGGTTGTAGACTGAGTGGGCAGGGCCCACCAAAGGATTGGCACTAACTTAATGAGGTAGGACATTGACTTGCCCACCCACAACTATGGACTGGCGACAGGAACAATAGTATCTATTATTCCTGTGAGAGTAATATATACAATTCCAAAAAGCTTATTGGTGTGGTCCAGTGGGAGCTTGGTGGCGGAGGCAGGCATTGGTTTGTATTACAGTAGAAAATCAAATGGAAGGGATAGTGTGTCCTTGTAAAACCAGAAACCAGCAAAGAACTGCAGCCAAACCCTTGAAAGAAATAGACAACTTAAATGCCGTCATAGACAAAAAATGGGTCAAAGCTGGGGTTGCTCAAATAGCCCTGGAAAATCTGGACCTGCCTTATTTTCCCCCAAAAGAATATGACAAGAAAATTACGCGTTATACATTATTTGAGGATGGCAGCAATCAATCTACAGGTTGCCAATTTTTTAAATTATGACGTCATTGACTTGAATTCCAATGCAGGACCTTCAACTGCTGAAAATATTCTTGCCAGCCAATCAGATGCCACAGAACCCCCTCCTCTCCCATCCTGAACTCCCTTAAGACTTCCCCATTATCCTCTAGAAACTTGTTTCTAGATAGCTTAATTTCCCTCAAAATAAAAGAAAGTGTATCCCAAAATGATGGCTTATCTGGGGCTGTTTGCCCCTGTCCTCAAAAGATTAGCCTTTGTGGCAGTCAAGGTTGCCGTTGACTCCATGGCCGCGACCTGGCCCGCCCTCTACATGCCAATGCCTTCAGATTTTTCCTCTAATTTACCCTTGCAAGTCATTTGCTTATTGACAATTTTGACCTCAATCTTTTGTTATACCATCATTGAATCCAAGATGTTGAAACTTTCCTCCTGATTTGGTCTCCTACTAGTCAAGAAACTCACAATTTGTTTATTATATCCTCATTTTATTTCCTTGAATTATACTGCATACCATTTCACTCTAACAGTTTGGGGGTGACAGGTGGTTTCATGTATAATTGGTAGGCAGGAAGGAAGTTGCATTTATCTCTGAACAGGCGTGTCTGGTAACATACCAAGGGCCTTCTCAGTTGTATCTGGTTAACTCTGTAGTTATGGCCAAGGGATCCTGGGCTAGTATGTTGTCGGTGGTGTAGTCCTTGTACTCAGGCTTTAAGGAGTACTCTGTGAAATGGACAGGACCAAAGGGGGCACCTGGCAGGCGGTACATAGCTGGCGGGCTGGCAGGAGGGTCGGATGATCTTTGAGTTAACTGGAAGATAACAAGAATAAAATATGGCAATAGTTGGTGAAACCTTTATGTGCAATTGAGCTCAAAGAGCAAAATAAAAAATTGCAGCAGTTCCCCCTGATTGGGGAAACTGCCGCAAAACAACAGACCAAATAATTGAAAATTAAAAAATGTAATTTTGGGGAAAAAGGGGTTTATACCCCAGCTGCCAGTCACATGCAGGCCACAGGCTGAGCCTGGAAGTTTTCCCACGCCTGCCTGCCCACCCCCAACAGCCAGCAACCCAGCCCTTGCCCGCCCGCCTGCTCCTGCCAGCTGGCAGGGGACGGCGCACCCCCCCACAGCGGGACTGTCCACCCCTGCCAAATGGGGAAATTGCCCAATTGAGAACCCTCAAAAGGCAATTTCCCCAAACCCAAAAAGAGGGGGAACTGCTGCCCAAATTTGGAATCTACCAAATTTGGAAGGGGATGACAAGCTGCCCAACACAACCATTACTGCATTAACTGCAGAAGTCAAATTTGGATGTATGAAAACATCCAATGATACACCAAACCAATGCAAGCTCAGAAGTAATAATTCATTGCCTGCACACCACTTCCAATTTCCCTCCTAAAAAGAGAATTCCAGATAACACCAAGAGTTTAGGGTTCCCTGTCCAATTGTCAGGGACCCACTTTGCGGGGAATAAACTTCCCAGCTGATGGGCCAAGGCCCCTACATTCAAGCCTGCTATGACCAAGCTGATAGGAACCGTGACCATTGCAAGATGTCCAGGTTATCCTAGATAAGCAAATCTTCCAAACATAGAATTGAATTGCCCAAGTAGATAGTAGCCCACCAAATACGTCAAGAGATAGAATGAGGCGTAAGGTCTAACCAGAGTAGGTTCAGTGGGTGGGGAAGCAAACAAGCAACCATAATGGAATTTACGTCCCCAATGTCCAGAAGGATATTTGAACCATCCATTGGCAAGGGATTCCTTCTGGTGGGTGTCATCTGGCAAGGAATTATACCAGTTGGTTGTTGGAGTTGGGTTTTCCAAAGCGTACACCTTGGTCAAGAAGTAGGCTAGAAACCAAGATAGGAAAAGAATTCCCCTCATGGCTTCAGAAAAGGAGTGTTATCAAAAATAGAGGAGTAGCTGGAAGAGTAATAATCTTTATTATTGGAACAAGAGATAATAGAAGGTATGGTTCACTTAAATACCATCAAGTTTGAGGCTGGAACATAAATAAGAGGATCATGTGAAATGAGAGGATTTTCCATGATATTTCAATGATTTAAGGGCTGAAGTTAATACCTGTTTCAAATGAGCATCAATTTCTGGCAAGGCAATATGTAAGATTATATGTTTGAACCAGTAAGATTTAACAAGAGCCACAAGTTGATAAACAATTAAGTGGCAGATGTTGGGTTCAAGCGGGAAGATCAAGGCCAGCGCTTGACGCTTAGTTGATAATAGTGGTTTTGGAGGCAAAAACCAAGTTGAATGCAGCCAATCAACGTGCAAGCAGTAAGTGACGTCTCCCTGGTGCTTATTAACGTTTACAGAATCAAGGCCAAAGTCAGATTTCATTGTTGAATGAATGAGTTCATTATAAATAGGTAATGTAATCCAAACTATCTTCTTTGAACTAACCATTGCTTTGTCTTAAAGGTTTCAAGTTTGATCCCTGTCTGGGACAAACCCAGTACTATGGTTAATATACCTTATTGATTTACAGTCTTTCTTTGTTTGAGTGTTTGTACCCAAGTTACATATAAAATTAATGTAGTCAGGGGAAAATTCCCTGACACTGTCCTCCCCAGGAAGGTCCTTCTATTCCTGAGTCTTTTTGTAGCGTGAGAAGACTTCCGGTGCGTTCTCTAGATTTTCTTCTGGTTCCCAGGAGTTGGATTCTACTTTGTAACCCTTCCATTTGACCAAGTATTGACGTTTGCCTCACAAGGTGCGGTGACTGAGAATGTCTTCTACTTCCCATTCCAGAGTATGGTTCAAGATGATAGGAGGAGGGTCCTTGTGATCCATGTCAGATGGTAACCCTTTGAACTTGGACAGAAGGCTAACATGGAAAACATCATGGGCGGAGGAGCCAGCAGGGAGTTTGAGTTGGAAATTAACATCAGAGCGTCGTTCAATGACCAACAGCTGGCCAATCTTCTTTGGCCCTAGTTTCCAACCTGGAATATCCAGTTTGAGGTTCTTGGCACTGAGGAACATGTAGTCTCCCACTTGGATGCCTTCTGGGGTTCTTTGATGTTTATCAGCTTGGTTCTTATACTGTAGGACCGCCTTTTCCAGCTGTGTCTTAAGTTGTTGATGATTCTTGAGTAAGGAGGTTGCACATTGATGTGCCAACAGGAAAGTGTCTTCAGTGGTTGGTTTGGGGAGGTCTTCTGGGTTATATCCATAATTGGCAAAGAAGGGGGATACTCCAATAGAATCATGGTGGTTGGTGTTGTAGCATAGTTGGGCAAGCGGGAGTAGACTTACCCAATCATCCTGTTGCAAGTTCACATAGTTCCTGAGAAAACCTTCCAGTACTTGATTAACCCGTTCTGTCTGTCCATCAGTCTGAGGATGGAAGGATGTAGACATGAGAGTTTTAACTTGTAAGGTCTTCATTAGGAACTGCCAGAACTTGGATGTGAATTGAGTACCTCAATCCGAGATGATGTTATTGGGAATTCCATGGTTGGCAATTACATGAGTGAAGAACATGTTGGCAGTGTCTTCTGCTGTTGCGCCCTTGAAGGGGGTAAAGATAGCATATTTGGTTAGCCAATCTACTACCACAAAGATGCCAGTCATGTTGTCACTCTCTGGAAGGTCTACAATAAAATCCATGGAGATGGAATACCAAGGGCGCGGAGGAATGGGCAAAGGTTTGAGTAGTCCTTGGGGCTTCATGGTGGAGGGTTTGTTGCGGCCACACAGCACACATGTGGTGATGTATTTGACAACTGTCTTCTTCAGATTAGGCCACCAGTATCTTTGTTGGATTCTCTTGACCGTTTTGCAAATGCCTCCATGTCCTGCAAGAGGGGAGTTGTGGAAGCTTTCCAGGATTGCTTGTCAGTGTTCATTGGTTGATACATAAAGGCTTCCATTCTTTGACCAAGATCTGTTGTTTAGTGTAAGCCCAGTGGGAATGCTATCCTTAATAAGGAGTTGAGATGCTATGATGTCCTGATCCAAGGTGGATAAATAAGCTATAGTCACAATGTAGGAGAGGAACTAATCTTCAGAGAGTATGGCACGTTCATTGTGTTTAACGTAAGACTGACTTGGGTCATCCAAATCCTCTTGTCTACTGATGGCGTCAGGTACTACATTCTTATGTCCTGGCGTATAAATAATCTTGAAGTCAAAGGCAAACAGATCTATAGCCCATCGTGCCAGACGTTGGCTAACCTTTCTCTTCTTGGTGAAATATAGTAGATTCTTATGATTGGTTCTGATTAGAACGGGGAATTTACTTCCTTCCAAGTAGTGACGCCAGTGGTCCAAGGATTTGACAATGGCAAATAGTTCCTTCTTGTATACATGGTAATTTCTCTCTTGTTCAAGCAGCTTATAGTAGTAGAACGCCACAGGGTGGAGTTCACTATCCTCCCCAAGCTGCAGCAACACCCCTCCTAGGGCAAAGTCAGAGGCGTCTGTGTCCAAAAAAAATTGGCTTTCAGGATCCAGACAGAGAAGAACGGGTGCCAAGGTGAATTGCTTCTTGAGGGTTTCAAATTCCAGATCGGCTTCAGGTGACCAGACAAAGGGGACCTTCTCGGAGGTAAGGTGCGTAAGAGGGAGAGTGGTAGCAGAAAAGTCCTTGATAAACTTGCGGCAAAAATTTGCAAGGCCCAAGAAGCCACAAAGCTTGGTGCGTGTGTAAGTCTAGGCCAGTCCAGGACTGCCTGGATCTTGGAAGGAGCAACTGCAAAACCTCCAGGGTTAATCTTGTAACCAAGAAACTCAATCTCAGTGACAAAGAACTTGCATTTTTCAAGCTTACAGAACAAACGGTTGTCAATGAGTAGTTGGAGGACCTCTTGTAGGTGTTTTGTGTGGGCCTCCTTGTTCTGTGAGTATACCAGAATATTGTCAAGGTAGACAACAACGCAGACGTCAAGTAGAGGGAAGAGAACCTCACTCATTAGGCCTTGAAAAGCTGCAGGGGCGTTACTCAACCCAAAGGGCATCACAAGGTATTCATAGAGCCCAAAGGAAGTGCAAACTGCCGTCTTCCATCCATGACCTTCAGCAATACATATTTGGTTATAAGCACTGCAGAGGTCTAGTTTAGAGAAAACTTTGGCGTGGGTAAGTTGGTTGGTCAAGGACTCTGCAGATGGTAAGGGGTTTTGGTTCTTAATGGTTATGGAGTTTAGTTTGGTGAAGTCTACAACAGGTCTCAAGGTCCCATCTGCTTTCCCTACAAAGAACATGAGTGATGAACATGGGGAGTTGGATTGGCGCATAAACCCTTTCAATAATTTTTTGTCAAGGTACGCCTTCATTGCAATTCCCTGTGCTCAGTTCATGGGGTAAAGCTTTCCCCAGGTGGGTGAGGAGCCTGGTATCAAGTCAATTCTAAGGTTGGATGGTCTTTGTTCAGGAAGGACGGAGCAGAGTTCCTTGCTAAAGGCTGTTTTTAAGTCTTGAATTTCCTCCAGAATATAATCAGGCGTTGGGCTCCCCACAAGAAGTAGAGAGTTTAAGTACACAGTGAAGTTCTTTGGTACTTGATGATAATGTTTTTTGAGAGGCACTGTGGTTGGTTGTCTGTGGGAGTGAAGCATGACCAAGTTGGTGTCCCAATTGAACTGTAACTTGGCTTCCTGACACCAGGGAAAACCCAATACCAATGGAAAGGCCAAGTTGGAGAGCGTAGAGGTGGGTAGGTGGTATGAGTTCTTCCCTACCTGAGCGTGGAGGGGTTTGACTAGGCGTCCTACCTGGGCAGGGGTACCTTCAGCAAGTCTTACAGAGGCTAGACCTGAGGTCTACAACCCTAATGAAGTCAAAAACTCTTGGTCAATGAAGTTCCCCATAGCTCCTGTGTCAATCAGTGCATAGCTGGCCGTAGTGCCAAATTCATGGTCTAGAAAAACAGGCAAAAGAGCGTAAGACTGAGTGGAAGATTTATTGGCATCAGTGGTCAAAAGAAGATGGCCTGAAGCAGATTGTACCTTTGAGAGTTCCTGGCAATCTTTAGCCAAATTTCCTGTTTGTCCACAGTAGAGGCACAATCCTTTGCAGACTTGTCATTGTTTCTCTTCAGGGGCTAACTGATACCCTCCCCTGGGTTTAGGAACTAGTCCCTTGGGAACCTCGGCAGGGGAGGGTAAGTTACGGACGGGAATAGTCTTGGTGTTGTTCCAAGAAGGGAGTTGCTTTACCTTGGAGGACCATTTCAATACCTCTTTGGTAAGCTCAGAAAACTTGTTGGGAAGTACATGGTGAGCTAGGAAGTTCTTGAGTTCTGGAGATAATTTTTTCTGGAAGAGGTAGCAAGCTTTGGCATCTGTCATCCCAATTTCTTCCTTGAGGCGCGAGAATTCTTCAATGTAGTCCTTGGTGGCCATTCTGCCTTGGTACAAGGTCATTATGTGGTCTCAGAGTTCTTTGGTAGTTTGTGCTGGCACTACAGTAGACAATAAGGAGTCACAAAAGGCTGGGTAGTTATTGAGTAATTTCTCTCCTTGAAGGGTGGCCTTGGCGTACCAGACGTGAGCCTTGCCTGTGAGCTTCTCGGCAACGTGATGGACCTTCTGTGTGTCAGTCTAGAATTGTGCCAGCAATGTTCCAAACAGGGATTGTGAGAAGGCCAGGAGCATCAGGATCTTGTTACCTTTGTTGTTGTCCAGAGAATCTGCGGAAATCTGGTTTAGTACCACAGTTTGGTTCTGAAACTGTTGAGGAGCTGTTGCACTGGCAGCAGCGGCAGTTCTGGTCTGCAGGGAAAGGCAAACCAGACAATAGATGGTCAGGCTGATGATGGTAGTAACCAAGGTGACCACAAGACTCTTGATAATTGTGGTATAGAGTAGGTAGTTTGCAGGGGTTGGTTCTGAACTTCTAAGTAAGAAGCTCAAAATGGGTTCCAACAAATTGTCAAGGACCCACTTTGTGGGGAATAACCTTCCCAGCTGATGGGCCAAGGCCCCTACATTCAAGCCTGCTATGACCAAGCTGATAGGAACTGTGACCATTGCAAGATGTCCAAGTTGTCCTAGATAAGCAAATCTTCCAAACATAGAACTGAATTGCCCAAGTAGATAGTAGCCCACCAAATACGTCAAGAGGTAAAATGAGGCATAAGGTCTAACCAGAGTAGGTTCAGTGGGTGGGGAAGCAAATGAGCAACCATAATGGAATTTACGTCCCCAATGTCCAGAAGGATATTTGAACCATCCATTGGCAAGGGATTCCTTCTGGTGGGTGTCATCTGGCGAGGAATTATACCAGTTGGTTGTTGGAGTTGGGTTTTCCAAAGCGTACACCTTGGTCAAGGAGTAGGCTAGAAACCAAGATAAGAAAAGAATTCCCCTCATGGCTTCAGAAAAGGAGTGTTATCAAAAATAGAGGAGTAGCTGGAAGAGTAATAATCTTTATTGTTGGAACAAGAGATAATAGAAGGTATGGTTCACTTAAATACCATCAAGTTTGAGGCTGGAACATAAATAAGAGGATCATGTGAAATGAGAGGATTTTCCATGATATTTCAATGATTTAAGGGCTGAAGTTAATACCTGTTTCAAATGAGCATCAATTTCTGGCAAGGTACTATGTAAGATTATATGTTTGAACCAGTAAGATTTAACAAGAGCCACAAGTTGATAAACAATTAAGTGGCAGATGTTGGGTTCAAGCGGGAAGATCAAGGCCGGCGCTTGACGCTTAGTTGATAATAGTGGTTTTGGAGGCAAAAACCAAGTTGAATGCAGCCAATCAATGTGCAAGAAGTAAGTGACGTCTCCCTGGTGCTTATTAACGTTTACAGAATCAAAGCCAAAGTCATATTTCATTGTTGAATGAATGAGTTCATTATAAATAGGTAATGTAATCCAAACTATCTTCTTTGAACTAACCATTGCTTTGTCTTTAGGGTTTTGAGTTTGATCCCCATCTGGGACAACCCCAGTACTATGATTAATATACCTTATTGATTTATAGTCTTTCTTTGTTTGAGTGTTTGTACCCAAGTTACATATAAAATTAATGTAGTCAGGGGAAAATCCCGACACCAATGTTTTACACTATTTCATGTCCCACAAGGATGATAGTATATAATAAAGCCAAATCACTTGATGATAGTTTGTGCTATCATTGAGTGAAATTATCCCTCAATAGTATCACATAAATCAATTCAAAAACTTTATCTACAAGAAGTTAAACAAGACACTAAGCTTTATCTGCCCTTCCTGTGGTGATCCACATGAGTGTTTTTTTGCAGGCAAGGGTTGATTTGGCTTCAAATAAAGACAATATGCTGAAGAGTGAAAATGTGTGGTTAGCTGGTGACGCTGTAAGCTAGTAGGTAACATGGGACTACTAGGGTAAGGAAGGCCTGGCTAGTAGGTAACATAGGACTACCAGAGGCAGATGTTGCCTCCACCCAGCAGAAGAAATTGGCTTCTTTGGGCTATAATGCTTCACCTCCCAGGAAACTGTGGCTGCGGAAGGGTGAAGACTGAAATAGCAAGCAGGGAACTTTGTCTGTCTGGGGGGAGTAGGTTTTGAACCCCTGGCAGGTAGCGTGGGCTGCCAGGGAGGGGAAGAGCTTTGAGGGCTCTATGTACCCTAATACGCTTACAGGAGGTCTGTGAGCAAGCATCCTACCTAACAGACTGGTAGGGTGTCCTCGTTTATGCCCCTATGAGAGCTTTGAGGGAACCCAGAGTGAGCATTGGAGGGCATAGATTTGCTCAGAGGTGTCACCAAGGCGGTTTGCTTGGGGAAGCATGCTGCAGAACTTGGTGTGATCAGGCCTCTGGAAAGCGGAACTGATTACTCTGCAAATGAAAGCCTGGACTTCATCACCTGGGTGAGTAAAGACAACACATAGACATTGATCTATGGTTAAATGGCCTAAGTGGATTGCCACTTGCAAGGGCCCAGTCAAACGCCAGTTCAATATAGACTCATGCCTGGGTCTACAAGTTCTTGTAATGGGGACTGAGATAAAGAACCAAGGTGGTTCACAGAATTGACAGAGAAGACTAGCAAGGGGGACTGTTTGATCACAGTGAAGGCTAGTTGACAGACTGTTAATTCATATTGAATTGTGGGAAACAAGATGGTTCAGTATGTAGAAGGAACAAAGGAGGTTCCTAGTGATGATTTGTTGAAGAACTGGTTAATGATAAGCTGAAGGACAAGAAGATTATGATGCAGGACTAGCTGATCATAATGCAGGATGGCCTAAGGACCAGAAGTTTGGGTTGAAGTACTGAAGAGCTGAGAGAATGTGAGTGCGGGACCCAGAGGTAACCTGAAGGAACTGGTCAGACTGGAGATAAAGGCTGGAAGAACTGTTTTGGTGTCTTTGAGAGGAAAATAGATCAAAAGAAGCAGTTAAATAATAATTAAATAATGCCTGATTATGATTAAAAAAGAATTTAATATCATATAATAAAAAAAGAAAGAGAAGGAAAAATAGTATATGGTTTGTTAAGACTGTAAATTTATTTAAAAAGAAGAATGGAGAAGGAAGGGAGCCAGAAAGAGGCCATAAATAGAACAGAGAAACTGTAAGGGCAAAAGAGCAAATGTTGCCAAGAACAACTAGTAGAGGTGAGAGGGCAAGCAGCAAGTGGGTTCAAAGTCGTGAAATGTTGAGAGAAACACGGAGAAACACGGAGAAACGTTGTAAAATTGAGGGGCCAAAATTTGCCTAAGTAAAACATATGTGGAAGCGCTCAAGATTTGCTGGGGAAACGTGACAGGAATCAAGGTGAAACCGTTCAAAACGCGGAGCAGTTGTTTAAATGGAGCAAGACAGCCTCGGGTTCAAACAGGGTCAAGAGCAAGTCATCCAGAGAAACCTTTTTGGCAAACCCATTGAATTGAGGCGTATGATTGGCTGCAAGCCAGAGTCTATTTGATCAACATTTGAGGGCTTTAACTTAAGAGTTAGAGCCTAAAAAATGAGGAGCAGAAGCAGAAAATTCAGGGCTTTCATTGGATGAAGTAAGTTTTAAAGTTTAATATGTTATAGAAGAAGAAAAACTGGATAGTTTAAGCTTTGAAAAACTAGAGTTCTAAGAGAGGTTTTTGGTCTGAAACAAGGGGCTATAAAAGGGAGGGCTATCTGAGACTTTTGGGGGACTGGATTAAGTGGATTACAAAGGCCACAAGAGCTACAGAAGGAACCAAAAAGACCACAAGTAGGAAGCCAAAGCTGGAACAGACCACATGAGTCCAAGATCAAAACACATGAGCCCAAGACCAAAGAGCAGGAGCCCAAGACCAAGTACAAGGAGTCCAAGAGATTGTAAAAGGACTCCAAGTACTGGCACACAATCCTCATTATTCCCTATCCCAAGGCCATATATCAGAAGGTTTCTAAGGGAATCTTCCTTCTGACTGTGAATAAAACGCCTATTACAACCCCTACCCAAATTTCCCACGTGAAAAAGAATATAAGTTCTATGAGTCAATTACCCCACATTTTCTATCCTAGCTCAGGGGACAAGGGATCCTATTGCCTAGGGTTCAGGAAGTTTTCTTCTAGTAAGTCCGCTCAGGAGGAGTGGGAAAAGATGACTAGGCATCTTGAAATGACAGATAGAGGAAGGGAGTTTATTGGGGGAGAGTTTGCTAGACTATTACAGGATTGGTATTGGCCTACAAAAGGGCTGGCGCCTGCTGAGGTACAAGTGTATGGTGGAGACAATTGCCTAGTGATTAGGAAGGTCCTGGAAGAGTTTGCTCTTATGCAGGCAAAGTATAAGCTCCTAACCAACCATTCACCACTGTTGGAGAATGACAACTCCTCCAAGCCGGTCCCTGGCTATGACCCAGGACACACTTTGGGGACTGGTGACCAGGAACCCCACACTTCCCCAGGATCAGAAGATGAATCATATAATCTTCTCAGCTGTCCTCACAGCATGCCTAGGGATTGGGGGCCATCAATATAACCACCAGAATGGGCCCTTCAACAAACCACCTGGAGAGTATTACTACAAGGAGCTGGCGCAGCTCAGCTCCTCCAAGAAGTACTCCTGGCCCACACTGGTATTGCCCCACTCCATCCAGTCTGTAGCCATATACACCTGTATATACTACGTACTCACGTATTTTGCTGGTAATTTTGGACGCTATAATGTGCACGCCAAAGTCTTTCAATTGATGATGACAGTCTATCCAATTGTGACAGCGCTCACAGGCTTCCAAGTTACCAACTTGGTCCTTTATTTTGCTAGAATAATCCCCCAATTGTTGGGTCTTTACAGTATGATAGCACCCCCACTGGGGCTCACACCAACGGCCTCAGGCTCAACCATGTTTGGATATCTCACCTTGATATGCCTCACATTCCTGACATCCCTCCTACTTGTCTGCTACACATGTCTTTGCTGCTTCCAGGCTCTCCAATCTAGAGGAGATGCCACCCAACCCACCAATACCCACCAGGTTCAGAATGTTATCCTAAGCCAACTTTCTAAATCCACAATCCATTCCTCCAAGAAACAAGTAATATTCACCTTGCTCTCCTTCTCTCACACCTTGTTTGAAGCCAAGCCAGCCTGCTTTACCACCAACGTCCAAAAGGTCCTTCACGTGGCAAATCAACTCACCGGTCAACAGAAAGACTGGTTTTCTGCCATTGTGCTAAAAGAACCTGGATTACGCCATGACTTTAACTCCTTCAGCCAGAAGTTGCTGGACTCAGTCAGCTCCCCTGAGGATCTAAACAATACCCATCAGAAACTGTACTCTCTGAGACAAGGGACGTCTACCACTGCCCACTACACTAAACAGTTCTCAAAGCTCAAGGAAGCTCTCAACCTGGATAGTGATGAGGCCTGTTACCTGTATTACGCAGGTCTCTCACCCCAAGTCCAGGAGTTCCTCCTCCACCATAAGCTCCCTGAGACTTACAATGAGGTCATACAAGACGTCCAAACTTGGGGAGCGCGGTATGAGAATACCCTCCCCGCCAAGGCCACCCATCTCAACTCTGTCCAAGTTGAGGTTGCTGGACCACCTGCCGATGCCAAAGTCCCCCGTCTTGGGGTGATCCCCAGACCTGGGGGGACTTTATGCTATCCAGTGAAGAGAAGGCCCGCCGCGTGGCACAAGGCCTCTGTTTGTACTGCAGCCTTGCAGGTCACACAGTGATGAACTGTTCCACTGCACAGCCCAATCCTTTTAAACCTCCCTCAAATCCCCAGCCCCTTATGGCAGCTGAGGAAGGAGGTAATAAAGCAACCACTTCTCTCTATTCCACTGTTCTCATCAACCTGGCTTCCAACACCCAGAAAATACACACCACTGCCCTACTTGACACAAGAGCCATGGGGAATTCAATCAACCACCTCCTGGTGAAAAGTCTTGGCAAGCAGGCCACACCAGGGGGAACTACCAAGCTGGCTAATGGGAGCACTCCCCCAGTATAACGGATCATGGAACTAACCACTGTTGAAATTGGGGGGATGAACTTTGAACTAAACTTCTCATCCTTGAAGAACCTTGCTTTCCCTGTCATACTAGGAATGCCTTGGTGGCAGGAAGCCCAATGCAACATCAATTGGAACACCCATCAGGTTCACATCTCCAGTCTGGGTCAGACCGGCACGGCACCACTTGGGAGCAATTCCACGCCCACCAGCACAATCATGCTCATCTTAGTAAATCCCCCACCTAGAGGAGATGTTGGAGGAGTACACTAACGTCTTTAGAAAAGTCCCAATGAAAGGCCTCTCCAAAAAAAGAGCAAGTGACCTCAGAATTGACCTTCTACCCAGTGAAACCCCAAAATGGGGAAAGGTTTACCCCACCACACATGCACAAGGTCTGGTACTAAAAGAATACATCTCTGAATTAATGGCCAAAGGACACATGAGACAATCCCAATCCTCCTGCTCATCACCAATCTTCTTTGTTAAGAAAGGGGATGGAGGACTACACCCATGTGTGTATAACAGCTCCCTGAACGCCATCACAGTCAAAGAACAATACCCTTTTCCATTGGCAGAACAGCTCACGGCCAGACTGACAGGTGCCTTTGTATTTTCAAAGCTGGACCTCCATAATGCATACAACCAGGTCAGGATTGCAGAAGGAGACAAGTGGAAAACAGCAGTTAGAACAGTCTTTGGCCTTTACAAATACCTGGTCATGCCATTTGGACTCTGCAATGCACCCTCTGCCTTCCAAGCCCTGATGAACGAGATTTTCTTTGATCTCCTGGATGTCTGTGTAGTGGGTTACCTAGAAAACACTCTAGTGTATTCCAAGGATGAATCCTCACACCTCTGTGACCCAAATAAGGTCCTGGAACGCTTATGCCAGGCCAAGCTGTACTGCAAAAGGGAAAAATGTGAATTTCTCAAACCAGAGGTAGAATTCCTGGAGTACACAATCTGAAAAGGCGGCTTTGTCATTGTGCCATCCAAAATTGCAGCAGTAATAGAATGGCAGATCCCAGACACCCAATCAAAACTGAGAGGTTTCCTAGGGTTGGCTAACTTTTGCCGTAAATTCATTAAGAATTTTTCAAAGATAGTGGAACCCCTCACATCCTTGACTGCCAAAAGTGTCCCTTACATTTGGACAGAGGAGGCACAGAAGTCATTTGAGACCCTCAAGACCGCCTTCACCACAGCCCTGGTACTCCAACAACCTGACCCTGAGCTACAATTTTTTGGAGACTGATGCTTCAGACTTTGCCTTAGGCACAGTCTTTCTTCAGGAAGGGGAGCCTGGAGTATACCACCCTGTGGCATACTTCTCTAAGAAGCTGTTGGATAGTGAGAAAAACTAAAATTTTTACAAAAAGGAACTCATGGCCATAGTTAAAGCCTTCAAACACTGGAGACAATACTTAGAAGGAACCAAACACACTGTAATTGTCCGCACTGACCATAGGAACCTTTTATATTTCACAGAAAAGAGGAAGATCTGCCAACAACTTGCCAGATGGGCTCTTGATTTGTCCTCCTACAACTTCAAGATCAGTTACATCCCAGGACACACCAACAATGCAACAGACGCCCTGAGAAGACAAGAAGACCACAATGACAGAGACCAGTTATACAGCCACTTCAACACCTGACCAGTCCTAGACACTAATCAGTTCTTAATGGCCATCCTTGGGGCCTCCCAACCACTCTCATCCTTGTAGGAAGGGGTGAAGAACGCCCAGAAGGACTCCCTACTCATCAAAGACATAATTGCCAAAATGAACTCCACAAAACCCAACCCCAACTACTCTACCCACAAGGGCTTCCTTTACAGACTCAATAGATTGGTGGTACCCCCAGGAGCAATTCAGAATCAGGTCCTACAAGAGCTACATGACTCCCCGCTAGGCAGTCACAGAGGAATCAAGAAAACTATGGCACACCTTTGAATCAGCTACTGGTGGCCATCCATGTTTCCCCAAGTGAAAGACTATATTTCACAATGTGTCTCATGTATGAGGAACAAATGCTCCACACAGAAGCCACAGGGGTTGCTTCAACCCCTCCCAATCCCATCCATGCCATGGGAATCTATCTCCATGGACTTCATTACGGACCTACCTCCCAGTCAAGGGTTCACAGGGATTCTGGTTATTGTGGACCACCTCACCAAAGCCGCAGAGTTCATTGCTTGCTCCTCAGGAGTGTTGGCCACTGCCACGGCTTGGTTATTCCTTAACCACATCTACCGCCACCATGGTCTCCCCAAAGAAATTGTTTCAGACAGAGGGACCCAGTTCACTTCTAAATTCTGGGGCAAAATAATGCGACAACTCCAAGTAAAGCTCAACCTGTCAACAGCCTTCCACCCTCAAACCAATGGACAAACAGAGCAAGTTAATCAGATACTGGAAACATATCTCTGCGCCTACGTCAACACTAAGCAGGATAATTGGGCAGAACTACTACCCTTGGCCCAGTTTAGCTACAACAGTTCTTACCACTTGGGAGCCAAGATGTCCCCATTTACAGCCAACTACAGGTTCTCCCTGAAAGGAATCCCCACCAAAGGCTGTCCAGGGATAGTACCTCAAGCCAATGAGTACTTCCAAAATCTAAGGGATACCTAGAGACACCTACAGACTAACCTCAGAGATGCTCAACAGAAGTACAAGGTCCAAGCCAACAAACACTGACACACCAACCCGGAATTTGAAGTAGGTTCTAATGTATACCTTGACATCAAGAACCTTAAGATCAACCAAGTGGGTAGAAAGCTAGGACCCCGGCGCATTGGACCCCTCAAAGTACTCCAGCAAATCTCTGACACAACATACAGAGTACATCTCCCCAAACGGTCAAGTGCCCACAACGTCTTCCATGTATCCAAATTAGAGGCAGAGAGAGGAAGCCCCCACACGCATCAGACTAAAGAAAGCAACCCCCCACCAACAATCCAAAAAACACACCCCAGAGTGGGAGGTGGATGCCATACTAGGATACAGGAAAGTTTGCAACCAGGTCCAGTACCTAGTTTCATGGGTAGGGTACCCTCTGTAATCAAACTCATGAGAACCCGTAAAGAATCTTGCCAACGCTCCTGACCTTATTGCCCAGTACTGCCAAAAAGGGAAGGGAAGGCAACTGTCAGGAATATTCCTGACAACACCTTGTGTCAGGGTAAACCTTTGTGCTCAATTGAGCTTGAAGAGCAAAATAAAAATTGCAGCAGTTCCCCCTGATTGGGGAAACTGCCGCAAAACAACGGGCCAAAGAATTGAAAATTAAAAAATGTAATTTTGGGGAAAAAGGGGTTTATACCCCAGCTGCCAGCCACACGCAGGCTGCACACTGAGCCTGGCAGCTTGTCTGCGCCTGCCTTCCTGCCCACCCCAGCCATCCAGCCCTCGCCTGCCTGCCCGCTCCTGCCAGCCAGCTGGCGGGGGACAACGCACCCCCCATAGCGGGACCGTCCACCCCTGCCAAATGAGAAAATTGCCCAATTGTTAACTCCCAAAAGGCAATTTCCCTAAACCCAAAAAGAGGGGGAACTGCTGCCCAAATTTGGAATCTACCAAATTTGAAAGGGTCTGACAAGCTGCCCAACACAACCATTCCTGCATTAACTGCAGAAGTCAAATTTGGATGCATGAAAACATCCAATGATACACCAAACCAATGCAAACCCAGAAGTAATAATTCATTGCCTGCACACCACTTCCAATTTCCCTCCCAAAAGGGAATTCCAGACAACACTAAGAGTTTGGGGTTCCCTGTCCAATGTTTTGCACTATTTCATGTCCCACAAGGATGATAGTATATAATAAAGCCAAATCACTTGATGATAGTTTGTGCTATCATTGAGTGAAATTACCCCTCAATAGTATCACATAAATCAATTCAAAAAATCTTTACCTACAAGAAGTTAAAACAAAACACTAAGCTTTGTCTGCCCTTCCCCAGGATCAGAAGATGAATCATCTAATCTTCTCAGCTGTCCTCACAGCATGTCTAGGGATTAGGGGCCACCAATATAACCACCAGAATAGGCCCTTCAACAAACCACCTGGCAAGTATTATTACAAGGAGCTGGCGCAGCTAAACACATCTGAGCAGTACTCCTGGCCCACACTGGTATTGCCCCACTCCATCCAGTCCGTAGCCATATACACCTGTATATACTATGTCCTCATGTATTTTGCCGGTAATTTCAGACGCTATAACGCGCACACCAAAGTCTTTCAATTGATGATGACAGTCTATCCAATTGTGACAGCGCTCACAGGCTTCCAAGTTGCCAACTTGGTCCCTTATTTTGCTAGAATACAGCCCCAATTGTTGGGTCTTTACAATCTCATAACTTTTATTTAAAAATGACAATGGGGATTGATCTTGGCCTGACAGGTATTTATACCACATTGCAAGGATTCACTTCCTGGTTGGGTTTTCTGGGCTTGGGCAGTTTGGCATCAGGGGTCTTAGATGGCAGTGTGGCACTCAGCACTGGCGGTTTGCCACTGGCTGCTTTGGGATTAGAAGACTTCAAATCCTTCTGTTTGTCAATTTGGGTAATGGGTGCCTCTTAAGATTCAGTGCCTCTTCCTGGGTTTTGGGGAAGTTCAGAATATCTCACATTGGGAAACTTGTGCATTTTGCCAAGCAAACTGCCAGTGTCAGGCCTTGGTACCTCAGGGAGATTCCTGGTATCTTGCACTGGTGGTTTGCTTGCAGAATCCTGAGTGACAGCTAAAGGTCTGGGTCCTGGAGGGCTGGCAACAACTTTATCAATTGTTAGTGGGTTATTGGGTTCCCAGCCTATGGTTCTGGCAGTCTGCAAAGGGTTTTGTCCAGGGTTTGACTCTGGTTCTGTATTTTGGGATTCAGGAGCATCCAAATTGTCATTCCTGACAGTTGGGTTCAAATGATCATGTGACAGATTCATGCCAACTGATTGGCCAGAGGAGAAGTTTTTCAAAACAGGGCCAGGGGAGCTGGAAGGTTTCTTGCTAATTTTCACATTGTTATCTGATTGGCTGGGTCCCTTGGGTGAATTTGGGGTCCCATTTATTTCAGATGAGTTTAAATTTACAGATGTCATTGCAGCCTTGTTTGATTGTTTATCCCTGATTGTTTTCAAAAGTGGGCAACACCATGTCAATAAATAGTCCAAATTAATTATTATTTCTTCCCATGGTGGGGCAACAAAGGCAAGGGAGTCTGTGGGGTAAGCCAGCACAAATATTTTGTCCACAGTATGAGCCAAATCCTCTAAGGAATTGAGCAGTTTGGCTGGTTTTTGGGAGTTTTCTTTGTGCAGCAGGTGGAAATTGTTTTTTCCAATGCCAAAGGGGAAGTAACTTCACACTTGGGAGGTATGGGCCTGGGATTGAATGAGAGAGACTGACATGGTAGAGTTGGTGGTGACAGGAGGAGAACTAAGTGAATTTTGCATAAAGGTCAACCAATAAGGCCCATTATATTACTTATCTGTCATCAGTTTGTTTAGTTGGTAGGCAGCTGTGTCTCAGGGTGGCAAGCACTTGTTATTTTTTGATTGGCTGCCCCTATTTGTCATGGATGGGTGTGGTGCCATACCAAGGTGCCATAGTTGGAATCCACCCTTCAGGGTATTGCAACACCAAGGTCCAATACAGGAAGGGCAAGGAGCGGGACAAGTACAGCATTTCAGCTGCAAGTGGACAGTAAGCACTAAGGTAAGGTACTACAACCTCAGCAAGACTAAGGATGGTCAGGATGACCATCCTGTATCTGCTGTGATCATAGGGGATAACCTCAGCAGAGGGTTGCAGAATTGGAGGGGGGAGGAATGAAGCTGCTGGTCCATCCAGGGCTGGGCCCTGGCTGGTAGTCCATTGCTATGGGTACTACTGGTTCTACTAGGTGAAGTACTGGTGACTGAGCTGGTTGATTTGGGATTGTCCAAGGTGATAAAAGAATATGGGGAAGAAAGGCAAAGACTACTCTATGAACCATACACTTTATTAAACGTTGCCTGTGTCTGACTTGATTGTAGGGAAGTGGGTTTTATACCACTCATCTGGTTTTCTTTGGAAGTGACTACTGAAAGCTTCTTGATGAACTCTAGTAGTCCATCCTTTGGTCACAGGTACTTTGGGTGAGGAGGAGGAATTCTTGAGAACAGGGGATAGGGTCCCAAGAATCTTAGACTGAGTTGGGGAAGTAAAGTTTACTGGGTCTGGGCCATTGGATTGGTTGGTTGACTTATGGCTGGGGGAAGTTCTGGGAACTTGGTTTGGCTCATCTGGTTTCACCTTGAAATTGACTGGACTGCTGGAAGCTGATTGGTGACTAATTATCCAAGCTCAATCATTTGTGGCTGGGGTTGCTTGGAAGTTTGTACTTGCTTATGGGTAGAGGGATTGTCATCTGCAGGTGAATATTCCTGGCTGGGTAGTTTCTCTTCACTTCTTGAACCAATGAAATAATTGGAAACTCCATATGATGTGGGGGTTGCATTGGCTTGGGACTCTTCTTCAACAGGCTTTATTTGATTGGGAGTGGATTCTGGATCATTCTCCTGCAGGTGATGTTTCATCACATCAGTGGGTGTAATTGCATTAATTTTTTAGGTTGGTTTCAAGGTGGCAAGGGAATCAGGACTAGGTTGTAGGACTGGATTTATGGAACTGGTTGGCTGGGCTAGAACTGGCTTATTTGTCAAGTTATTCAGCAATTCCAGTTGATACTGGATTTGATGAATAACCCAGCAAACATCATTACTTTTTTGATGGGAGCCACTCAGCTCATTTGTAGCATTGGAGCTGGTGGCTCTGCAACTGTTGGGGGCCTCAAGCTCCACTGGGCCAGTTAGCAAACTGGCCCTGAACACTTCAATACTTTCTGCTGCTGAAAGTAAGTTCAAACCAATCTCTCTTTCAAGAGCTAGTTTCCATTTGCCCCAGTGGTTTGAACGGGGTTCAATTCCCTCAGCGGGTTTGCGTGGTCTACCGCGTTTTTGTTTGGCAGGGGGTGCACGTGTAAAGTCACTCCCCCTTTGGCCTTGGATAGGACTATCTTCCCACGTTGTACCAAGAAATCTCCTCAGAAGCCAGCCAAGCCCCTTAATTCCCTTGAGGATTTAGCCCATACAATTGATGAGAGATTTATATTAGCATACCCTTCCCAGGTGGTAAATAACAATGTGTGGAACTCAGTTCCCACTTGGGAGGAATCTCTGATTAATTTATACTATTTTTGGCTTGGGCGCATCCACACTTGAAATTAATTAAGTCTAAACAATCAGGTCACACTAGTGCTAAATCATCAGATTTCAATCCAACTGGATTGAATGCTGATTTAAATCACCCCAGCAATGCCAGCAAAACAGAGTCAAGTTGGAAATTACTGCAAAACCCACCAACTCACTGGATTCACCTTACAAAATTTCTCCTGCAGCCAATCAAATCCGCGCCTTGGGTCAGGTGACCCTGAATTCTAGACTCCTCCCTTAAAGCTAGAAGGGGACTTTCAGTCCCCTGCTTTCTCATTTTACAGAATAAAGTTTAGGTCTCCACTTTAGAATTTTAAGGTTTTTTTGGGTCCCTTCTTTGGCTCCTTTCACTTCCTAAGATTATTAGTAGAAATTCAGCTTCCCTTACCTTATTCCTTCATTCCTGGGCCTCTCTGTGCCTTCCTGGAGCCCCCTACACGTCACCAGCAATAATTTTAAAGCTTTTTGCTTTTGCTTTGAAAAATAGTCATTTGAACTTAAAGTTTAGTAGTTTATTTAGTATAATTACCTACTTGAATTTTGATTTTGTTTCTCTTTTGCTCTTGCTCTTGCTTCTCCCTGAGCTTCACATACGCTCTAGAGCTTTGAAACTCCATCTTCAAAGCCCCTCTCTATGTGGTTGCCATTCTCTGTGTCCTGTTCACCTCCTAGAATCATTCCACCTGACCTTGACTTCCGCTTGGACACTAATTCAAGCCCAAAGAATCAGAAGAAGTTTTAAGAAAAAGAGCATTGTTCCTGCTGTTGAAAAGTATTTGGCTAAGTAAAATATTGGTGCCTTTTGCCAAGTTTGTGGTGTTCACCTTGGCACCAGCCTTAGTGTTGATATGGTGCACCACCCCTGACCTCTGGGGGTGCATCTTGTATTCCTTCCATCATGTGGGTGCTAACCTGGATCTATTCCTACACGCATTTGGCAACCTCCCTGGCCAAGCTCAAGATATCTTCACCACCAGTGAGAAGGTTGTAAGAAGCCTCACCTGTGACAAACTTGACCTTGTGGCTCTCAACCTATCTCCCCCAGTGTCACCAGTCCCACCTTCTCCTTTGCCCCTCTCTTCTGAGGTCCCAGTTGTACTGGCCCCAGGAGGAGACAAGGTTGGACCAGAGTCTGCCCCTAAGCAAGCCCCCTGGTTACTCAGCAGGATGATTCTGATGGGCTTGGACTCCTACTTTCCCCAACTATCCGCTGCGTCCTCCTTGTGGGCGCCACTTTGAGTGGCCATCCCAGTTCTCCACTGGATGGTGTCCTGGTGGATTCTTCCCCCAGGATGGGAGCCAAACTTAGTTAGTTTAGCCCCCCTCTCTCACAGGGCAGGTTCAAATCTGGTTGTTGTGAATTGCGACTTGCTGGCCCTTACATTATTCACATGTAAGACAAGCTGGGCAAACAAGTCTGGTACCATCTGCTGACCAAAAAGAGAGGTGTGGTCTTGAATGTCAAGACAAAGATCATTGAAGGGCTGTGGGCACTGCTCCTGGGCAATTTCCTCAATATTATATAGAATAAAATCACCTAGATGAATTTCTGTATGCCCAGATGAACAAATCAAACCCTGATGTTCTTTTTCTATAATGGTCATGATGGCCTTTGTACTTTTTCATATGTTGGCTTAAAACCCCAATAGGAAAAATCCAAGATGTCCCAGGAGTTAATTAATTCACTGAGGATCTGGTTATACTCATAATCATTGGTTTAATCAGAGTTTGTCCTATAATAGACAGAGCTCTTTGGCAAAAAAGCCAGAAATTCACCAATTAAAGTCACCTTTTTGAACTTCTTCCTTCCATTGGTCTTATTGGCTTTTACTGGTCCTCCAAAATTTTTGAATACAATAGACAAATTGTATTTAAATATTAATATTATATCATCAGATAAACTTGTTAAGAATCAGGTAATAGTGGATGGAATGACAGGGTAATATGAGAATCTTCACTGCTATCTCATTGATTCCTGTCAAAATTAGTCAACGCCAAGACTGAGGCCACTTTACCATGAATCCAGAGCTGCACCATGAGAATCAATACCCAAATACCATGGTGAGAAAGCCAGTTTTAGACTTGGGTCGGGGGAAGCTCAGGGTCCTGCTGCAGGAGATCAAGCATAAAAGGATATTCTTTGTTAATCAGGGATTTTGATGCCTTCTTCTGCTTCTTTTTCATCCCAATTATGTACCCCTTATTTATAAATTTGCTGAATTCTTGCATCACAGTGACTTGGGCAAATTTCAATTGATTGGCAATTTAATCCCAGGTTAGGCCACACTGGGTAATTGTCACAATTTTCTAGGGAATTTGTGTAGTAATAATTTGGTCCTTAGGGTGCTGAGCCACAGATGCCAAATCCTGATTGGCTGGAGCATGAGCCAGGTGGCTTCTCAAAGTCAGTTGTTTCAAACCAGATCCATCTAATTGATTGGCTTGTTTGCTGGTGCCCTATGTAAGGTCAGAAAAGAGGGCTTGGGAAGAACTAGACTCCTGGTGACTGTCAGTCAAGTCAAATTCATATGGTTCAGGAGTCATTTATAGATTTTCTTCCTTTTTATCCACATCAAAGATCTGGGTGTAAATAGGGGCCTCCACATACCAAGCCACACCTCCACTGAAACTGCCTTGGCTGCTGCCTTGTTTGCTGAGGCTGTCAAAAATTCATTGTTAACAAAAACCATCTTAAAATAGAGGCAATCAAAAATCACTAAAAGAAAGGGTTTAAATTTCATGATCTTATTTTTATTGTAATCCTGGGTCCCAATTTGGATGGTTCTAGAAACCTATACACCCAAATAAAGAGCCATGAAAATCAATAATATGCCTCTTTTCTCAAATTTAATTGCCATTATTGCCTCTTAAAATGCTATTATTCTCTTTTAGGATGTATACATTATACATCTTCTGTGACTTGTTTTTGGTTTGTTTTTGAGATTTAAGCTGGATGTTATTATGAATTTTTCTTTCTGCACATCTGTTGGTGCCTCATTAGTATCCTAAATGAATGATTTTAAATTTAATAACAACCTAAATTCATTTTACTTGCTGTGCCAAGTCATTTTTACAGGTTGGAATTTAATATATCTGATTTCATTCACTTTTGTAGTTTATTTGAGGCTTGCTATGCTACCTGTTTGACCTTTCATCAGTTAAACAAATAACTTTTATTATTCAAAGTATGTAACTTTCCTGAGTTGTGCTTTGTTTAAGTTTGAGCTCATTTTTTACATATAACTTATTTTTTTTCTTCTTATAGCTGTGAAAAATAATGTAGCTTTAATTTTTTAAAAAATTTATCTGTTTAAATCAAAAAAAGCTACATATGCAGAAAATCATAGCTGGATCAAAATTGACTGAATATCTTCCTTCTCCCAAACATAAATATTAGCTAATAAGGTGAGTACTATCAATAATAATTATTAGTGGGGTGGGGTGGTTATGAACTTTCACCTGATCATGGCCTTCTACTGTGAATTTTGGCTAATATCTTACTAATACAATTAACTGTGAAAAAGACAGTGTGTAATGTTAGAATTCCTATGAATATGACATGAATTGGCTATTGGGTGTTATTAAAAACAATAATTGACTTTTCCTAGAGGTTGACTTCTTCAAGCCTTCCTTTTACCTTTGAGCTGAATATGCTTATGTTTTTCTTATCATATTGATTAAAGAGCTGAAAGACTTGGCACTGTTTGAGGCAGCCCCATTATTCTAAGACTCCAGAATTTTTTAACAACAGTGCAATTGTATCAAAACCTGTACTTAATCATCACCAATAATTACTATTTCCCAAGGATAAGAAAAATACAGCTAGAATTGAGACAATAGTTTTATTGATGAGCCTAAATATAAGGAGATTGAAATTCTTGAATAATAAGACTTTGAGGGCGTTTATACCCAATTTCATGAAAAGAATATGATAAGAAAATCATCTTTAAGAAGTTTTTCTCACAATTTTGAATCAAAAATATATTACTAAAAGTAATATTCTGAAAGCTGGGATTGAGGGCTTTTAACTGACACTAGTTTAGGCTTAAACAGATCAGTATTTGTGGAACTGTAGGCAACCAAAGATGGTAAAGGATAAATAAACAATCAAAACAGAAATCTTGGCATAAATGTCAACAAAATAGAAAATATCAGCTGAGACTTAAATTATCAGTCCTGACAGTTATACACATGGTGAAGCCTTTAGGGGTAGTGCATTAAGGCTTTAACACACAATCACTGGTTTGGGGAGAAACCCTTTACATGGCGCAGCAACGCAGGTTGATGGGTCCAATCCCCACTGTCCTTGTCCACCAGTAGTCTGGTATCCTGAGGGACCCCCAACATAATAGGGGCAAACCAAAAAATAAAAGAATAATAAGTACCAAGAGTCAGACATCATGATTTTTTATTCATACATTAATCTCTGATAAAAATGATAAAATTAATTGGAATCTTTAGCCTGGAATTATCCCTTAATTGTTAGCCATACTGCAACAGCAGTGTTTTGAAAATTATGTGCAGTTTGCAAAATCCCTTGGATGAGCATTGTTGACACTTTTTGCCCTTACTAGCCATAAAAAAGATTGCTTTAAGCCATACCATATTATGAGTAGGTTTAGAAGTTTTTAAACCTCTGGGAATAAACATAATGAAGTTAGCCTACAATAAAATTCACTCAGCACAGAACAAAATCAACTCAGCTCAAAATAAAGTTGGAAAGTGGTGGTTTTAACTTGATCAATGATATACTTGAATACATTTCCTTCATTTGGATTGAGTTAATTTTGTTTATCTTGACAGGTTGGGAAACAACTGTACTATTTTCACTTTAAGAGCTGACAGAGTTAAACTTTTTTATTTTATTATCTTAAATTAAAGGATTTAAATGGTCTACACAGAAAGATAAATAAATCAAGCATATCTCAAAAACTCAAATTTACTAAATAGTTTATTTGATTGCATAGCTGTATAAGAGATAGCAATGTCAATCTACATGTGAGATAACTAATATATATCTGCTTTTGAGCTCTTTGAAAAATACTTTATTGGAAGGCAAGCCCAAACCTAGAAGTAACTATTTTCCCTCCTCCAGCTGAATAGCCTGTCCCGTCATGATAAAGAGGAAGCTGATCAGATTCTAGTGGGCAAGCTACTGAGCAGGTGTAGCAGGTTTTAGAAGGAGCAACAAAGCGCTTAGTGCAAGAACTACAGAGGACATGACTACAAGGGATAAGAAGGGTAGGCTTGGATGCATTTGTAAGGACTTTGAGGCAAGCAGGACAAATAGGGTCATCTTTGCTTTCAGCAGATGTTTCAAACTTGATTGGGATCATTTTCTTCATACTAGAAGATTGTGAGTATAGTTGACATCTGTGTAACAAATGAATTCATGGAACAAATAGTACCTTATGTTATGTGGTTCTGCAGCAGTGCATTGGGTAAGTTTATTGCTTGCAGAAGCAACCTTGGGAGCAGTGATGGCAGGAGTTAGTTCAGGGATCCAAAAGCTGGGAAGTTTAGATGCAGCATAACCCTCACCAAGTTTTCTACTGGTGATTTCAGTATCAGCCTTTCTTTTCTCCCCAGAAAACTTCTGGATGTTGGATGAAGTTATGGCATTAACAGATGTAACTTGAGACTGAAGCTTTTCAAAATTGGCAAGGGCTTCCTCTGACTTTGACTTTTCTTCAGCTTTGAGAGCCTCCTATAAAATAGATTAGATACAAACTATGATCTAGTTTTTAAAGATGTATACAATTATTGATAAAATATCAATCTATAAATATTAAGAAGCTCCATGCTATTGTATTAGTTGGACTTAATAACTAATTAGAGGGTTCAAAAAACACCCAACTTTGACATTTAAGTTGGTCATGCTAAGTATAATTAGCTAGCTGTTTTTTAAAAGAACTTGATCTCTACCTTTATATCTAAGATTTTTATAAGCTATACTTTGCTAAAAGCATCACTCTCAATGATTAGAGTTATAGTTTCATAAATCTTTTGAGATTAAGCCTCAACCCAAATAATAGCAACCAAATTATACTACATTAACCAGCTTGAGCCTATACAACCTGGATGATATTCAAATATAAATAATTTCTCCTGAAATGTGATAGAAAAAGGGTTGGGTTAAACAAATATTGCATCCAGGAGGCCTTTTTGGGAGCAAACTCATAATGTATTTTAAAAGGGCCCTTATAACATCAAATAGCTGGGCCACTTAAGAATTACAAAAGCCTTCAATTAGCGTGTTGTACATTAAATCTAAGATACAAAAGACATACCAAGAAGCTTGGTTGGTAGTTTAACATGTAAGCAACTCTTACTCGAAACATCAATAAAAATTAAATCCTTGATTATACATGTATTGTGCCCTAAAGAAAATAAATTTACCTGTTCAGCTTTGTTTTGAATTTCTACCAGCCTGGCTTGCTGTGCTAAAGCAGCTTTCTGTGTGACAATGTGTTCCACAGTGCATTCTCGACAGGTGACATGGCCTCTAGTGCTAAACTCGAATTAAAAATGATATTAACCAAAAAAACATAATTATGGAACTTTACAACAGTATAACTTTGGTTTCAAATCAAACTAGAACATTTGCAGCTAATTAAAAAGAAACATTGCTAAAATTATGAACTTAACTTGATAAGCTAAAGTAACAACGCGGTAAATGCAAAAAATACCAAATCAATAAGGTTGGTTAAAAAGGGAGCGCAAACTGAAATGGTTATATTGGCCAGTAGAAGCATTTAAGCCTTACTTTTAATAGCCTAAATTAAAGCAAATAACTATAATTACTTACCAAGTTAGAGGTGTCCGTGCCTTCTGCAAGCATAAGTAACAATGGTCGAATCTGCGCATAGAGTCTTTACCAAGTCGTTGCTATTTAAAGCTCAAATTTGGATGAATAAGAGCTGTACCTTTTTGGTGCCACCTTGAGCTTTTCTTTTTTCATCATAGGTGAAAAATCCAAGCGCGGTATTATTCTTAGAATGCCGAGCCATGATCAAAATATTATCTAAGAAAACACTTTAATACCTGGCCAAAATGAAGCTGTTGTATAATATTTAAATTTAAATCTAGTTAATTAGATATACTAAGGTGGATTAAAACGAGATTATCATATAATTGCTGAATGGGTTTAGATTGGAGTCTTGAGTACACATGAAACGATGTGTAGGCGGTTTGATAAATATTTACCCAATCTTTATTATTGAAATTTGTACCCTGCCAATTAATTAAACTTTATTCTTATAATGACGCGGAATGAAAAGCGACTTAAAAATAGTATTATAAATCCAATAGGTGATGAGTGAAAATAATAAAAGGCTCGAAATTAAATTAAAAGTAAACCTTGAATTATAAAGAACTAAATGTATTAAGGATTAAATTGAATCTTGCCGTTGGTCACACTTTTTTACTTTGATATCAAAACGAGAAATATGCCTTTTTATAATAGATATACAAGTTGTTAAAACAAATATTAAATCTCGGCACCAGAGCTTAATATTGTTTATTGTGAGTTGGCTTGGGATCCTTGGCCCAATTTAAAATCGCAGCAGCCGTTCACAAATTCAACAGGATGCTGGCTTTAAGGCCAACGTTACCAATTTCAAAGACAACAATAATATTGTTGCGACGGACTACCCCCGGATAAAAACTGGATTTTGCTCGGCTTTCCAAAATTTGATTATTACAGGTTTAAATAGAAATATATACAGAACCGTTTATTTGGAAATGCCGAGCAAAATCTGGTTTTTGTCCGAGGGTGGTCCGCTGCAACCCTAAACAATATAAATTCTAAAACAATCAAATTCTTCTCAAGCCTGCAGCGTTTTTAACTGAAGCCAAGTTCAACCACTGGCTTATTTGAGCTGAAATCAAGATTCAATAACTTAGGGTTTATATGATCTGTTCAAGTCTTAAACTGACAAAAGAACTATGATGGAATCGACTTCAATATACATTTAATCCATATTTGAATAGTGTCCACCTTACCTTAATAATATGTTCATAACTACCTGATTGACATAAGGATCATATGGTAATTAATGGCTTTTACTAGATATATCTAAATCTATATGTTCTCTTTATTCCAGCCTAATATAAAAGGTTTAAAGGAAAATAGTATAGTATGCTAGAATACCTGTTATGATTATATAATACATTAGCAGTTTTTTTTATAATTCCCTAATTAAATAAGCGTAAAATAAATTAAAAATAATTTTTTTCAAATATAATATAGTCTAAGAGTGATTTCTATGGATATGCCATTTTGGTTATAATTGTTGTGTATATACTTCTTGGAAGTGTCAAGTGTCACGGTGTCAGGAATATTCCTGACACTTACAGTTGTGTAATCAATAAACTGTCACCCGCTGCTAACGTGAAGGCGTCCGCCGTCAATGTGCAGACATCCGCCTTCAACATGCAGACATCCGCTATCACTGAGCAGACATCCGCCACCAACGTGCAGACATCTGCCGCCATAAAGCAGATACACACTGCCACCATGCAGAAGCCCGCCACAATCAAGCGGTCACCTGCTGTCAGCATGCAGGCACCCACCGCCACCAAGAAGACGTCTACCTCCACCGTGCGGCCCCCCGCCGTCCACACGCAGAATCCTGTCACAACCAAGCCGTCACCCGCTGTCAACATGCAGGCACCCGCTGCCACCGCACAGGCGCCCACCACTCTTGCCAGCCCCACCTGCAAGCCATCCTCAAACCAGGCACCCATGGGCCAGTCTGCCACCTGCCAGCCTTTGCCCTCTCATGCCAGTAGGCCAGTCCCCATCCACTCCTTTGGGAAATAGCCAGATCGGGAAATCAGGAAAGGCAATTTCCCCAAAGCCAAACTTGGGAGGAACTGCTGCCCAATTTGGGAGCCTACTAAATGATAAATGGACTGTCAGGCTATCCAACAAAGAAAATCATGCACCAAATTTAGTAAATGAATTTGGATGCATGAAGAAGACCAAACTTGCACTATGCCAATGCAAACTTGGATCCAGCCAAACTTTCTCAATTGCCAGCCACCCAAGCCAATCCAGAGAAGGGAATAACAGATGAAACTCAGACTCTTGGTTCCCCAATGCTATGCCTTCCAATAATCATGCCTTGCAGGTCCACTAGTATAAATAAAGACAAACCCCTCAATGATAGTTTGTGCTATCATTGAGTGAATATCCTCCTCAATATTATCACATTAATCAATCCTTTACCCAGGCTAAGCAAGTAACCTTACTAAACCCATTACCCCTCCCCAATTCAGAAGATGAACTACATCATCTTCACAACTGTCTTGACAGCTTACATTGGGATAGGGGGCCACCAGCCAACCAATGCTCAGTTTAGTCCTGAACCACAGAGACCAAAAGGGATATCATAAAATGAGCCAACTCATCTCAAATCAATGGTTTTGAACCCGTGGACACCTCTGGCGTCATCTCGCCCAACTCCCACCTTGGCTACTTATGTGATTCCTGCAGCTATGCTACTGTACCTTGCCGTCAGCCTTAGACAATGCAATATCCTTGCCAAAGCCTTCCATCAGGCAGTCAACTTCTATCCAATTGTCTACACCTTGAACAGCTTTTAGCCGCCTAACCTGCCATCTTATGTTATTAAAGTTTTACCCTCAATATTTGGGTATTACACACAGTAGGTTCTATCATGCTGGGTATTATCCACCCAAGCAAGAAGGCTCAAAAAGCTGGAAAACATTTATTAAAATTGACTGAGTTAACGTATTTAAATCAAACAGTCAATCAGAAATGGGTTATGGCTGCTCCAGTCTGTCAGCTGAAACCAGTTCCCCTTTTCAAATTGACATTGATAAATTGGCGTAATATGAGGGTCACCCAATATGAGCTTATTAATCAGCATGGTCGTCAGAAACTAGTCACACAGGGTTCTTTGCAACCTGGACCAGATACTTACTTGACAATGTGGAAGGAATAGGAGGTCAAGACTCAGGTGGTATTGCTTAGTCAAATTTTCTGATATATATTGAATAATTTTCCCTGTTTCAACTCTAAGAGTTGAGTCCTCCTAAATTTACTCAATAAAAATCATTTATCCCAAGTTCTAATTTACTTTTAAAAAATGCATCCTGTGGTTGGGTTGTTACAATATATTTTGTACAATCTGATTCTGAACCAAACCATTCCTGGAAGATGGGGTCCTGCAGTTGGAACTTTGTTGTTGGTGCTGCCCAATGTCAATTTCATGCCAGCCAATCTTGGAGCTCCCCCATTCTAGAAACTGAAAATTGTGCTACTTCCCAATGCCCAGAATTTTACGCTGAAGATGCATTGATGCTTTCCCAGGTCATTTATCTTGGACTACTTTGGTTAGGACTAATTGTTCTACTTAATCCTGGAGTTACAATTGGAAATTTCACAAAAACATATCTGAAGCTGTGTTGGTGGTTAATCATCAATTCTATGTGGATTTGGGTGATAATCCCCCATAACTTAGAAACGGCTTCATACTATCCCGCAATTTCTGTCACATTACTCAACTCTTCTACTTCTGAGTTTTTGGAAGCAGTTTGTCATGAATTTGTGTTTCTTTTCTCCTGCTCTGTTGAGATATCTGTGTTTACCATGTTTATTTGCATCAGTTCATTTCTGAGTTTTCAGTTTGGGCTTTTCTTTAATTTGTGGTTTCCATCTCCAGTTGCAGTTGTTGAGACTGGATCCTCTGTTTACTATTTCTGTTGCAACATGTCATTTTGGCGTCCGGATTATTTTCCTGCTCCACCCACAGATGAAATTTCGCGTGAAGTTTTGTCAGCATTATCATTTTATTCTGGCTCAAGCCTTAGTCACAAATCCCAAGTTTACCATGTGATGACAAAGGTTTCTGAAGATGCTTGTGAATGGTTGTTGTCCGCGGTGGAGCGCAATCCATGTGTTTTAACTGAGAGTGCATCTCTATACCCTTTGTTAAAAAATTTGTGTGCATCTATTGAGGAGCTCAAAGTATTTTGTAAGCTGTACGCCTTCCATCAGGGTACAACTCCGCTTTCAGTATTCCTTCCTCAGTTTCTTGCCTACTGCCGTACAATCAATGTTCCTGAGGTGAAAAAACTCTCAGCATTGTGGTTAGCAGTTGACCAGACTGCCCAGGATCTGGTGGTTTGGGATTTCCTGTTAACTCAACTGAGGCCATGGTAAGCCAAATTCTGTCTCTGGTGTCAGGAAGCCAGTCATAGGTGGAGGCATTGGGCAGCTCAGGGTGAGGCGCGGCCAAGCCAGCGGGTAAGGCCCACCATAGAATGGGTGCTACCTTGATAATGTAAGATACAGATTGGCCGAGTAAGGACCAGGGTCCGGAGTTGGGGACCACAGAATCCACCAATCCTGTCAAAGTAATGTAGAGTACTCCAAACAGTTGGGTAGAGATGGTCTTGGCAGTGGTAGGTTCCAGTGGGCAGTCTGGTCTTGGGGTTAATGGTGGAGTCATGGGAACAAAGTAAGCTGGTAGGTAGTTGTACTTGTCTTTGAACAATAAGGGCAGTATCTCAACCCTCTTTCCTTCACGTCCTATGTACTCAGTACTTCTAGTCCTTGTCAAAGGGTCAGCAATGAGGATGGTTTCCAAGTCTTACTCCAAAAAGGCCGGGCTGGGGGGTATTCAGTAAAATGCACAGGTCCAAAGGGGGCTCCCAGGGGACAGTATAATGCCTGGGGCAATTTGGAAGATTGGTCTTAGGAGGGGGCGGCGGCCTGGTAGTCTACTTGACCAGAATTAGGATGGAAGATCACTAAGACTAGATAGGGTAAGATTTGTTTGAACCAAAGGTTCATAGACAAGGCACTGGCGGGGCATGGATCTTGGCTTAGAGTCTCAAGGGCGGAGATCCAGGTAGTGCCTGCTCTGATGAATAGAAGTGGCAATGCTTTGTTCCGCCACCACTGTTCACTATGTCACCTGAGTAGTTGAATTGCACTACCCTCTCTGGACAGAATGCGGGCAGTTGATGGTGGTCATTGGCAGAGTTAAAAATAGGTTTTGTTTTAACCTCCTTAAGGCAAGCTGCAACCTCTGCATAGGTTTAGGTCTTTGGTGGCTCAAGGTTGGCATCAATCTGATGACCATTCAGGGAATTGTCCTTGGGAGACTGGCGGGTCTCAGAGTGACTTGTTAACTCAGGTATACAATTCAGCAAGTAGGCGGGTTCCTGTCCACTCTGCGTGACTCGAGTAGTCTTTGGCAGATCAGGTTTTGATTCCAGGGCTTCCAGCGTTGATTCCAAAGCTCTAATATTGGCTCTTGGCAGGTTGGCAGTAGGTCCTTCCCAAACCTCTGTTATCCAGGTTACATTTCCTTTGTCAGTATGGGTCTTCATTGGCACCAGGTTTGGCAGCATACTGACAACTATTCAGGGAATCCTCTGTAGTAGGCCGGCAGGTCATGGGGTAATTTAACAATTTGAGCCTGTGACTCAACAGATTGACAGGTCCTGGACTGTTCTGGAGGGTTTGATCCGCCTTCTGGGAGCTGGGGCTCAACTCT
>QTSX02000139.1:0-217491 GCA_014839935.2 Entomophthora muscae
AGTTTGTACTTGGACAAAGGACTGAATTGGTCCAGAAATTTGTAAGGGCCCAAGGCCACAGCAGAATCAACTATTCAACTTATTTTGCCTATTTATGTTAATGCTATCTATTCAATTTTGTTCTGGCTTTTGAATCTGGGCTTCAAAATGTTAACAATACCTAACGCTTTGCTTCGCTTCAGAGTCTTGATTGGCTGCTGTTGTCTTCCTTCCACTTTTTAAACAGCGAGTCTATATTGGAACAAAGCTCCATACTTAAGTTTTAATTGATATTTTTGCCACACTCTCCGGGCGCAATTCTCCTTTATGGCTTTCTATCCTTTGGATCCACTGTTTTAAACTATTTAACTATCCATATTATTAAGTTTGCTTCCATCAGTGTTTGAAAAAGGTATTACTTTTGATCATCAAATTACGAAAATTTTTTCTCATTATCTAAAAATAACTCACTTAAATACCCTCAAAATGAAGGCTGGGACATTTAAGTGGTATTTTTAGATAATGAGAAGGATTTTCATGAACTGATGATCAAAGTAATACCTTTTTCAAACACTGATGGAAGTAGAGCTTAATAATATGGATAGTTAAATGGTTAAAACAGTGGATCCAAGGATAAGCCATAAGGCTGTACATAATTACGCGGAGTGTGGCAAGGTAATCAATTAAAACTAAGTATGGAGCTTTGTTCAAATATAGGCTCATTTGATTTAAGAGTGGAAAGGAAGACAACAGCAGCCAATCAGGATGCAAGCAGTAAGTGACGTTGTTAAGTGTATTGTTAACCTTTTTGAAACCCAATTCAAAAGCCAGAGCAAAAGTTGAATGAATAGCATTAACATAAATAGGTAAAATAAGTTGAATAGTTGATTCTGTATTAACGCTGGGCCCTTTTTTAGGGTTCTGAGTTCAATTCCCGTTAATATCCTTGTCCAAGTACAAACTGGCCCCAAATACCTTGTTGTTGTGTTGTTTTGAGAGACAATTCTTGTAAGGGTTGTAAATGAAATTAATGCAGTCAGGGAAAGAATCCCTGAAAATAGCCTTCAAATGATCTAATAAGGATTGAATTATAGACCTGACTATTAACAGTAAAAAATATCAACCATATGATGGGTTTACTGAGTTTATTAACAGGAAGAGAGGAAGATCACTGACAATCAGATAAGCTTAGGAAAGAGAGGTTATCAGGTAGAAATGAGGCTTTAGACACCAGATTATTTCATAGCCTTGAAGGCTGATATGTATGCTACAGGATGGGAGTAGTTTCAATATGCTCCTGAAGCCCTTGGATCAGGATGAACCAGTACTTTTACAGCATATAAACCGTAAATTTTAGGGTTTATGCTGGTAAATCAAACTAACAGCAAAGGTCTGGGTGCTCATTTACTATAGCTATCATTGACCTAGTTCAGCATCCGTCTGTTGCCAGATTTGGTGCCAAATAAGTTCTCTGGTGACTTGTCAGATTTGGAATTAAACTGATTTCCTGCTGACTTGTCTATTGATCCACCAATCACTGATCCCAGTCATCCTCTGGATCTTCCATCCAGTGATCTGACCTGTGTCCCTGTTGCATTCCATCTGGATATAGAGACTAACCCATTAACTCAATAAAAATTCTTTTCCAAACCACTCTGTGAAGCTTCCCAGATTTACCTCAATACCACTACTCTATAACGGTAAGGCTTTTAGACCTTAATCAGCACTATAGTTTTGATAGGGGTGATATAAACTGTAATATCCGCAGTATTGTGCTGTGGCTGAACTGTCTATAGTTCATTACTTGGAGCTGGGGGGATCAAATATTCCAAGTGGGTTTAGAGAAGGGTTTTGAATAGGATGGTATTTATTGGAAAGATTGAGAGCTACTATCCCCTGGTGAAGAGCTATTCAGACTGCTAGGGGGTAACACGTTTGGTATTGATTAAGATAGAGGTTATCAGGGCTCTGCTTATGGGGACTAGGATTGTTGTTGGTATTGAACTTTCTCCAAATAGGGGGATATATAGGTAACCATCAGCACTTAAACTGTCTACATGTAACATCCTCCATGCCAACAATTCCCAAAAGGTATTGTGTATGTTTATTGTATGTTTCTGCCTTGAATAATTGCCCTGGATGCAAAAGTAAAATATGGTTTTAATTTTCAAGTTTTAAGTAAATTTTAAAAATAAAGCCAAAATGAAATTTGGGATTGTTGTCATGGAGGATGTTACATGTAGACAGTTTAAGTGCTGATGGTTACCTATATGGATCTGGCAATGCTGATGGGTTCATTTGAGGCCATGTCTTTAGATCCGATATGAGGGGACTCGATGAGCACCCCTGTATATCATAAGATATATTGGTGGATGAGGCGCCTGCTTTGATTACAAAGTTGGGAAGGGTAACTGTTTAAGGATAGGTGTATGGAACTTTAATTGATTTACATCTTTGTTGAATTTAACTTTGTGGTCAGTTCAGGCTGAAGTTAGATTTACAGGTTCATGCTTATATGGAAGCCATTGGTTTTTATTAGTTGAGATCTTAGGTTTAGCATAGTTTTGGCATCTGCCCTATTGGGGAGTTTTTATGTTTGGAAATTGGGGAATTGGTAGTAATCTGGGAAAATGGTCTGATAGCCATAGATGGATGCTGTATGGGAAGTGATATTGGTTGTTAAGGCAAAGCATTGTAATGTTTCCTAAGAAATAAATGCGGATTTCTTGTTGGGTATATGGAATAGTGTAAGAGCCATGCAGATTTGAGATAAAAAGATGGTCAACTGTAGCAGATTCAGGTGTATAGATGGGATTGATTGTTAAAGCTTGGTGCAGTTAGCTCACCTTTGTTTGACATTTAAGGTTTATGGGCTGCAGATGTTTAAGGAATATTATTCATTGGATTTTATTTTCTAATATTTAGTCTTGTATGATGCTGCCTTGGTGTGTGGCAATTAGCTTGGATCAGTGACAGTGGAATGTTCTAGATAATCGCTGGGTTTAGTGGCTTAGAATTGTGTGGGGTGGGTTTGTGGCAGCAGTGAAGGGTGTGGCTTTGGTTGCTTTTCAAGAGTTGGTTCTTTGCCAGACCTGAAGAAGGCATTGGACAGGGCGAAGAAGGCCTGGGGATGGGGGGCTGAGCTTTCCTCGACTAAGCGTGGTGCTTCGGCCGACTGCCAATTCTGAATCAAGGTCTCCCAAAGCACATCATCGACGAGAACCTGTGAGGCGTCTTTGGGCTCGATGTCGGTTCGTGGAGGTGCGGGGCGTGCCTGGGTCGCTGCTGCCAACACAAAGATTAGATTATTGCAATGCATTAAGTCTATCCATCTTCTCGTGGTTCGTTTTTATGGCATTCCGGTTATTGCTCCGATCGGAAGTTGCAGGGCTTATTTTCCGGCCCATACTTCCAAGCTGGCTAGGCGGCGGGAGGCCGGTTGGAACTGCCTGCTCCAGAACGACCGATCCAGAATTAAATTGAGACAAGGTCCCTAGATTGATCTCAGTGTTGTATCAGATAGCACCGCACCTAAAAATACAGGTTTTGTAAATCTAGAATTTATAAGTTAGTAAAAATACATGACATCATTGGATTTAGGGATGGCACTCAATTTATCAAACACGCATGTGTTTTATACCTCGAATATAAATTCCACTTCAAGTTGACTCCAATGCGGCATGTGCAAAATAAGCATTTTGGCAATTTTATTTCTGCCAATAATTGTTATTTTATACACTTAAGATTATTGATTAATCAAACAATATTCAAATCTGGTATATCTTTCAAAATATCACTTCCTTTGTCTTTTGCTAAGAGACCATATCAAATCGCCATCAAGCTCTTGGCTGTTAAATGGGATCTAATATCAACCTAGCGAATATTACCAAATCCCAACCGGCCACGGCTAAGTTGGGAACAGCACAGAATCGGTCACTCTGTGTTGTGACCGATCCATACTGACATTCTGGTTTATGTGCTTAAGGTTGGTTACAAAACCTTTTGTAACACCCAGATCCATGCTGGTCTACAACTTCGTATAAACGATTCGACAAGCTATCTTGATTTCAACTACTTAATATTTTCGCATATCAAGATTAAATATCAAATTCATACTTTCAAAAGGATTTGTCAAAGTTGTACCATAGTACGATGAAGCTGACTGTGGCGTTTGTTAAAAATCCTGGTTCAGGATTGAAACTCTAAGCCATAAGCACACCAACTTCAATCCTGCGCCTTACAAAAAACAAATCCCCTGATTCCATTTGTATCGTGTGACCCAAAAATGATGTGAGGACATGTATGATCTCCAGCAAAAGTCATGCACTAAATCCTCATACTAGCTTTAAAATCCCACACTTGCTATCCTTCTCCCAACCTTAGCCAGACCAACTTTCAAAGAGATCCACAACCCATTCAGCTGGCTATCAGATAAGGTTAAATGCCAGCCACTCCACTTCTGCTCCCACCTCTAAAATCTATATTCAGTGCTTTTTTAAAGTATTTAAATATTTTATATTATCAAAGTGCTTAACTCGATTCCCTTACTGCTATACACGTACATATCTACATTTCAGACTTTGGAGACATTTAACGCTTTCAATTTTCAGATCACGGGCAAGCAGCCCAACCCAAGTTCCAGAAGTTCCCATACCAAAAAGAATGAAGCCCAGATTCACCCTCCTTCTCGGCCGCCGTCAGGGAAGGCCAACCAGCCCAGGATCCGGTACACCCACCATCAAAAAACCACAGGTTCACAAACCATCCCAAGATCCCCAGGCCGAGGTGTTCCACCATCCACCAAGCCAGCATCCTACACGCTCCAATGTCAGGGAACCCCTTGACCTGCAGCTTTGGAGTAACCCATGGCCCAGAGGAGCTTGTCGTAGCCATCATAAGCCAGAAACCTGCCAAAGGCAACATGGCCCTCTTCCTACTTCTGGGTAAAGGCTCATAGCTACCTCTTAACATTTTACTGTAGGGATCTATTCCATATGGCATGGCTGTCCTTTGCCCTATCGGTATAGTTTAAATGGGTGGGAAAGATTTGGATGTTGCAGCTGAACCAATGATAGTTCCGTATTTGATTGGGGAAGACAGCTATCCAATGGAAAGGACACAAATAAAACAATGTTTATTGGTGGCTATCGTGACTTATATACTATACGGGGAAAGCCACCTGGGGTGGCACAGTGGCAGGTTCCATATAAGGTTTGGGAGGGTGGAATAACTTTCAGGGGGATCAGCATGTTGAATTGGTAGCGCTCCTAATTAGGAGATGGTGCCCACAATTCCACATTGCCATCAGATTGATCCATGCCGTCAGGCACATCCTGGGGCGTCTCCTTGAGCGCCCCCTGTGTATTGTGAGATACATTGGCAGGCAAGGATTAAATCTTGGTTGCAGCATGGAGATAAGATCAACTGTCAGGGATCTAACCTGCGGGGGGTTCCTGAGAACTCGCGGGTGGACGGCCCGCGGGCCCAGCAGGGAGAGCCCACCACAAGATTGGGGCTAACTTTACAATATAAGATAACAATTTTCCAAGGACTGCCCAAGGTCCGCTCATAGGCACCATAGAATCAATCAATCCAGTGAGGGTGATATACATCACCCCAAATATCTGAGTGGAAGTGGACTCATCAGTGGCAACAGATTCTTGCGGGCGGTTAGGCCGCGGGGTGTGGGGCGGCGTCATTGGAACCAAATATGTGGGCAGGAAATTATACTTGTCGCAGAATAACAAAGGGGGCCAGATAATTTTGGTGCCTTCTCTGTATAGGACTTCTGTCTCTCTAGTTCTAGCTTCAGGGTCGTGGATTAGGATTTCCTCTAGAGTAAACTCCAAATACGCTGGGTTAGGTGGGCACTCGGTGAAATGTACTGGGCCAAAGGGGGCTCCTGGTGGACGGTAAAGGTCGGGTTGGTTGGTCCGCGGTTTCTTGGGTTGGGCAAGGGTGGGGCGCAGGACCTCAAGACGTAGGCTGTAAATGAAGTAGAACTAATAACAAGTATGATATGATCTGGTTGAACCAAAGGTTCATGTCACTTTACTGCAAGAATGGCAATGGGCATCTTCCTGGCAGTCCAGGGTATAAGTATGCCCCTCTGTCATGGCAAAACTTTCACAAATTTCCTTGGCCCGGGGTTTTCTGTTCACCAGGTCTTCCCAGTCTTTGGTGGCATCAATTGCGGGAGTTAATCCATTGGCTGGCTCAAACTGAGAACGCTCAACTTTCCTAGTCAGGTTATGGGATTGGCTGTCTCTGGGTGGCCCATGTTCTATGGGAAGGTTCTCGGTTTCCCCTTCTGCGGGGGCCCAAGTTATCCCAGGATCTGTGGCTGGACCCACCTGCTGATTGGTCAAGTTGTCGGAAGCCTTTGGCGTGGGAGGCATTGCTGTAGGTGAATTTGATTTGCCAAGCTTCAAAGGATTCTCCAAAGTTGAATCTTGCTCTGGTTTGAGCCCAAAAAACTGCGGGCTGGCAGCCCGCGGGGAGCCAGGGTTTGAGTCTCGTAGTTGAGGTCTTTCAATGAGCATAGTTGATAACAGTTTGTCACTTGTGACATCATCCCCTTCTCTCCCGTTGCCCTCCTCCTTCCTGGCCTCCTTCCCCAGGTATTGCTGTATGGCTCTTTGTGCGTTAGGTAAGTTAGAGATTGGTTCCCAGGTGTTTTCTTTGGGGGGTATCCTACCCATTTGAAGTAGTACTATGGGGTCTTGTAGTGAAGGTGGTGTCCATGGATGTACTCTACTTGGTATTCAGTTGAGCGTTCCTCTTGGATGGGTGGAGGGTTGGTCTTGATCTTTTGGTGGGGAAGGGAGGTTCCTTCTTTCTTGAATAGCAGCAATCAGTGGAAGACATTGTGGATTTTCCAAGTAGGCAGTAGTTCTAGTTTGTACGCCACTTCTCCTATTTGATTTATGATCTTGTAAGGGCCACAGCGGCAGTGTGCTAGCTTCCTACTGGGTACATGTTGGGGAACGTTCTGTGAATCAAGGTAAACTTCATTGCCTATTTCCAGAGGTTTCCTGGGGATTCTTTTCTTGTCAGCAAACACTTTGTAGGTCTTAACAGCGCGGGTCAAGTTTCTTAGGCAGGTTTCCTGGGTGGTATGTATTTGTTCAATCCAAGTTTGTCCTGCTGTATTCTTTTCCTTGCTGCCAATGCTGGGGTCTCATGATGGATTGAGCCCATAGTTGGCCTTGAACAGAGACATCCCGGTGGAGGTGTGGTCTTTGCTATTGTATGAAAACTGGGCCATGGGGAGCATGTTGGCCCAGTTGTCCTGGTCAGCATTGGCATAGCATCAGAGGTATTGTTCCAGGATTTGGTTGACCCGTTCAGTTTGTCCATCCGTCTGCGGGTGGTAGGAGGTCAACATGCAACGTTTTATTCCAAGGTCCTTCATCACTTGGGTTCAGTAGTGGGAAGTAAATTGGGGTCCTCTATCAGTGATGATTTCTTCCGGGGTGCCGTGTTGTATCAAGATGCGGTCGTGGAAGTGTCTGGCGGTCTCAGCTGCCGTGCAGTGGGTAGTGGTAGGAACAAAATAGGCTATTTTTGTGAAACGGTCAACCATGACCAGGATTGCATTGAAGGATTTTGAAGGGGGGAGTTCTACTATGTAGTCCATTGACACTGACTTCCAGGGGCCAGCAGGGATGTCCAGAGGTCTCAGTAACCCTTCTGGCTTAGAGCGACACATCTTGGTTCTTCCGCAGGTTTTGCAACCATTTATGTAGGCAGCTACTTCTTTGTCCATGCCCGGCCATGCATAGTTCCGCTTGATACTTGAGAGGGATTTGTGTCTACCTGGGTGGCCGGCCATCTCTGAATTGTGGTGGTCAATCAATACGTTTGTTTGGGTTGGGCCTTTAGGTACATAGATCCTGTTGTGGAGCATCAGGGTAGTACCTTTCAGGGAATACCCTTTCTTTGAGTGGTGGCAATCCGGGTCCTTTGTCAGGGCTTCAACTAGCTCAGTTGAGTTGGTGTCCTGTTTCTGGGCTTTTATCACATTGGATTTGCTAGCGTCAATCTTTAGGTACTTCAGATGTATCCCTAAGCTGGTGGGGTCTAGTAGTGTGTGGGTGTTGCAGTCCTTGATTTCTGTAGAGGAGGGGATCAGGTCAGCTCTCCTACTCAAGGCGTCTGGTACCACGTTAACCTTTCCTGGCTTGTAGTCTATGGTCAAGGTGTAGTCAGCTAGTTCCAAGGCCCATCTTGCTTGTTGTTGGTTCAGCTGGCATGGTTTGAAGAAATAGACTAAGCTCTTGTGGTCTGTCAGAACCTTTACCAGATGTTCAGCACCACACAAATACCTGCGCCAGTGCTTCAATGTCTTTATTACAGCTAACATCTCCTTGTCATATATTGGGTAGTTCCCTTCAGCTGGTAGCATCTTCTTGGAGTAATATGCTACAGGATTTAGCATACCATTCCCTCCTTCCTGAAGAAGGACCCCACCCACAGCAAAGTCAGACACATCTGTCTCCAGCACAAAGGGCTTAGCTGGGTCAGGCATGGCCAGGACCAGGGCAGACGTGAAGGCTTCCTTCAGGGTCACAAACGCAGAGGTGCACTTGTCAGTCCAGACAAATTGGACCTTGTCAGAGCAGAGGCGGGTCAGGGGCAATGTGATCTGAGAAATTTTTTGGATGAAATCCCTGCAATAATTTGCCAGGCCCAAAAAGCTTCTCATGTCTTTTCTGCATTTGGGTACTGGCCAGGCTGTTACAGCTTCCACTTTATCTTGCACCATGGCAAACCCACCAGTCTTCACCACATATCCCAGAAATTTGACTTCAGATTGAAAGAATTCACATTTCTTCAGCTTGGCGTGTAGGTTGGCCTGCGAGAGTTTCTCCAGTATTTGGTCAAGGTGTTGGAGGTGTTCCTCGTGTGACTTGCTGTATATGAGGATGTCATCCAAATAAGCCACACAGAACTGGTCAAGGTACTTTCCAAGGACAGAGTTGATCATTCTTTGGAAAGTGCTGGGGGTGTTACACAAGCCAAACGGCATGACCAAGTACTTGTACAAACCATATCTAGTTTTGAAGGCTGTCTTGTATTTTTCCCCTTCTTTTATTCTGATCTGGTTGAAGGCGTCTCTCAGATCAATTTTTGAGTACACCTGGGCTCCTGTCAATACGTCACAAAGGTTGTCAGCGTTGGGAATGGGATAGCAGTTCTTCACAGTGATATTGTTCAGTTTCTGGTAGTTTACGCAGGGGCGCATCCCGCCATCTTTCTTCCCTACAAACAGCATGGGTGACAAGCAAGGGCTTTTTGACACCCAGATGAACCCTTTTTTCATCATGTCCTCCAGGTATGTCTTCAGTGCTGCTTGTTTGCGGTGATTGCAGCTGTAAATGGGGCCGTGGTGTGGTTGGGTCCCAGGTAACAGGTCAATGGCGTGATTGTAGATTGAGTGACTGGGAAGCTGGGTTGCTGCTTCCTCACTGAAGACGTGGCTCCACTTCTCCAAGGGGGCCGGTAGGCTTCCCACACTGGGTTCCATTCTCAGGGTCAGGAGTGTGTTGGGTTCCTTACTGGTTGGGCCCAACTGGAACGGCACCACATCACACAAATTGTCTCCCTTCAAGGCAACTGTTTGATTACAGAAGTTCAGAATAGCGCCGTGTCTTTGGGACCAGGAGTCCCCTAGGATCAAGGGGTGGGGAAGCCCTTTCAGGATGATGGGGAACACTGGGTACAAGTTCCACCCAATTTTCAGGGGTAATTTGGTTGCGCACCTGAAACCCAAGTCATGGGAGCTGTTTCCCATGATCACTTTGACTCTTTTGTTGGTGGCCTCCAGTCCAAGGTCCTTGGCAAGGGTGGCATTGATAAAACTCTCCTCTGCTCTGGTATCAATGAAAGCTCCAACAGTCTGGGATTTTGTGGATGTTTTTGCTTTGACTTGGATAAATTTGTACAATTGAGTAGAGGTGTTTATTTGTGCCAAGGAAATTGAGGGGTTACTCTTCTTGGGGCAAGCCTTGGTGAGGTGCCCAGGTTTGTGGCAATAGAAACACAAGCCTTCACGGTAGTGGCGCTGTAGTTCATCAGGGGACATTCCTGGTCTGCCAGGTGTTGGGGCTTGGCTTGTGCGCTGGGTGGAAGACGGGGTGCCTTCTTGGTTGAGGCTCAACCCTCTGCACAAGAGGAGTAGTTCATCCAGGCCAAGCGTAGGGAGGTGGTGCTTGAGGAGCTCCTTCAGGGCAGGGAAGGCTCCTTGGCGGTACAGGATGGCCAATAGCTTGTCCTTGAGCTGGGTTCTGGCTTTCAACTTCAGAAACTTGTTGGTGTAAGCTTGCAGAGAGCGTGGACCTTGTTGGATTTCCAGTAAGCTGATTAAGGCGTGGTGGCAGGTGTCTTGGTTGTTGCCTGTGGCCATCAGTTTGCTCTCAAATTGGGAGTAGTCTAGACAGAACTCAACATCTTTGGTGGTTGCTTTCCCGAACCAGTCCAGGGCATCTCCAGAGAGCATGGAGGCTACCCCAAGGACTTTCTTGGTGCCGTTGGAGTATGAGTTTGTTTTGGCTTGAAAATGGAGGCGGAGGACTGGCATAGCTCTTCTGGCTTCTTCTAGAATGAGCTTCCCCATCTGGGGCATGTCTACTTTGGTCATGGTCTGGTTTACTATGACGTTCTGCACCTGCAAGTTTGGGGTCTTGGTCTTCTCATTGCCAAGCAGGGCGTCTTTCTGTTCAGGGCTGTTTTGGTGTCAGGTCACTGAGGTGATCAGGTTGGTAGCTAACTTGTACGCATAGTAAGCTGAAATCAATAAAAATAGCATACAAGATGCCCCAAGAGTTAACAACATCTTGGGGCCCAGGTTACCGTGTTTGAGGTAGATTGCCATAATGTCAGGGATCCAACCTGTGGGGGGTTCCTGAGAACTTGCGTGCGGACAGCCCGCGGGCCAGCAGGGAGAGCCCACCACAAGATTGGGGCTAACTTTACAATATAAGATAACAATTTTCCAAGGACTGCCCAAGGTCCGCTCGTAGGCACCATAGAATCAATCAATCTAGTGAGGGTGATATACATCACCCCAAATATTTGGGTGGAAGTGGATTCATCAGTGGCAACAGATTCTTGCAGGCGGTTAGGCCGCAGGGTGTGGGGCGGCGTCATTGGAACCAAATATGCGGGCAGGAAATTATACTTGTCTTGGAATAGCAGAGGAGGTATGGTGATTTTGGTGCCTTCTCTGTATAGGACTTCTGTCTCTCTAGTTCTAGCTTCAGGGTCATGGATTAGGATTTCCTCTAGAGTAAACTCCAAATACGCCGGGTTAGGTGGGTACTCAGTGAAATGTACTGGGCCAAAGGGGGCTCCTGGTGGACAGTAAAGGTCGGGCAGTTGGTCCGCGGTTTCTTGGGTTGGGCAAGGGTGGGGCGCAGGACTGCAAGACGTAGGCTGTAAATGAAGTAGAACTAATAACAAGTATGGTATGATCTGGTTGAACCAAAGGTTCATGTCACTTTATTGCAAGAATGGCAATGGGCATCTTCCTGGCAGTCCAGGGTATAAGTATGCCCCTCTGTCATGGCAAAACTTTCACAAATTTCCTTGGCCCAGGTTTTTCCATTCACCAGGTCTTCCCAGTCTTTGGTGGCATCAATTGCGGGAGTTAATCCATTGACTGGCTTGAACTGAGAATGCTCAACTTTCCTAGTCAGGTTGTGGGATTGGCAGTCTCTGGGTGGCCTGCATTCTATGGGAAGGTTCTTGGTTTTCCCTTCTGTGTGGGCCCAAGTTATCCCGGGATCTGTGGCTGGACCTGCCCGCTGATTGGTCAAGTTGTCGGAAGCCTTTGGCGTGGGAGGCATTGCTGTAGGTGAGTTTGATTTGCCAAGCTTCAAAGGATTCTCTGAAGTTAAATCTTGCTCTGGTTTGAGCCCAAAAAACTGCGGGCTGGCAGCCTGCAGGGAGCCAGGGTTTGAGACTTGTAGTTGAGGCCTTTCAATGAGCATAGTTGATAACAGTTTGTCACTTGTGACATAGACTACGCTTCATTGTAAAGTCTAATAGGAGCAGGTATGAAATACTGGTCTTTATCAGTAGACTGACATTGAGGCTGGTCCAGCTGATGGTGTTGTTCCTCAGATTAGCTTACAACACTAGGATAGAGGCTGGAGTAGCATTAGGGAACCCCAGCAGGGGGCCCAACCTTGAGGGGTGGACTTTGAAGTGAAGCTTGCTTGGCAACCCCCAAGGCACCACTGCTATTATTTGACCTAGCAAACAACTGAGCCCCTTGATCAAGCAGATCCAGTTATCTACCTGGGTCACTACCCAGGGCTAGCTAGCCAGAAGATGGCTACTGGTTCACTATGATGATTGTTTGCTTAATCAGAGCTACTCTACTACAATACAATTATGGGCCTTTCATATTAGAGCTGTTGGCCTGGTGACCCAACCTTAGGTAGACTCTTCTAGGCATAATTATGGTGAATCCCATACAACAACCCTCCCGTTTTAGAATCTAACTAAAGTTTACGGCAGCAATTATTATTCAGCACATATATGGGTGCCTGTTGGGGCTGGCTGTCCAGCTGTGAAAAACCGGCAAGCTCTGTCCACTGATCCGGGTTGGGGTCCAGGTGATGCCCAGGTGGAGAAGGATAGTTGATCTGTAGATATTCTGGCCCAGTTGCCCGTTCCAGGTTGTTTTACCCATCCTTGGGCCGTGCAGTGGGACCCTTGCAACTGCTGGTCAGATCTGCTGGCTAGCCAGTACCCCTAAACGCTTACGCTGTACATGGACAGTCAAGGATTGGACTGGAGCACCCCAGGGTTAATTTGATCTGGTCCCTTACTGTGAGAGAGGGGGGCTAAACTAACTAAGTTTGATACCCATCCCGGGTGAAACAAACCACCAGGACACCGCCCAGTGGAGGACTGGGACAGCCGCTCAAAGAGGAGACCACAGAGAGGACATGGGGGACAGTCAAGGGAAATAAGTGTTCAAGCCCATCAACATCAGTCCAGTGAACAACCATGGGGTGTGGGTGGGAGCAGGAGGGACCACCTCAGAAACCCTAAGAGGCACAGACACGCTCTTTTCTAGGCTAAGGCGGGGAGGCATTGATGTTTTCTCTCCCTCAGAGGCGGGCAAGATGTGACCAACAACTTCCAGATTCAGGCCGTCACATGTCAAGCTCCTAACCACGGCCTCTCCAGAGAAGAGAAGACCACTGGGAAGATTCAAGAGGCTAGAAGAATCTTCACCCATAAGCTGGGCAGAAGAGGAGATTTTTGCCCACAAGTCTGGTGAGGTGGACCACAAGAGCAACAAAAAGGGTGCCAAAGAAAACACAACAAATTTCAAGGCTGGGAGTATCATGGCTACAATCTGCAGAAAATTATAACTTCTTTGGTATAATTTTGGGTCCATAAATAATTAGAATTTAGTGCTGTATAGGCTGCAGTAAAAAAACCAAACAGGGAGCAGCAGGAAGCGCCCAGGCAGCTTGACAGTGGTCTTGGACGGCTTGGGTGGGCGTAAAAGCAAAAACAGGTTTGAAACTGATGAATTTAAAGAGAAAACCAAAGTAAAAATAGGATTTTATAATGATTTTAACTATAAACTTAGAGTTTGAGCATTAAGCTTTGAAGGAAAAAGTAAAGACAATAGCGACTATACGCTTGAGTCTGTTTTAATGATCCCAGAAGAGGGGCCAAGTTCAAAGCGGGTCGTGGTAAGTTAAACTTAAAGATAATGACTACACTTTAAAATCTAGTTGGTAGGGACTCCAAAACAGGGGCTCCAAACAACACAACTTTTTAAAAATAAGTGAAAATAAATATCAGCTTTAATGATATTGGAAAATTGACAAGCAGGGGACCCAAAGTCCCCTGGCATTGTTAAAAGGGGATGAGTTGCTGGGAGATGATCACCTGACTATTTTGAGTCACATATGATTGGCTGGGTGATAAAATTTACTGGCCAGAGCCAGGGGTGCTGGAGGGTTTCAGGGTAATTTCCACAGGACCACCTGATTGGCTGGAAGGCACCTCAATCAGTTTAGGTTCATTTGACTTTCTGGTCATAGATGTGGCATCATTTGATTGGGTGTTCCTGATTGTTTTTAAGAGAGGACGACACCATGCTAACAAATAATCCAAAGTGACCAGCGTTTCTTCCCAGGCCGGGACAACCAAAGCCGGGGGGTCTGCAGGGTAGGCCAGAACAAATCTCTTATCAACAATATGAGATAAATCTCCTAGGGAAATGAGTGGCTTGGCTGTAATTTTTGGCCCTTTTTGGTGCGGTGGGGGAAAGTGGTTTGATCCAAAGCCAGAGGTGGTAGTGAATTTACACTTATCTTGCTTCATACCGGGACACATACATATTTACAACAGAGCCTTGGTGCCAAAGGAGTACACCACATGCATGATCCCTATTGCAGGTCAACAAGCAGAGCGGCCATGGACCAGGGGGAGAGATGGTGTTGTGTAACTGGGCCTTCTAGTCCTTGAAGTGGGTTAACAGGACAGATCTTTTGAGTATAGTTTGCTGGCTTAAACACTAGATTATGCTGAGGACCTAATACAGGATTAGTGTTGTGAATGCTGCTATTCACACTGTTTCAATTTTGCCTTTGATGGGTTATTTTGAGGATGAATCTCTCTCTTTCGCTTTTGCCCCTCAAAATGGGTCTGTCTCCAAGCTGGGAAATACAATTGTTTGGTTTCCTGACTCTGCGCAACTCACTTGCCCCACTCATGCTTGTGGTGGGTGATCCTACCGTCCATGTACTGTTTTGTGGTAAAGCTGCACAGTATATATTCCTTTTCATATTCACCAATAAAAATTAAGTTCTATTCACATTTTTGCCTTTGTGTCTTCCAGTACTTTGGCGCCTCTCTCTAGCCACAACTAGTAGATATTGTTCATCCAGGGCCACAAGGTGATCACATAGCCTTTCCTGAAATCTAACCAAGGCTTAGTACAGATCCAATCCTAAGGTTAGGATTCCCTGCTGTGTGCCTGTTCTGCGCCTTAGAACACAACAAAAATGGTGCTCACTACAGGGGCTGTAAGCCCCTTGGTTATCCCTTTTGTATCCATGTTTTCAGGTCCGTTGCCTCCTCCTATACAAGAAACAACTCCACCTGAAATTACTAGCCCTCCTATTGAGGAAGACATCACAGACCCGCCTATTGTCCCTACTTTACTGAACCTTGGGAATGGTCCCCGCCTAGTGGTCTAATATTTGGGTACCCCTGACTTAAAACAAGTCATGACAGTAGCCCTTGGGATAGCCCGCAATGGGGCCATCCTGCGCCTCAAATTCCAGTCCAGTCAAACAGAATACTATGAATTGATTATGGCTCTGCAATTTCCACAACATCTCCTCTCAGCAGCTGGTTTTGCTGAGCACCTATTGTCTTCCTCCGTACAACCTGCCTTAGCCCACCATCAAATGGTGTTAGGGCTCCACACTCAGGAGATTTTGTCTCTACAAGCAGCTGTCTCTTATTGCTGGGATCAGTTTGCTGCCTATCAACAGTGGATCTACTCTCTGTTTTCCTTGGTGTCAGACAATCAGCGCAAAACTGTCACCTCCCAAACCCACTTGGTTTATTCCATCAAGCAAACTTTCCAGTCCATCCCCAAATGCATCAGGGAGTGTCTACATGAGTTCCATCAACTAGAACAGCCCTGGCAAGCCCAAGTAGATTCTACCTTGAACTCCTATCTTACCAACTTTGAACAACTTGTACAACAGCTCAATGTGTTCAGCGCTTACTCTTTCAATCAACTACAACAAGTAGCAGACCTTGCTACTAAAGGCCTTTTCAAGCTCAGTGAAGAATTGGATCAGAAAAAGGTGGCCACTGCCACTGCCATTGCCAAGCTCCAGACTCAAGTGAATGAATTGTCTACACCCAAGTCAGATGTTCCGCCTTCTCCCTCATCTGAAGATCTGATGTATATATAAAAGAGACTATAGGATGCCATTTGAGAGCTGTGAGCGTCTACCTGCTGTTGTAAATAATGGCATTCACCATGTTTCAATTTCACCTTTGGTGGGCCATTTTGAAAACGAATCCCTTGCTTTTGCTTTTGCCTCTCAAAATGAGCTGGTATCTTAATCAGGAAATATGATTGTTTGGTTTCCTGACTCTGTGTAACTCACTTGCCCCACTCATCCCTTGGCAAGTGATCCTACTGTCCTGGTAGTGTTCTGTGGTATTCTTCACCACTATATATTCCATTTCCATATTCACCAATAAAATTAAGTTCTATTCACATTTTTGTCTTTGTGTCTTCTGTACTTCTGCGCCTCTCTCTAGCCACGCCTAGTAGAGATTATTCTTCCAGGGCTGCAAGGTAATCACATAGCCTTCCCTGTCATCTAACCAAGACTTAGTACAAATCCAATCCTAAGGTTAGGATTCCCGATTGTGTGTCTGTGCTGCGCCTCAGAATACAACAAAAATGGTGCTCACTACAGGGGATGTAAGCCCTCAGTTATCCCTTTTGCATCTACGTTTTCAGGTCCCTTGCCTCCGCCTATACAAGAGTCAACTTCACCTGAAATTACCAGCCCTCCTATTGAGGAAGATATTGCTGACCTGCCTATTATCCCTACTTTACTGAACCTTGGGAATGCTCCCTGCCTAGTTGCTTACCCCATGGGTACCCCTGACTTGGAACAAGTCATGGCAGTAGCCCTTGGGATAGCCCATGAAGGAGCCATCCCTCGCCTTCAGCTGCACTTCAGTTGGGCTGAATACTACAAATTGATTGTGGCTCCTCAATTTCCACAACACCTCCTCTCAGCGGCTGGCTCTGCTGAGCACTTACTATCATCCTTTGTGCAGCCTGCCTTGGCCCACCATCAAATGGTGTTGGGGCTCTACGTCCAAGAAATCTTGTCTCTACAAGCAGCGGTTACTCATCACTGGGATCAGTTTGCGGCCTACCAACGGTGGATTCACTCCCTGTTTTCCCTGGTATCCAACAATCAGCGCGGCTCTGTCACCTCCCAGGCCCCCTTAGTTACTTCCATTGAACAAAGCAACACTCCATCCCTGAGTACATCAGAGAGCGTCTACATGAGTTCCACCAGCTAGAACAACCCTGGCAAGCCCAAGTAGATTCTACCTTGAGCTCCTATCTTACCAAATTTGAACAACTTGTACAACAGATCAATGTGTTCAGCGCTTACTCTTTCATTCAACTACAACAAGTAGCAGACCTTGCTACTAAAGGCCTTAATGAGCTCAGTGCGGAATTCGATCAAGAAAGAATTGTCACTGCCGCCGCTATTGCCAAGCTCCAGAATCAAGTGAATGAATTATATATGCCCAAGCCAGATGCTCCACCTTCCCCCCATCTGATGATTTTTTGGATAGAGAACAGAGACTATGGGATGCCATTCAAGAGCTACGAGTGTCTACCTGCAGTCAAGGACGCCCTAATGAAGCTCCTCAGCCTGATCCACATGTGTTTTCTTTGACCACTCAAGTTGCTGAGCTACAGCAGGAACTTGCTTCCCTACGCAAAATAGTGGCAACTTCTGCTAGCCCAGGTGGAGTTGTTGATGAAGATGGCTGCTGCCCTGGCTTTTCAGGAGCTCCTCAAATACAATGCACTAGGGAGCTGATTGTCCTAGCTAATGAGGTTAACCACCTGAGGCGGGATCACTCTAGTCTTGACAGGGATGTCCAAGAGATGAGTGAATTAATTGATTCAGTAAATGACAGGTTTGCCCCTTGCCTCTCAGTGGGTCTTTCCCTGACCTCCCAACTGGCCAAAATTTCTACCTTAGTAATAACACAGGGCCAACGCCTAGACGTTACTGAGCAACAGAGCACCTTAGCTAATAATATGGGTGCCCGCACTACTGAGACCTTGACTACTCTCAAAGAAAGTGTTTGCCAACTATGGGCTAGACCGCCCCCCTCCAAGTCTGAAGCCAGATTCTCCCCGCACATAAATGTACTCAATAGCAACAATGGTGGTTCAACTCCAGAAGCACATTTGAAGCCTACCTTTAAGCAAGTCTTTGACCCTAAAACATCTACCATTGCATCTTTCCTAACTATCTATGAAACTGCCACAAGAAGAGCCTCTGATAAGGTTAAAAAGGAGCACATTCTAACCTGCCTGCACCCAATCTGTCAGGAGGTAGTAATGCCTGAGTTGCCCACCATCAAAACTTGGGAAGAAATGAAGCAGCTTCTGATTGATGAATTTGGTGGCAACCTTAGTTTGGAATTGAAGAAGGAAACCGTCATGTACATTGCTTTCAAACCTAAGGAGACTCTAGCTGAATTTGCAGATAGATTCTACATGGAAGGACAGCAACTGATAGCGAGCAGACAATTGACAGCTCATGAAGCTTACATGGCTTGCGCTCAAGCCCTCAAGGTTAATCAGCTTTTGTATCTCCACTTTAAGGACCATAAGGCCATGCTTTCCTCCATGAGAGCATAAAGACGCCATTTCAGGATATGCACCTTACCCATTCTGGAGCGGTTGTGCGGGAGAATTATGCTGCCTCTAATTCTGGTTTGTCTTCCTGTGGCCCTTGCATCCTCACAATGAACTTGCAAAATCCTCCTAGACGTCAAGGTTGCACAACTGTGGCCAGATAGGTCACCATTCTCAAGTCTGCACCAATCCTTGGGTTGAAGGAGCTGATCCCAAGGAACAGGCGGGAAAAGAACATTCAACCTAGAGGCAAGACACTCTTGGTTGACAACTCTTCCCAGTCTCCTTTAATCCCCCTTCCATAACCAACTCCAGGCCTGCTGATACTGAGGCTCCTCCTATCCTCCTATTGTTCCACAATATCTCTGGCAACTATGACATGGATGATTCAGATGTTGATGATCCTGTTGCTTACAGGTACTCAGTTCTTGCTGTCCCCAAAACCATTGCAGTCCCTTATAAGTTATGTTCTGTGAAAGCTACAACAACTGCTGAGCCTTTGTCTGAAGCCATAGAGGTTGTCTCCTGTCCATACCTCACTCAAGCTAAGAGGTCTCCTGTGCTGGTAGAGTCATCTGAAGAAGCTGTTTAAGTTGCTGACGCTGTCAGGGATCCAGTCTTGGGCGGCTAGTCCGTTGTTTTCAGGGGTAACTTGGGCCAGGTTTTTTGCAGGCAAAGCCCACCACAAGAGGGGAGATAACTTAAAAAGGTATGAGACAGACTTTCCCACCCAGGACCACGGGCCAGCGGCCAGGATTACAGTGTCAATTACCCCTGTGAGGGTGATGTACACAGTCCCAAACAACTTACCAATGTGGTTGGTTGGAAGGTTGGATGAGAAAATGGGCATGGGTTTTGGGGTCACAGGCGGCTCCATGGGAAGGTTGTAAGCAGGAAGATAGTTGAATTTTCCTATGAACAACTTGGGTGTTGAGAATATCCACAGGCCTTGACGGTTATATCTAACTGCAGATTGTATGCGGGCTAAAGGATTGAGTTTGAGTATCTTTTCTGGGGTGTAGTCCTTATATTTGGGTTTCAGAGGGTAGTTAGTGAAATAGACAGGGCCAAAAGGTACACCAGGAGGACAGAAAACTGCAGGCGGCGGGACAGGAGGGCTGAGGGAATTTGTACTGAATTGACAGATAGAAAATAAAACATAAGGCAATTACTGTGTGAGCTAAAATAACATAACCTTTATTCAAAAATGGCAATAGTGTTTGAGCACGGGATCTATAGGCATATATAGCATCCCACCTCCAAAATTAGTGTTTCCATAAGGGTTTCATCAAAATATTGAGAAAGATGTGGGCAGGTGGCCAGGAGGCTTGGGTGTGGGTGCAGAAAAATGGCACCTTGGCTGGGTGTTCTCTCATTGGTCAGACTGTCCAAATTGGTCACTTGATTTTCTTGATCTATGGCTGTGGTCACAAGTTTGGGCCTAAAGCCTGTGATTTCCTTTGGCAAGGAGATTTGATTGGTTAACCAAGAGGCCTTCAGATTATGAAGTTCACAGAGGAACTTTCTCTGCCTTCATTAGGCAATTTGAGACGCTCCTCTTTGGCCACCATCATAATTGAACCTACACTGGTATTCTGGCTTCAGGACTTAGCAGGAGTTTCAGCTTGCGGAAGCTCAGTACCAAGAAAACGCAGGTGGGCAGTCCATTGATCCATAGTGTCAAAAACACAGGCTCAACCTGCCAGCAAGGTTCCAACCAAGCAGGTTTGTGACCTGCAATCCAATTATCCAGTCACCTGAAGCCAGACTAGGAAGTCAACTCAAATTACCAAATCCAACAACATGAACAGATGATGATCCTTCACGGTGGATACCTCAATTTGGCGCTTGACTCATTATCAGGATCAAGACACCCCCTTCTTCCATCCAGCTGTGTGATTACCAATCTTGTTTCTACTATCCTTGATTCACATAAACTATATAATCATTATCTATCTTCTAAATATTTTCCCCGTGTAACTCTGCTAAAACAGAACAGTTACAACAATAGGGCCGGTGGTCTTCAGGAATCCAGGTTCAGGGCTCAAATCCTGCCCTCAGGACTGGGTTTCTGGGGTGAAGAATTGTCAATTCTGACAGACACTGTGTTTGAATGTTTCAGTTTTGCTTCCTCTCCAGACTGTCTACAAGGAGTTTCCAGGCTTGAGATTCATGATTAAAAAATGGGACAAAGAGCTAGCTGAATCTCAGGACATCCTGGTTGTTCTTCCACCCTTTGGTTGTACTACCACTTGTGTGGAAATATCCATCCAAAAGGTGAAGATCAAGGCCGTCTTGGATACTGGATCTTCTGTTAATTTTGTCTTCTCAAAGCTTGTCAAGAAGCTCAAAATTGCCCCAATCTTAACTATCACCAGTTGTATGTCACAGCTGGGCTATTCATGACTTGCGCCATAAGGGCACATTTTAATCTCCCCATGCAGTTTGGCAATCTACTATTAGCCACGCCTGCTGTTGTCTTGGAGAATGAGAGTTACATTCTCTTAGTGGGTACTCAGTTCCTTAGGGAATACAATGGGATAATCAACTTAAAGGATGGTTACCTCTCAATCTTAGGGTATGAAGTCAATCTGATCTTTGAGGAACCTGTTGATAAGGAGCGCCTTTTGGGGAATCTTTGAATGTAAAATTAGGAGGAGAAGAAGTATATTTTATTGGATGATACTTTAAACTTATATAGATTTAGCTGTGGTGGGGATATTAGTTGGACCAAACCCAGGGGCTGTTCATGTGCAGGATGGGTTCAAGTCGCTGGATACCTGGACAGTCATGTGATATTAGTTTGTTGCCATTTCTGGTATGTCAAATGGTATATTGGAAAGGCACCAAATTGGGCAATGACTGGATGTTAGGTGTGATGGCAATAGCCGGAATACTTGTACATCCAGACCCTTGACACACCCCTTCCTTAAGGAGTTACTTGGGTACATCAGGAGGGGGCTTTGTCTTGACGGCTGCCACTTGATGTTCCTGGAGTTGTTTACTAGTGGGCACCAACTGGGTTGAGTGTTCTCCTTTGCTAGGGAAGAGGCAAGATCTGTGGTAATTTTTGGTAATGGGTTCTTTGGCACCCTGGAACTTAACCAGGTAAGTGTTCCTGTCTGGTCGGTATCTGATGATTCTTCCTGGTCTCCTGTGTACTGAGTCTAGTTATTTTCTGTTCCCGGCTAGGACCCAGACGGGGGAGTTGATGGGGAGTGGGTCCTCTATTGAGGTTACCTTTTGAGTTTTGAGTCTCTTTATTTCAGCCAGTTTGGCTTAGAGGCGTATGTATTGTAGAGCTGGTTTCTGTTCTAATTTGGGAGGTTTCCCCGGGGGAATCTTTACATATGGCTAATTATTGCGGGTGACTATTTCTGGCTTGTACCTGTATGTTAGTTCAAACAGTGAGTAGCCTGTCCCTTGATTGGTACAAACCCGGGATACTAGTAATGCATGTTTCACATATAGTGGCCATGTGTCTTTGGCTTTGCCATCCATTATTTTCTCCAGGGTTCTGATAAGGCTGCAATTAAGGCATTCAACTCTGCCGTTGGCCTGTGGCTTGTAGGGCAAGGTTGTGGAGTGTTTGATGTTTTTTGTTTTTAGATTGTTGTTTACTATGTGGCCTGTTAGCTCCTTTTCTCCATCTGTTATGATGTAGTCTGGGGTGCCTTAGTCAGCTATGATTGCTTTATTGATGAATTGATTTATTGTTTCCGCCTTGTGATCTTTTGTTGCCCAGCAGATGGGCCAACATGTGGCAAAGTCAATGGCTACAATTAGAGAACATTGATTTGTTTGGTTTCTTGGAAGGGAACCACTACGTCCAGTCCCCAAACTTTAAATGGGTCAGGGTCAGGTACTGGGTTAACTGTTGGCTGTGGCACCTTAGTGCTGGCGTATTTTTCACATACTGTGCACTTTTTTAGAACATCAATTATGTCTTGCTTCAGGTTGGGCCACCATACTATCTCTTTCAGTGTGAGATATAGGTTGTTAGCCTTTGTGTGTCCTAGCAGGTGATCATGTCTTAGTATAGTGTCAACTCTTTGTGCAAGTGGGATGTATGGAATGTGTTTATTGTTGATGATTTGGTATACCGCGCCATTTGATACGTGGAAATGTTTTTCATTCCTTACTAGCGTATTGCGGGTTAGTTGATGTGTGGAGGGGTCCTTTCCCTTTGTCTTGTACTCAGTGTTGTATAGGTTGGGCCAGTCAGGGTCCAGGTAGTCAGGTTGATCCTCTCTTGGCTGGCATAGCCTAGAGAGAGCATTGGCCGTGACCAGCTCTGCCCCCTTTTTGTATTGGATGTCCAGGTTAAGCTGTTCCAGCAAGGACATCCATTTGGCTTGGCGCTGCGCGAGTGCGTTCTGAGTTTTTAAATAGATTAAGGATTTGTGGTCAGTTAGCACTTGGACGTTTAAGTGTCCTTTGAGGTAACATCTCCATTTCTTGCATGTGTGGTATATTGCTAGCAATTCTTTATCATGTATTGGGTATCTCTGCTCAGTGTTTGTTAGTTTTCTGCTTTTGTAACATACTGGCAGGAATTTTGCTGCCCTGGCTGGCAGATGCGTAGGACTACACCAATGGCGGTGTCACTAGCATCTGACTCAAGCTCATAGCACCTGTTGTTATTAGGGTATTGCAAGATTGGTACTTCAATCAAAGCTTGTTTTAATAGCTGGAAATTCTTGTCACATTCTGGAGTCCAGATGAATTTCTTTTTGGCATTACCTTTAGTTAGGTCATTGATTAGTGCGGTGAGCTTTCTACAGTCTTTGATGTATTTCCTTAGGTAAGCTACCATACCGAGAAAGCATCTAACTTGTTTCACGGAGCTGGGGCGTTGCATGTTATTTATGGCTTTTATTTTATCTGGGTCTGCTTTGATGCCACCGTCAGAGACAATGTGGCCTAAGAACAAGAGTTCCTTTTCCATAAATTGGCACTTACTAGGCTTAGCGTATAGTCTGTGCTTTGCAAGTTAATTATGTGTCTTGGAGACATGGGTGAGATGTTCCTCTTTTGTTTTTGAAAATATTATGATGTCTTCAAGGTAACATAATGTGTTTGAGAGGCCGTTTAGCGCTTGGTTCATCATGGTGACAAACGTTGCGGGAGCGTTGGTCATCCCAAAGTTCATTACTTTACATTCAAACAACCCAAATTGCAGGCAGAACGCGGTCTTTGGTATGTCTTTCTCTTTGACTTCAACTTGGTTGTAACCAGATGTGAGGTCAATTTTTGAGAAAAAAATTTGCTCCAGAGAGCCTTGCAAATAGGTCTTCAATGAGGGGAAGTGGGTATTTATTCTTTACTGTACTTGTGTTTAGTGCTCTGTAGTCAGTAACTAAGCAAAGAGATCCTTCTTTCTTCTTTACAAAGAAAACCAATGCCCCCCACGGGGATTCAGATGGGCAAATGAATCCTTTGGCTAGGTTATCCTTGATGTGGGCTTTAAGTGTTTGGGTCTCCATGGGGGAGAGTCTGTAGAGGGGTGTAGGTTTGGGCATGGCTTTTCATAAGTCAATGCCATGCTTGTCCTCTTGTTTGGGGGGGTAACTCTGTGAGTTCTTCCTTGAATACATGAGTGTATTCATTTAGGAGTGCCGCAAGTTCTGGGCATTGGATTTTTTGTGTTTGTATATTATTTAACTTGGAGTACCTCATTATGTGGAGGGTACTTTCTTTGATTAGATGTTCAGAGTCATCTTGATTTATGACTTGGACAAATACTGTATCTCTTAGAATCAGGTTGTTGGGTTCTTTGAGAATGTTGAAATTGACTCTATTGCATTTTATTGTCATGGTTTTTGTTTTCTAACATACGCTGGGATTCACTCGGGTGAACCAGTCTATGCCTGCTACAATGTTGTAGTTTATGTTGTTCATGACAAGTCCTTTGATGGATGTTTGTATGCCTTGAAGGTCAATTCTGAAGGGAGTTGTTTTGCCTTTGAGTAGAACTTTTGATTTGTCTGCCATTCTGGCGTATTTGAAGTTGGATTTGACAACTGGTATTTTGTACTTGGTTACAAAAGGTTTGCTAACCATAGTGTGTTTTGAACCAGAGTCAAATAAAATTTTATGTGTATGTGATTTTTAAGTGCATGGATAGACAAGAAGTTGTGAGTGATCTTTAATTTTTACATTCATAAAAATGGAGGATTGCGGGACATGGGGGATGTGAGCAGCAAAGTTTGTGCCTTGGTACTTCTTCTTGTTGTGTTGGGGAGAGACAGGGGCACTTAAGCCTGTTCCCCCTCCTCTTTTCCCTGTTCCTCTGTTTTGAGACCTTTGAGGTCAGAGAATGTGGGGTCAGATTTGTAGCAGGTTGCTACTTCAGCGTTGTTAACTTTGGCAGTGTTCTCTTTCTTGGGACGGGAGCAGCTTGTGCTTTGGCTACAATTGCTGTTGTTACAATTGGAGTTGCTGTTGTTATGGTTGGTATTTTGGCGTTTATTGCCATTGGCATTTTCTCTATCATTGCCGTTTCAGGAGCGGTTGCCGTTGTGTGCAGCATATTCCATGTTGGCGCGTTTTTCAGTGCACTTGGCTTCAGCAATGAGCGCAGGCATGGAGGTATTTGCTTCTGGGCGGATGAGGGCAGCAACAGAGGGTTTCATTCTGTTGATGAATGATGCTCTGGTGTGTAAGTTGTCAGCTTGTATTGGGTTTTGGATTTTGCAATGTATTTCTTCAAATTTGTTGGCTTAGGCTGCAATAGTGGTCTTTTGAGGAAGGTCACTGAGCTGTATTGCAATATCTTGAAGAGATTTGGTGACACAGAAATTGTGGGTGATGTTGGATTTGAACTCTTCCCAGTTGTCAAGCTGGTTGTGAGTTTGTGAGCCAACCCAGGTGGCAAACCAGTTAGCTGTGGCCTCGTATAGGCGCTTGCTGGACCCATTTCTCATGCGGGATGTGGCTGGCGCGGAGTTTAGCGGCTATGTGGTCTAGCCAGTTGATGATGTTTTCTTTGTTTTTACCAAAGAACTTGTCAATATCAATGTATTTGGTGTTGGCAACTTCACCTGTGATAGGTGGTTGTGCGTTTGTTTGTGATTGAAGAGAGTAACTGTATTGAATTATCTTGGTGCATGCTTTGGGCATGACCAGACCTTTGAATATGGTGCATCCACTAGGAATATCTTTGTCAATGTTGTGGGCGCAGAAGTACGTTTTTCAGGTCTCCTGGGATATGGCCTGGTTGAGTACGTGGGCAAAGGTGGGCAGGTTCTATTCAGTCATTTTCTCTTTCATTGGCGTGATCAAAAACCATAGTGCTACCAGTGATAAGGAGCGCCTTTTGGGGAAGCTTTGAATGTAAAAGTAGGAGGAGAAGAAGTATATTTTATTAGATGATACTTTAGACTTATATAGATTTAGCTGTGGCAGGGATATTAGTTGGACCAAACCCAGGGGCTGGTCATGTGCTGGATGGGTTTGAGTTGTTGGATACCTGGACAGTCATGTGATTTTGGTTTGTTGCCATTTCCGGTATGTCAAACGGTATATTGGAAAGGCACCAAATTGGGCAATGACTGGATGTTAGGTGTGATGGCAATAGCTGAAATACTTGTACATCCAGACCCTCAACACTGTCAAAGTTCCTGGAAAGCGCCTCAAGATGTGTGCCTTAGAAAACCCCACTGGTGTCTTTACTCTGAAATACCATACCCATTTCTCCAACATGAAGTGTCTTCCTATGGCCTGCCCTGCATCTGAAGGGATTCCACTGCTGGCCACTTCTGCTGTGACCATTTCCCCTGGCTCTCAAGCCATCTTAGACTCTCAGATATCATATAAGTTGCCTGAACGCACATTCTTAGAGTTATACTCTCCTTCCTTGCTAGGTTGCAATGAACCTTACCTCTGCCCAGGGATCTTGGATGTCCCTTACAAAGATCCTGTCCAATTGCTGGTAGCCAACCTAACTGCTCTCCTTATACATGTGTCTAGAGGCCAGGTTGTCAGTTATGGCAAATTATTGAATGCTCCTGATGTCTTTTCCCTTCATCCCTTTGGTACATTTCAGGACTTTAACCTACCAGAAGACAAGCCCCAAGTGCTATCTTTGTTTAATGTGCAAGACTTCCCACAATTATCCCCAGTCCAGCAGAAAGAGGTACTTGACCTGCTAGACCATTTTTCATATATCTTTGCTAAATATAGCAATGATTATGGTCTAGCCAAAGGAGTTATTTATCAAATAATACTGGTGATGCTTTGCCTTTTTGAGCCAAACCTTACTGCTGTAGTCAAGTAGAAGACCCACAGGTGTCTAAAGATCTCAAACAACTATTAGACGCTGGGTTACTTGCTCCTTCCCAAAGTCCATATGCATCCTCTTTACTCATCTTGAAAAAGAAAGCCTGAGGTCACCACATTGTGATGAATTATCACCAGTTAAACTCATTAACCACAAAGGATTCCTATCACTTGCAGTGTATTAATGATGCTCTCTGCCGCCTTGGAGACTCTAAGTTCTTCTCTGCCATAGATATAGCATCTGGGTACTGGCAAGTTGTCCTCTCTCCTGAAGATAGGCAAAAATCTGCACTTATCACCTCAGAGGGACTGTTTAAACCTACCTGTATGCCACAAGGCCTCTGCAATGCCCTGGCTACCTTCCAACAAGCCATGGACTCCATCCTTTGTAATCTGAAGCTTTCATGTGTCTTAGTGTATCTGGATGATATAAAAGTCTTCAGCGCTACCTTTACAGATCACCCAACTCACCTCAAAGAAGTGTTCATAAAGATTTGAGGGGCTGGCCTCAAGCTAAAACCATCTAAGTTCACTTTCTTCAAAGAGTGTCTTGAATTCTTGGGCCATGAAGTAACCCAGACAGGGATTTGCCCAATGACCAAGAAGGTTGAAGCCATCAACAAAATGCTTCCACCCACCAACCTGCAAGAGGTACAAGTCTTTCTGGGCATGATGGGTTACTACAGACAGTTCATCCCTGACTTTTCTGACACTATTGAGCCGCTGGTTCAGCTGTTACGCAATGTTCCCTTCAAATGGACCTCCAGTTAACAACATGCCTTTGAGACCCTCAAGCAAAAACTCAAAGAGGCTCCCATTTTGGTGCATCCCAACTATGACAAGGAATTCATCCTCTTTACAGATTCTAGTGACCTAACTATTGGGGACATCCTGGTTCAACTATATGATGAAGGAGTGGATCATCATGTAGCGTATACTTCTTGTGTCCTCAATCAACATGAGAAGAACTATAGTGTCACAGAGAAAGAATGCCTTGCCATACTACATGTGGTAAAAAATTCTGTCATTGTGTTTATGGCACTTGTTTCACTGTGGTCACTGACCATGCCTCACTAAAGTATCTGCAGCAGCTCAAAGAACCAGAAGGACAACTTGCTAGATGGGCCTCCACCTGCAGGGCTATGACTTCACAGTGCTACATTGTCCCGGGATTTGACATTAAAACGCTGATGGATTGTCTAGAATGCCTATTTTTTCTCTACACCCTGCTGAAGCTGATCAATTATATGAACTGATTGGGTATACTTCTTCTTGGGAGAACAAGATGGAAGAAGTTTGTGCATCCCTGGCTAAGCTATCTGAGAATACTCTTATTTGCAACAACCAGCTCTTCTAAAAGTCCGTGACCAATACCTGCCTTATGTACAGCCCAGCCTTTGCCTTTTGCTGGTGCTCCAAGCTCATAAAGAGACTGGAAATGGAGGCATTGTCAAGACCCATGACTGGCTCCAGAAAAATTATTTCTGAGAGAACCTCCGCCTGTTGATTCCAGATGTCATTGCTAGTTATCATGACTGCCAGCTCTAACAACCTTGGGCTGCCTCTCACAAGTTTAAGCTAGCCCCTCTGCAGCACGCCTTCCACACTGTCAGCATAGGCACTGTAGCAACTGTGGTGAAGTCAACTCCCTGGTACTCAAACCTTTGTTGAGTACCAGGGATTCAAGTGCCACATATGTGAATCTATTAGTACTTTCAGCTTAACTGATTTTAAGCTAATTTTTACTAGTAATATAGGGGTTTGAAACTGAAAACCATGTTTAAATTTACTCAAATTCAACTCTGTTTAATAAATCAGTTAGCTGAAAGACTGATTTAAGGGGCAATTTATAAGTAAATTTACTAATAAAAATGAAAACCCCTGTGTTTGACACCCTAAAAGAAAAAGTGGCCAGTTTGACACTTTTTAAGCTAAATCCATATTTTATTGATAAAATGCATATACTATATAAAATTTGGTATTTACCATTATATTTTTATTATTAGTGTCCATAGTTGTTGTTTAATCTCCCAAGCACCACTATACTGGATTTATTGGTATAGACATTGATCAAATTCCCCACTTGTTTTACATTATGTCATTTCTGGTTTTGTGGATTAAGTGGTGCCACATAAAATAAGCCCAATTTTTAAATGGATTTCATATCTAATTTATAAAAAACAGAAACTCAACTCCTCCATTGTTTGACTCTATCCACTTGCCACACAATCAGTTTTGGATTTAACTAATCAAAGGCTCAGAATTAAGGCTAAATTAATAAATGACGCACTATGAGCACCACTCAACACCCATCCACTTGACACTTTAACTTGGGGATTAGTACAGAGAGCTTCTTAACATTGTAACCAACACTATGGTAAATAATTCACTGCCAGCTCCTCCCAGCATAACTTAAACACCAATAAAACCTTCCCAGTCATTTACTTTTTTAACTTATGCTGTATTTTTTATATTTGAGCATATAAAACTGCCTTGCTTTTGGGTTAAATTTCAAACCTGTTTTAAATTTAAGCAAGTTTTATATGTAAAAAACATAGTAAATTTGATTTTTCTGCTCAACTCTGGCATACTTGACAGTGAGAATTCAGCTGTTCCAAGCTGATCAACAGTGGCAAATACAGCAATTTACTATGTTTTGATTTTTTAACTCCCAATAAAAAAATTCCACATAATAATTTTTTGCAATTATAATCTACTTCTCTTCCTTCTACTCCCCATATAATTTTTATATACTTTTTTATTTTTAATTATACTTTTATATTGATTTAGCACTAAGATGTTATGCTGAACCTAACATTTTTGATGCTTCATCATAAAATCACTTATGTTTTATGTTTTAACCTTTATATCTATACTTTGAGTTTCTATTTTGCTTTCATTTACTTTGTTATGTTTTTTTTCTTGATAAATAAAACTTTATTTGCATACTTTTTACTTAAATTTTGCTTTTCTTTACCTCTTTGTGTTTTGTATCATTCATACTGTTTTATTTACAAAACCAAACTTTTCTTTAGACAAGATCAAACAAGAACAGCCAACAGCCCAAGCGCCAAGCCTCCAAGGGCTCCAAAAAACGTTCTCCACTCCCAAGCGTGCCAAGAAGCCTGCAAAGGCAAAGCCTTCTACTCCTTCTCCCCCCACTTCATCTCCTCTCACCCATCCCCCCTCTACCCTCATCTTCCACTTTGCTTCACCTTCCCCCAAAAAATCCTCCCCAATAAATCTGATGGTGATCTTACTGACCACTCCTTTTACCACTCAGAGGCCGGCTCTGAGCCCACTAAGGAGCGCCGTACCAAGAAGGCAAAGGCTTCCAAGGGGCACACCTCTTCTTCTGGTAAGAAAAAGGAGGCATCTAAGCAGGCCACAAAGAACCTTTCCCCTCCCCCTCCTGATGGCTCTTCCCCCTCCCTCATCTAAACCCCAAGATGAGGCTGAGGAGTATTCCAATAAGTTCAAAGCTTCTGGTCATGTGGCTTGGGATCCACTGGCCATCCTCAACATCTGCTATGTGGACAGAGAGGTCAAAGTCCCCAAGTGCTTTCTAGTTACTTCCCAATTATGTCCGTAAAAGGCAGCCCTGGATACCTTGCCAACAATTACATCTTCAACTGTAATAACCAAAGGGACCAAACCAATAGCAAGCAATTTGTCTGTGAGGATAAGACTTTCAGGGCCCGCCTGAACACCAAGGGCTGGGAGCGGGTAACAGCTGAGAAGGGGGAGCACACTTGTGAGCCCCCCAATCATTTAATCAGAAGGATGCTGAAGTGGTACCTTGTTCAAATGATTCCTGCCTCCTCTCACCTCTGGGCTTCTGATCTGGCCATAAAGGCTTTGCAAAATCTCAAACTCCACAATCTTAAGTTGGTGCCAACTCAAGAGCAGCTGGTCAAATTTATCAGCAATAAGCGGATTGCAGCCAATCCCCCTCCCTCCAAGGCTTCTGATGTCCTTTCCAAACTCACACTCACCCATGAGCTCAAGCAGCTTCCAAATGGGGAGCACTTCCTCCTGTACAACAATAGGCCCAGCACCAAGGACTGTATTATCTGCTACGCAACTCAGCAGAAACTGCTGGACTTGAAAAAAATGTCAACCTGGCTAGTTAATGGTACCTTTGCTACCTGCCCCCGGATGTTCAAAAAGCTCTGGATGATTCATGCCCAGATTGACATCTGGGTGATTCCACTTGTCTTCTTTCTTCTCCCTGGGGCCACTGAGGCAATTTATACCCGTTCTTTCTCCATCCTTTGCAAGGCACTTTCCCTCCTTCCCCCTGACAATGACAATGATGCCAAGAAATCCCCCCACACCCTTGCAAAACCTCCTGCTGCTGACAAGGACCAGGCCACCCTGGACTCAGAGGAAAAGGTAAGGCTCAGAGCTCTAGGGCCTCACATGTGCATTATGGACTTTGAGCATTCTCAGTTCAATCCATTTGAGCAGCTGTTTAGCAGGGAGGTGCAGGTATGCCACTTCCACTTTTGCCAAGCAGTTGCTTGCAATGTGCAGGCCCATGCCAAGCTTAGTAGGTTGAGCCGGAGGGACACTTTGGACACCTGCAAATTTGTGCTGGCAAAATTCAGTGCCTTGGCTTTTTCAAATCCAGAGCACACTGGGCAGGGGCTCAAGGTTCTCTCAAAGGATCTTTACATATTAAAACACTTGGAGTTCAAGCCTTTCCTCAAGTACTTCAAGCCCCAGTGGATTGGGAAGGTTGTCACGCAGAGGCAAGGCAAGGCCTGCACCAAGGCCAGTTGGAATGTGTACAGGGTTGCAGTGAATGGTGAGCTCAAGACCACCTTGGCGCTAGAGACTTATCACAAGCATCTTAAGGCCAACTTTGGGCTTCACCCAAATTTTAACAAGTTCTTCTCCCTCCTGCAGCACAAGCAGTAGAAAACAATCTCCAAGCTGCGTGACTTGGCCAACTGTGTCCCCCCACCAATCCTACCACATGATCCACCCTCTTCACCAGGGCCATTCATGGTGCAGCCAAGTACAAGTATAAGGCCTCTGAGATTAAGCATCAGCTTGAGCTTCTTGCCACTGCCCTCCTGGAAGTGGCTAAAATGAAGAAGGGGAAGAATGGGGAGGAATAAATTTGCTTGCTTGCTTCTATGGTTTTCAACTTTTAACTTTTTAGCTTTTATTTTTACTTTTTAGTTTTGATCATTTAGTTTTTAGTTTAATTTTTAATTTTTTAGTTTTTTAGATATTAACAATTATTTCATGTATATATGGCAAGTTTGAGATGAATATTCATAGTTGAAAGTGAGTGAAATATCTTAATTTTTGTTAATTTACTAGTAAAACATAAGATATTCACAGTTGTGCTTATATGAACTATATCAAAAAAATCAATGTTTCTTAATATTTTGCTTGAAATTTATTGTTGTGTTTATTTTTATTTTTGTTTCATTGGAATTTTAATTTTTATGGTAATCAAAAATATTTATATAATGGGAGTGTAAATTACATAGTAAAATGAAAATAATTGCTTATTTCTCCTTATTTCTATTTATTAAGATACTGTTTTTATTGCACTTTTGAGCTCTCTGGGGTCACTTTAGTATATCTTAAAGTAAGGCTTAAATTTTTATATTAAAAGTTTTCAGTACATCAAGATATGTTAGTTAATAAGTGTCCTTTTCCAGTTGTTGATCAGGGAAAAAGCTGAATTCTCACTTTGCTATAGTGTCAAGCACCAGGAAGTTGAACTCACCACAGTTGTTGACGCTGTAGGGCCTCTACCCTGCTCCCAATCAGGTTGCCGCTTCATCGTAATTGCTGTTGATTATATCAGCAAATGGGTGGAAGCTTGCCCTACTAAGGATATCACTGCTAAGACAACTGTGGCTTTCCTTCTGCAAGATGTTTTCTACCACCATGGCTGCTCTCAAGTGTTGTTATCTGACAATAAACCAATTTAAATGCTAAGCTGGTGACTTCTGCTGTCAAAGCCTTGGGGTCTCACCATTCTTTCTCTGCTCCCTATACTCCTTCTACTAACGGAGTGATAGAGCGTGCTAATTTGACCTTGGTTTCCATCATGAGAAAACTCACTTACTCTGACACTTCAAATTGGGATCTATATTTACCTGCTGCTCTCTTTGCCTATTGTCTCAGCGAACATTTTGTCACTAGATATTCCCCTTTTGCTATGCTGTATAGGCGTGAGGCCACCACCCTGTTGCTCCTGGGGCCCCCCTGCTCACCTCTGATAAATCCATAGACTGTGATGCCCACATTAAAGACCTAGTCAACCGCATCATTGACATAAAGGCCACTGTGTATACCTCTGCATATAAGACCAAGATGCTTGAGCTCTCCCCTGACAATGCTGGATGCGCTCCCTTGCCTGAGTTCAACATTGGGGATCAAGTCCTCTATTACCAGCATAGAGTAGGAGTACACACCCACAAGCTCAATATGTTGTGGGTGGGGCCTCTAGAAGTAACCTTCAAATGTGGGTCAGAATACACTGTAAAACTCCTCTCTAGTGGTTGTCTGTTTGCCTGAGTGCATGCCAAGCTTCTTTGCAAATACTACCTCCTAGGGCCAATCTAGAAGGGGGCAATGTTGTGAATGCTGCTATTTAAACTGTTTTGATTTTGCCTTCAATGGGTTATTTCAAGGACAAATCTATTGCTTTGCCTTTGTCTCTCAAAATGAGTCTGTATCTAAACTGGGAAATACAATTGTTTGGTTTCCTGATTCTTTGCAGCTTTCTCATCCCACTAATACTGGTGGCAAGTGATCCTACCATCCATGTACTGTTTTTTGTTAAAGCTACACAGTATATATTATATTTCAATTTCACCAATAAAAAATAATTTATATTCACATTTTTATCTTTGTGTTTCTAAGTACGTTGGCGCCTCTCTCTAGCCACAACTAGTAGAGATTATTTTCCAGGGCCGCAAGGTAATCAATAGCCTTCCCTATCATCTAATCAAGACTTAGTACAAATCCAATCCTAAGGTTAGGATTCCCTGCTGTGTGTCTGTGCCGCACCTCAGAACACAGCAATATTGCTTCTCTTTGGTGGCTTGGACTGCAGCTAAGGAGGCAGGATGCTCCTGAAAATAACGCTCAATCATTTCTTGCACAGCTTTAGGGAGAACAGGGTGGTCACAACCAACGGGGAAAAAGGCAGCTCTTCAGATTCAACAACCAACTACTTGATAGGAAGGACATGCTGAAGCATAGCCAAAGAGCTTTTGAGATGCTGCAACTTTCACCTTGTCCACATCTGCAGGTTTGTTCAAGATTGCCATCTTCAACTGAGAAGATGCACAAGAGGAATACTTGCTGACAAGACAGAAGAATTCACTGTGGGACGTGCACCTGAACACCAAAAACACGCAGCAGGTTTGGCTTCAATTGCTAACCCATCTTGTTTGGTAGCAGACAGATTTGAGACCAGAGAAAGAGTTTGGCTTACCAGGGCCTCAGGTGTGGTTAACAGGGAATCCCAAACTGCCAAATCCTGGGCAGTCTGTTCAACTGCTAACCACAATGCTGAGAGCTTATTGACTTTGGGAACATTGATTATGCAACAATAAGAAAGAAACTGAGGAAAGAATACTGACAGTGGACTAGTACCCTGATGAAAGGCGTACAATTTACAATATACTTTGAGCTCCTCAATATATACACACAAATTTTTAACAAAGGGTATAAAGATACACTTTCAGTTAAAACACATGAATTACACTCCACAATGGACAAAAACCATTTTTGTGCATCCACCAAAACCTTTATCATCACATGGTAAACCTGGGGCTTGTGAATGAGGGTGGAGCCAGAATAAGATGATAGAGCCAGAGCAACTTCACGGAAATTTTTGTTGGTGGGTGGAGCAGGATAATAATCCAGACACCAAAATAACATGACACAATGGAACCAGAAAACAGATGAACCAGACTTGACTACTATAACCAGAGAGGGAAACCACAAATTAAAAAAACCAATCCAAACTGAAAGCTCAAGAAGAAGCTTTATACAGATGAACATGGTAAACGCAGATATCTCAACAGAACAGGAGAAAAGAAACATGATTTCATGATGAACTGCTTCCAAAACTAAGACATAGAAGAGTTGAGTAATTTGATGGAAATAGTCAGATAGTAAGAAGCAGTCTGTATGTGGTGGAGAATAACCACCCAAATTCACATGGAGTTGATGATTAACCACCAACAAGGCTTCAAATACCGCTTTGTAAAATTTCCAAAAGATACACTAGGGTTAAGCAAAAAATTTAACCCTAACCAAAAAATCCTAGATAAATTTCCTGGGAGAGAATCAAGGTGTCTTCAGCGTAGAACTCCAGACATTGAGAAAGAGCAAATTTCTCAGGTTCAGATACAGCAGGGGAAACTCCAAGATTCTGGGGCATCAGGTTAACATTGGGAGGAGACAACAACAAAGTGCCGACAGCAGGACCTCATCTTCCAGTAATAATTCAACTGAGAATCAAACTATGAGGAATGTAGCGCAGCAGGCCAACTACATGATGTATGATAAAATAAAGTTAGACCAGGAGAATATTTGATTTCATTCAAGAAAATTTTAAAGTGGACTCAACTCTTAAGAGTTGAACAGTGAAAGTTTTCTCATATATATCAAAGTTTGACTAATCAATACCACCTGGATCCTTGGCTCCTATTGTCATAGCTGGGTATAGTACCATACCAAGGTGACATGGGGGAGTCCACCCTTCAGGGTATTGCAACTCCAAGGCCCAATACAGGAAGGGCAAGGAGAAGGATAAGTATAGCATACCAGCTGCAAGTGGACGGTAAGCACCAAGGTGAGGTACTACAACCTGAGCAAGACTAAGGATGGTTAGGATGACCATCCCATATCTGCTGTGGTCATAAGGGATAACCTCAGCAGAGGGTTGTAGGATTGAGGAAGAAGTGGGAGGTGTGAAGCTGCTGGACTGTCCAGGGCTGGGCCCTGGCTGGTAGTCCATTGCTACAGGTTCTATTGTTTCTACTATGTGAAGCGCTGGTGACTGAACTGGTTGATTTGGGATTGTCCAAGGTGATAAAAGAATATGTGGAAGAAAGGCAAAGACTATTCTATGGACCATACACTTTATTAAATGTTGTCTGCGTCTGACTTGATTGTAGGGAAGTGGGTTTTATACCACTTGTCTGGTCTTCCTTGGAAGTAACTACTGGCAGCTTCTTTGTGAACTTCAGTAGTCCATCCTTTGGTCACAGGCACTTTGGGTGTTGAGGAGGGATTCTTTAGAACAGAGGATAGGGTCCCAAGAATCTTGGACTGGGTTGGGGAAGGATGATTCACTGCATTGGAATCATTTGGTTGGCTAAGTGAATCATGACTGGGGATAATGCTGGGAACTTGGTTTGGCTTATCTGGTTTCATCTTGAGATTGTCCAAATTTCTGGAAGTTGATTGTGGACTATTTATATCAGATTCAATTGTTGGAAATCACGCTATTAATGCTATTTCAATTTGGCCTTCAAATAATGATACATGTGAATATTTAACTGGTTTTGCCTTCAAGTTTGGGAATTCCTTGCCTTCTGTAAATTGGTCTGTATCAATATCCACCCATTCTTGAATACCATACCTTCCTTTGTCTGATCCTGGTATGACCTCACCCCAATGTGACCCCCTTGACCACGCTGTCTACATAATTAGTGATTACCATCCCTTGTCTACTATTTAAGTAGAATTATTTCTCCTAATAAATACAAGTTTATCCACATTTGTGTTGGCTTTAATATTCTCCAAGCTTTTTCCTTTCCTTTTTGCCAAAAGGAAGTCCTCATCTTGTATTCCAGGAAATTAAGGTATGTGCCCTTAATTTTGCCCTGAAGGCTAACCCAAGGCTAGCTTCAAACCTCAAATCTTTTGTTACAAAGATTTCCCGCTGTGTTCTTCTGGATGTCATCCTCAGGAGCCAAACATGACAAAATGGTGCTCACTACAGGGGCTGCAAGCCCCTCAGTTACCCTGTTCCTGTGTGCATTCCCTGGTCCTTCTCCCTTTGTTTCTGAAGTGCCCGAGCAACCTAAAGTTTCTAGTCCCCTGCTAGAAGAAGATATCACTGATGCCCCCTCTACTCCTATGGTAATAGTGCTGTCCCCTGGGCCCTCTTGGCCCCCTTCCAGCTTTCTCACTCAACTACAAGCAAGCTTGTGCCGCTGCCCAATCTCTCCTCCACACTGGCAATGTGGCAATTCATACTATCCCTGGTCTCTGTCCTGGGTATGCTTCTGAAGACTTATATTCCTTCCTCTTGGATTTTGGTCTTCCCCCTGTGTTGATGGAATCAATGGAGACTATTGGCGTGTTAGTTAACCAGTTTATCCAACCTGCGCTGGTCCATCATCAGTTGGTGTTGGGATCTCAAAACCAACTCTTGGCTGCTGTGGCCACCGCTTTTTCTAACAACTCCACTCAGAATATGGCCTATCAAGAATGGTCTCATAGTATATTTGCTTGCATTTTAGATAACTAGCACAACTTGCTAGCTTCACAAAAGTATCTGAATTCATTGTTAAACTCCCTCCGCTCCTCACTCCCTGGGTATATTAAGGATCAACTTTGTGAACTAGATGACCACCAAGTCACTTGGCGCAGTCAGATAGAGTTGACCCTCCTAAAGTACCGTCAAGATTTTGAGACTCTAGTTGCAGAACTGAATCAGTTCTGAGAGCATGTTAATACCCAGCTTGAGTTAGTTGTGACCCACATCAATACTTGGGGCCAACATCTGCATTTACAGTATGGCTTGGACAAGGCCGCTTTGGGAAACACTTTGAGTCAGGTTCAGAACTATGTTGACAATAGAGTGGCCTCCATTGAAGTGACTCTGCCAACTCCTTCTGTTGATACTCTGTCTGCCTTTGAAGCAAGGGTATGGGAAGCTATAACTGAACCTTAAAGCTACCACTCAACGCCAATCCTCTTCCCCGCATCCCCCTCCTGTTAAGCCTACACCTGATCCCCGCATTGACATGCTAGCTGATCAAATGGCTACTATGCAAGGTGAGATTGAGTATTTGAGACAACGTCTCTCTGACCCTGATGACTTGTCCTCTGAGTCTGATGGCAAAAGGGAGACTAAAGTCCCTGGAACTCCTACCCACCACAACCATGGGTGTTGAATGAGATTAGAAGGTCAACCCCGTTTCAACTGTGCTCTTGCCTTTGATCACTTAGCGGCAGTAACAAATGATGTGGCAGATTAGCAAGATGATCTGGAGCGCAAGGTGAAAACCCTCTCCCAACTCACCAAAACAATAAATGGACAGGTTACCCCTATGGCTGCTCAAACAACTTCTCTGGCTGCTCATGTCAATGGGGTTGCTGTTACTTTGGCAGTTTAACAAATAAAGATTGACAAATTTGGAGCTGCTGCTACTTCCAGAGATGTAAGTGGACATAGTAGCTCTACTTTGGACACCCTAGAAGAGAGTCTTTACCTTCTCTGGGCTAGACAACCCGCTGCTTAATCTGAGTGTCGTGTTCTGAGGCGTGGCACAGACACACAACAGGGAATCCTAACCTTAGGATTGGATTTTGTACTAAGTCTTGGTTAGATGACAGGGAAGGCAATAGCATTTACCTTGTGGCCCTGGATGAATAATCTCTACTAGGCGTGGCTAGAGAGAGGCGCAGAAGTACAGAAGACACAAAGATAAAAATGTGAATAGAACTTAATTTTTATTGGTGAATATGAAATGGAATATATAGTGTTTAGGAATACCACAAAACACTACCAGGACAGTAGGATCACTTGCCACAAGCATGAGTGGGGCAAGTGAGTTGTGCAGAGTCAGAAACCAAACAATCATATTTCCTGAAGCAGAAGCCAGTTTATTTTGAGAGGCAAAAGCAAAATCAAGAGATTTGTCTTCAAAATGGCCCAACAAAGGCAAAATCAACACATTGTGAATGCTGTTATTCACGACATTGCCCCCCTCTAGATTGGCCTTTGGGGGGTGATACTTGCGGAGGAATTTGGCATGTACGCAAGCAAAAGGGCAACCAATGGAGAGGAGCTTTACAGTGTAATCAGATCCTTGCTTGAAAGTCACCTCTAAAGGACTGATCCACAGGGAGTACAGTTTGTGGGCGCGTCTACCCACACATGTTGATAGTATAGGACATGGTCATCAACAGCAAACTCAGGCAAGGGGGAACGCTCAGCATTATCAGGGGAGAGCTTGAGCATCTTATTCTTGTATGCAGAAGTGTAGGCAGTGACCTGTATGTCAATGATGCGGTTGACTAAGTCTTTGATGTTGCCGTCAGGGTTCATGGCCTTATCAGAGGAGAGTAGGGGAACCCCTAAGAGCAACAGAGTGGTGGCTTCACACCCATACAACATGGCAAAGGGGAAAAACCTGTTACCTGATGCTTGCTCAGACAATAGGCGAAGAGTGCAGCAGGTAATTATAAATCCCAATTGGCAGCGTCAGAGTAGGTGAGTTTTCTCATGATAGAAACCAGTGTCGAGTTGGCACGTTCAACTGCTCCATCAGTGGAAGGATTATAGGGGGCAGAGAAAAACTGATGAGTTCCTAGAGCTTCAACAACAGAGGTTACAAGTTTGGCATTGAAGTTGGTTCCATTGTCTGACAACAGCACTTGAGGACAGCCATGGCGGTAGAAAACATCCTGCAGCAGGAAGGCAGCAGTAGTCTTAGCAGTGATGTCTTTATTAGGGCAAGCTTCTACCCACTTGCTGAAGTGGTCAACAGCAATCAGAATAAAGCGGCTTCTGGAGCGTGAGCATGGGAGAGGACCTACAGCATCAATGCTGACAGTGTTAAATGTGTGTTGAGGGGGAACCAATTTGAACTCATGGGAAGCAGCTTGGGGCCTCTGAAATTGGCAGCCATGGCAACTAGCTATGACATCTGGGATTAACAGACAAAGATTCTCCCAGAAGTAATTCTTCTGAAGCCAGTCAAAGGTCTTGGCAATTCCTCCATGGCCAGTTTCTTTTTGAGCTTGTGACACCAAGGAGAGGTAAAGACTGGGGCGCACATATGGCAGGTATTGACCCTGCACCTTCTTGAAGAGTTGGTTGTCGCGTATGAGGGTATCTTAAGACAACTTGGACAAGGAAAAGTTGAACCTCTTCTGTCTCACTTTCCCAGGAAGAAGGGTAGCCAATTAGCTCATACAGACAATCTGCCTCATCAGGATGTAGGGCAAGGATGGGCATTTGGGATAGCCTGTCAGCGTTCTGATGTTGAATGCTGGGGCAATGGAGCACAGTGAAATCATAACCTTGCAGGCAGAGAGCCCATCTGGCTAAGCGTCCTTCAGGCTCCTTAAGTTGTTGTAACCATTTGAGCAAAGCGTGGTCAGTGACAACAGTGAAATGGGTACCATATACATAGTGGCAGAATTGTTTGACTGCATGAAGCACAGCAAGGCACTCCTTCTCTGTAACACTATAATTCTTTTCATGCTTATTTAGCACACGGGAAGTATAGGCTACAGGATGGTCCACACCTTCATTGTTGAGCTGAGCTAAGATAGCCCCAATAGCAAGGTCACTAGCATCAGTGTACAAGATGAATTCCTTATTGTAATTGGGGTACACTAAAATGGGTGCTTCTTTGAGTTTCTGCTTTAGAGTCTTGAAGGCTTGCTGTTGGCTGGCGGTCCATTTGAAAGGGACATTACGCAATAGTTGGACCAGGGGTTTGCTAGTATCAGCAAAATCAGGAATTAATTGTCTATAGTAACCCATCATGCCCAGAAAGACTTGTACTTCTTGGAGGTTGGTGGGCGGAAGCATTTTGTTGATGGCTTCAACCTTCTTGGTCATTGGATAAATTCCTGTTTGGGTTACTTCATGGCCCAGGAATTCAAGGCGTTCTTTGAAGAAAGCACACTTAGAGGGCTTTAACTTGAGGACAGCTTCTCGGATCTTTATGAACACCTCTTTAAGATGGGCTAGGTGATCTGTGAACGTTGCGCTGAAGACTGTTATATCATCTAGGTAGACTAAGTCACACAACAACTTCAAATCATGCAGGATGGAATCCATGGCCATCTGGAAAGTTGCCAGGGCATTACAGAGCCCTTGCAGCATGCAGGTAGGTTCAAACAATCCTTCTGATGTGATGAGTGCAGCCTTCTGACAGTCTTCAGGAGAGAGGTCAACTTGCCAGTAGCCAGACGCCAAATCCATGGCAGAGAAAAATTTAGAACCCCCAAGGCGTCAAAGGGCATCATCAATGTGCGGTAAGGGATAGGAATCTTTCTTGATTAGAGAATACAACCTTTGATAGTCCATCACAATCCTGTGTCCACCATCCTTTTTCTTTAAGATGAGCAGGGGGAATCCCAGGGGCTTAGAGAGGGAGCTAGCAGTCCAGCATCTATTAGTGGTTTGAGCTCCTTAGAAACCTGCACATCTTCCACTTGGCTGCGGCGGTATGGCTTGGCACAAAAGGGGGGAGCATCTCCTGTGTCAATCTGATGTATCACACCTTTGGCTAGCCCATAATCAGTACTATCTTTAGCAAAGATGTCTTAGAACTGGTCTAGTAAATCAAGCAACTCTTTCTGTTGAACCAGGGACAACTGAGGGAAGTCTTGGGCAGTGAATAGAGATAGGACTTGAGGCTTGTCTTTGGGTAGGTTAGAGACTTGAAACGTTCCAAAGGGGTGAAGAGACAAGACGTCAGGAGCATTTAACAACTTTCTGTAACCAACGACCTGTCCTCTGGATACTGTCATAGGAAGTGCAGTAGGATTGCAACTAGTAATTAAACGGGATCCTTGTGGGAAATGTTCAGAATTCTAGGACAAAGGTAAGGCTTGTTACGCCCCAGCAAAGGAGGGGAGTACAGCTATAAGAAAGTCTGTTCAGGTAGTTCATATTATATATGGGAGTCTATGATAGCCTGAGAGCCTGGGGGATGGTGATAGCAGACGTGGCCATGAGAGGGATTCCCTCAGTTTCAGGACAAGCCATGGGAAGACACTTCATGTTGGTGGAATGGGTTTGGTATTTTAGGGTGAAAACTCCAGTGGGGTACTCCAGAGTACATGTCTTCAACCGTTTACCAGGAACTTTGATGGGCTCCTCAAAGTTAAGAGGGACTTTGTACCCTAGGATAGAAAGATAACCATCCTTTAGGTTTATAATCCCATTATACTCCCAAAGGAACTGGGTACCACCCAAAAAGTCATAGCTCTCATTTTCTAGAACAACAGCCGGCGCAGCCAACAGGAGTTTACCAAATTGCATTGGTAAGACAGAGTATGCACCAATGGCACAAGTCATGGAGAGACCAGCGGTGCCATAGGATTGATGGTAGTTGAGATCAGGGGCCAGCTTAAGTTTCTTCACCAATTTAGAAGAAACAACGTTGACAGGAGAACCAGTGTCCAGGACGGCTTTGATCTTGACCTTCTGGATAGATATCTCTACTTGGGTGGTGGTGCGTCCAAAGGATGGCAGAACAACCAAGATATCCTGTGCCTCAGCTAGTTCCTTGTCCCACTTCTCAATCATGCATTGTAGTCCTGGAAACTCCTTATATACAGTTTGGAGAGGGAGTGAGACAGATACATTCTTGAAAACGGCATCTGCAACTTTAGCGGCTTCCTCTGATTATTTTACTAATACAGGGGACCGTTTTGCCTGAGTAAGATAGGGGCAGGAGACAACTGCTTTGGCCTCAGACAAGGGCTTGGTGGAGTTGTAGTCTTCCCAATTTGTAGCTTGTAGGGAACAGCAATAGTCTCAGGGACAGCAAGAACAGAATACCTGTATGCATCATGGTCTTCAACTTCAGATTCATCCACATCAGAATTGTCAGAAATGTCATGGAACAGGAGGAGGATAGGAGGAGCTTCATCATCAGCAGGCTCAGAGTCAGTAGAAGGCGGGGTGTAGGAGGAGACTGAGAAGAATTGTCAACCAAGAGCGTCTCTGCCTCTAGGTTGACTGTTCTTTTCCTGACTGATCCTTGGGATCAGCTCCTTCAACCTGTGGATTGGTGCAGACGTGAGAGTGGTGGTCTATCTGACCACAGTTGTGGCAACCTTGACGTTGAGGACGATTTTGGGAGTTCATAGTGGGGATACAAGGGCCGTGAGAAGAGGAGCCAGAGTTGGAAGCAGCATAACTTTCCCAAAAGACTGCGCCAGAATGGGTAAGATGCATATCTTGGAGCAGTGTCTTTATACTTTTCATGTAGGAAAGCATAGCCTTGTGGGCCTTGAATTGGAGGCATAGGAGTTGATTCACCTTGAGGGCCTGGGCACAGGCCATATATGCTTTGTGTGCCGTCAATTGTCTGCTTGTTATTAACTTTTGTCCCTCCATGTAAAATCTGTTGGAAAATTCAGCTAATGTCTCCTTGGGCTTGAAGGATATGTGCATGAAAGCATCCTTTTTCACCTCCAGGCTAAGATCACCACCAAACTTGTCAATCAGGAGCTGTTTCATGTCCTCCCAGGTCTCAATGGAGGGCAGCTCTGGAACAACTACCTCTTGACAGGTCGGGTGTAGGCAAGTCAGAATATGTTCTTTCTTAACTTCATCTGATGCTCGTCTCATAGCAGTCTCGTAAATAGTTAAAAAGGCTGCAAAAGTCAAGGTTTTAGGATCAAAGACTTGCTTAAACGTAGGCTTGAAGTGTGCCTCAGGAGTTGGACCACCATTGTTGCTATCAAGTACATTGATGCGCGGGGAAAATTCAGCTTCAGATTCAGAGGGGGGTTGTCTAGCCCACAGTTGCAAGCACTTTCTTCAAGGGTTGTCAGAGTCTCGGTGGTTCTGGCACCCATAGTGTTGGCCAGAGTGGTCTGTTGTTTGGTAACATCTAGGCATTGTTCTTGGGTAGTGACAACAGTGGAGAGCTCAGCCAATCAAGAGGTAAGGGATGGCCCCACTGATAGGCAGGGGGCAAATCTGTTGTTTACCAAATCAATCAGCTCACTCATCTCCTGTATGTCTCTGTCCAACTCAGTCTGGTCTTGTTTCAAATGATCCCCCTCATTAGCTAGGGCAATCAACTCTCTGGCACAGTGGATTTGAGGAGCCCCCGCCAAACCAGGACAACAGCCATCCTCCTCGTTAACCCCAAGTGGACTAGTGGCGGCCGTCACTACCTCACGTAAAGCAGCAACTTCTTGCTGTAGTTCAGCAACCTGAGCAGTCAGCGCAAGAACCTGGGGATCAGGTTGAGGCATTTCAATAGGACGTCCTTGGCTACAAGTGGAAGCACGTAATTCCCGGATGGCTTCCCAGATCCTCTGCTCTCTGTCCACCAGATCATCAACAGGAGGAGAAGGCGGGAATCAGGTTTGGGAGTAGAAAGCTCATTCACCTGGTTCTGAAGTTTGGCTATAGCAGCAGTAGTGGTAGCTCTCTCTTGATCAAATTCCGCACTGAGTTCATTTAGACCTTGGGCAGCAAGGTCTGCTACCTGTTACAATTTCTCAAAGGAATAAACACTGAATGCATTTAGCTGTTGCACTAGGCGTTCAAAGTTGGTGAGATAGGCGTTCAGTGTGGAATCTACTTGGGCAAGCCAGGGTTATTCTAACTGATGAAACTTATGTAGTTGCTCCCTAACGTACTCAGGGATGAACTGGCGCATTTGCTGGATGGAATTGACTAAACGTGTTTGAGAGGTGACTAAATCATGTTGATTGTCAGATAAGGGAGAACAGGGAATGAATCCATTGTTGGTAGGCGGCAAACTGGTCCCAATGATGGGTAACAGCTGCTTGTAGAGACAAGATTTCTTGAACGTGGAGTCCCAACACCATCTGGTGGTGGGCCAAGGAGGGCTCTACAAAGGATGACAGCAGATGATCAGCAGAGCCAGCCGCTGAGAGGAGGTGTTGTGGAAACTGAGGGACCACAATTAACTCATAGTATTTGGCACGGCTTAACTGTAACTGAAGACACGGGATGGCCCCATCCCAAGCTATCCCAAGGGCTACTGCCATGACTTGTTCCAATTCAGGGGTACCCATAGGGTAAGCAACTAAGCGGGGACCATTCCCAAGGTTCAATAAAGTAGGGATAATAGGCAGGTTGGTGATGTCTTCCTCAATAGGAGGGCTGGTAATTTCAGGCAAAGTTGACTCCTGAATAGGCGGAGGCAAGGGACCTGCAAACATAGATGCAAAAGGGATAACTGAGGGGCTTACAGCCCCTGTAGTGAGCACCATTTTTTGTTGTGTTCTGAGGAGCGGCACAGACACACAACAGGGAATCCTAACCTTAGGATTGGATTTTGTACTAAGTCTTGGTTAGATGACAGGGAAGGCAATAGTGTTTACCTTGCGGCCTTGGAAAAATAATCTCTACTAGTTGTGGCTAGAGAGAGGCGCAGAAGTACAGAAGACACAAAAACAAAAATGTGAATAGATCTTACTTTTATTGGTGAATAGAAAAATGAAATATATAGTGGTTGGCAATACCACAAAACACTACTAGGACGGTAGGATCACTTGCCACAAGCATGAGTGGGGTGAGTGAGTTGCGCAGAGTCAGGAAACTAAACAATCATATTTCCTGAAGCAGAAGCCAGTTCATTTTGAGAGTCAAAAGCAAAAGCAAGAGATTTGTCTTTGAAATGGCCCAACAAAGGCAAAATCAACACATGGTGAATGCCGCTATTCACAACACTGAGTTTGAGGGCAGTCCTCACATCAATGTTCTGAACCCTGGCAACAACAGTTAATCTACTTCATTGTCCATTGACCCAAACTACAACCCAACCTTCAAACAGATATTTGACCCAAAAACCTCTACCATTTCTGCCTTTCTAACAATCTACAAGACTGCAATGTGTAGGGCTACTGAAAAACTCAAAAAGGAACATTTCCTTACCTGTCTTCATCCCACATGCCAGGAAGTAATGGTCCCCAAACTCCCCTCTATTGTAACCTGGGAAGATATGAAGCGCCTCCTTATTGAAGAGTTTTGAGGATACCTCATCTTGGAGGTCAAGAAGGATGCATTTATGCACATTGGCTTTAAATCCAAGGAAACCCTGGCTGAGTTTGCAGATTGCTTCTATATTGAAGGTCAAAATTTAATCACCAGTCAACAGTTAACTCCTTGGGAAGCGTACACAGCTTTTTTCAAATGCTTTGAAGGTGAACCAGCTTCTATGCCTACACTTTAAGGCACATAAAGATTCTCTCACTTCCATGAAGAGTATTAAGATGCTCTTACAAGACATGCATTTGACCCATGGGGTTACTGTGGTGCGTTAAAATAAAGCCAATAATGCCTGGATCACCTCTTGCACACAGAGTATTATGACTCTGGGTTCAAGCAGACAGACTAAGAGACAAGGCTTTCATAACTGCAGTCAAATAAGACATCACTCCTGTACCTGCACTAATCCCCATGTGGAAGGGTGTGACCCTAAGAAACAGGCGGGAAAAGAGAGGTCAGCTTAGAGGCGGAGACGCTCTCTGCTGACCAATCTCCCCTGTCTCCTCCTGATCCTCCTTCTGACAAGGAAGCTCCTTCTTCCTCTGGACCAACTATTCTGCACCTATTCCATGGTATCCCCAGTGATTCAGAGCCCAAAGATTCTGATAGTGAAGACTCTGATAGTTATGGCTACTCTGTGCTGGCTGTTCTGGAGACTGTGTCTGTCCTTTACAAGCTTTTCTCTGGGAAGACCACCAACACTTCTTGGGAACCTTAAAGTGAAGCCAAAGCCATAGTGGCTTGCCCTTACCTAGCCCAGGCTCATCAACCTCCCATCTTGGTTGACTCTTCTGAAGAAGCAGCCAAGCTAGCCTGAGCTCTCTTCCAAAACATAACTGTATCTCTCCTGCTGCAGACTGTGTATAAGAAGATTCCTTCTTTGAGGTGCATGTTAGCTAAGTAAAAAAAGAGCTAGAGACTGTGCAGGATGTGTTGGCTGTCTTGCTCTCCTTTGGGAAAGATACAACCCGTGTGGAAGTATCAATCCAAAAGGTTAAAATCAAAGTCATCCTGACACAGGTTCTCCAGTCAACATAGTATCTTCAAAACTAATGAAGAAACTTAAACTGGCTCCTGACCTCAACTACACTCAGTTGTATGACACAGCTGGTATGGCCCAAACTTGCACCATTGGTGCCTACTCTGCTCTACCCATGAGGTTTGGGAAACTCCTCATTGCCTCCCCCGCTGTTTTCCTTGAGAACAAAATCTATGACCTCTTGGTTGGTACACAATTCCTCCAAAGTATAACAGGATTGTAAACCTACAAGATGGATATCTTTCACTCTTAGGGTATGAGGTCCCCTTGATTTTTGAGAAACCTCTGCAACTCTCAGGAAAACGTCTTGAACTTGCGTGCTTGAGTACCCCACAGGTATCTTTTCTCTCAAGTATAGGACTCACTCCTCCAACATGTGCACCCCTCCTCCTTCCTGTCCTGCGGAGGAAGGTATACCTCTTCTTGCCCCAGCGGCTATCACCATCCCTCCAGGCTCCCAAGTAGTTATTGACTCCCAGATTTATAACAAATTACCTGAATAAACGTTCCTGGAACTCTACTCACCTAAATCCCTAAGCCGTAAAGAACCCCAAATGTGTCCAGGAATCCTAGATTGAACCCAAAAAGAGCCTATACAACTATTGCTTGCCAACCTGACAGCCCTACCTATGCAGGTGACCCAGGGCCAGGTTGTAGGGCATGGTTGTATACTGGGAGCTGAACAAGTGGCCTCCCTCTACCCTTTCAGAACCTTTAGTTACTTCAATCTACCTGAAGACAATCCCCAAGTTCTCTCCTTATTCACTTCTGCTGACTTCCCCCAATTGTCACCCATCCAACAAAAAGACGTTCTGGACCTGCTCAATCAGTTTAGCAACATCTTTGCCTCTGGACCTATGGACTATGGCCTAGCTAAAGGGGTCATCCATCAGATTGATACTGATGATGCACCCCCTTTTTGTGCCAAACCATACCTCTGTAGTAGGGTAGAGGATTCTCAGGTATCTAAGGAGCTTAAACAACTCCTAGATGCTGGACTCATGGCTCCCTCTCAAAGTCCTTGGGCCTCTCCTTTACTGATCCTCAAGAAAAAGGACAGAGGGCATTGCATTCTAATGGACTACTGCTGCCTGAATTTGCTCACTAAGAAAGACTCGTACCCCTTGCCCAGAATTGACAATGCTCTAAGACGGTTGGGTGGTTCCAAGTTTTTCTTGGCTATGGATCTAGCTTCTGGATACTGGCAAGTTGATTTATCTCCAGAAGACCAAGAGAAGGCTGCTCTCATTACCTCTGAAGGGCTCTATGAGCCTACTTGGATGCCCCAAGGACTCTTCAATGACCCAACCACGTTTCATAGGGCCATGGATTCCATCCTACAAGATCTAAAGCTCTCTTGTGTCCTCGTGTACCTTGATGACATCACTGAGTTCAGCGCTAATTTTACCAACTGCTGGGGCATCTCAAGGCTGTTTTCATCAAAATCCGCAAAGCTGGCTTGAAACTCAAACCCTCCAAGTGCTCTTTCTTTAAAGAGCAACTCAAATTCTAGGTCATGAGGTCACCCAAACTTGTATCCCCCCATGAATAATAAGGTGGAAGCCATTGACAAGATGCTACCTCCCACAAATCTCTGGGAGGTCCAAGTATTCCTTGGTATGATGGGTTACTATCAACAGTTCATACCCAATTTTGCTAATTTGAGTGAACCCCTTGTCCAACTTCTTTGCAACATCTTCTTTGAGTGACTGAAAGCCAGCAACAAGCATTTGAAGCATTGAAGGCCAAGCTCAAAGAGGCTCCTATCTTTGTCTACCCTGATTATGATAAAGAGTTTATCTTGTATACTGATGCAAGCGGGGTAGCTGTGGGTGCCATCCTGGCGCAACTTGACAATGAAGGTGTAGATTGACCTGTAGCCTACTCTTCTTGGGTCCTCAATAAACACAAGAAAAACTACAGAGTCACTGAAAAGGAATGTCTGGTGGTATTGCATGCGGTAAAGAAGTTCAGGCACTACATTTATGAGACCCACTTCACTGTTGTTACATATCACATCTCTCTTAAATGGCTCCAACAACTAAAGGAACCCAAAGGTCAACTAGCACGTTGGGCCCTGCGCCTGCATGGATACAATTTCACAGTGGTACACTGTCCTGGGGCCCAGCATCAGAACGCCAATGGTCTGTCAAGGATGCCAATACTAGCTATCCACCCCGCTGACGCTGATTGCCTATATGAATTAATAGGGTACCCTGACTCCTGGACCACTGAGCCAGAAGACATCTGATTGGCTTTACAGGCCCTATCAAAAGACACTGTGATTTGGGATAGACAACTTTTCAAGAAAGTCAACAATGCCTACCTACCCTACGTTTGTCCTAGTATGAGAATAACCATTATCCTTCAAGCTCACATTGACACTGGACACGGAGGTATAGCCAAGACCCATGAATGGCTATGCAAGAATTTCTAATGGGAAAACATGTACCTCCTAATCCCTGATGCTCTTGCCTCCTGCCATTTGTGCCAGCTCCAACGCCCTTGCCCTTCTCAACGCCAATTCAAACTTGTCCCCTCCTAAACATGCCTTCCATACTGTGAGTATTGATGCTGTTGGGCCTCTTCTGCGTTCTAGGTCTGGGTATCAATTTATCTTAGTAGCCGTAGATCATTTTAGTAAATGGGTTGAAGCCAGAGCTACTAAAGATATAACTGCCAAAACCACTGCTAGTTTCTTGCTGCAAGATATCTGCTATCAACATGGCTGCCTTCAAGTCCTGCTTTCTGAAAATGGCACTAATTTTAATGCTTGCCTCATCACGTCTATTGTAGAAGCCATGGGTACCCACCAATCTTTCTCCGCGCCATATAACCCTTCAACTGATGGAATGGTTGAATAGGCTGATTCCTCCCTGATGTCCATAATGAGAAAACTCACGCTCTCAGATGCTGTCAATTGGGACATGTTCCTCCCTTCTGCTCTCTTTGCTTATCAACTCAGTAGGCATCAAGTGACTGGCCAATCTCCTTTTGCCATGCTGTATGGGTGTGAAGCCACAACCCCCTCAATCTTGGGACCCCCTCTGATTGAAGTTGATGTGTCTGCCAATCCTGAGGCCCATGTCAAAGACTTAACTAATTTTATCATTGAAGTTCAAGTGACAGCATATTCCACTGCTTACAAGGTCAAGGCTTTAGAGCTCTCTCCGTCCAATGCTGCTAGAGCCCCCTCCCTAAGTATCAACTAGGCGACCTGATCCTCTACTACCAGAATTGTACAGGTGGTAGAGCTCATAAGCTTGACTCCCTCTGGGTTGGGCCCTGTGAGGTCACATTTAAGAAGGGTTTCAAGTATACAGTGAAACTGCTGTCCTCTGGACGTCCTTTTGCCTGATTCCATTCCAAATTCCTTTGCAAATATCAACTCCCTACATCCAATCTTGAGGGGGGAGATGTCAGAAATTGCGCTATTAATGCTATTTTGATATGGCCTTCAAATAATGATATATGCAAAGATTTGGTTGATTTTGCTTTCAAGTTTGGGAATTCCTTGCCTTCTGTAAATGGGTCTGTATCAGTATCCACCCATTCCGGAATACCATAACTTCCTTTTTCTGATCCTGGTATGACCTCACCCCAATGTGACCCCCTCGGCCACTCTGTCTACCTAATGAGTGATCACTGTCTCTTGTCTACTATTTAATTAGAATTATTTCTCCTAATAAAGACAAGTTTATCCACATTTGTGTTGGCTTTAATATTCTTCAAGCTTTTTCCTTTCCTTTTTTCCAAAAGGAAGTCCTCATCTTTTATTTCAGGGAATTAAGGTATGTGCCCTTAATTTTTCCCTAAAGGCTAACCCAAGGCTAGCTTTGAACCTCAAATCTTTTGTTATAAATATTTCCTGCTGTGTCCTCCTGGATGTTCTCCCCAGGAGCCAAACACAACATCAATCATTTGGGGCTGGGTTTGCTTGGCAGTTTGGAAGGTCTCATGGGCAGAGACATTGTTATCTACAGGATAATATTCTTGGGTTAGTAGCTTCTCATCACCTCTTGAGCCAATGAAATAATTGGAAGCTCCAGGTGATGTGGGAATTGCATTGGCTGGGGAGTTCTCATCAGCAGGCTTTATTTGCTTGTGAGTGGATTCTGGAACAGCCTCCTGCAGGGAATGTTTCATTACATAAGTGAGTGTACTGTCATTGTTATTGTCAGGGATCCACTCATTGGGAAGTCTCTCTCCAATTGAATGAAGGAGAGCTCCCAAGTTGAATTTGACCAGAGCAAATCCTACTGGAATCCCTATCATTAACATGTGTAGGATGTGATCAAATAGGCGGAATCTTCCCAAGAAGGGAGTGAAGTGATTGAGGAGATAATAGACACTGGTTTATCCCAAAACCAACCAGGGGGTCTTGGGGTGGATGATAGGTGGGAATTATGCTGTTTCAACATAAGGAGCATGTTGTCAGCGCGGACCAAAACAATACCAAATTGAGTCTTCTGATTTATCAGTAGGAGTTGGTTTGGGGGGTTTTGAAGTTAACATTGGCTTGCCCATAACTGATTAATACACAAAAATTCCATACAAGGAAGATGAACTTCATGCTATTGGAGGGGAACCTTTAGAATCTACTAATCAAGTGTTTAGAATTGAAAATATAGATTTATTGATTGACAAGAATAAGAGAAATTGTTAGAGCACTTAGCTCAAGGGAAAATGTTCAGTTTAAATACTGAAATAATTTGGGGGATAGATCATAGAGTTTACCAGGCCAACCTGCAAGTGTGGGGTAGAAGTATTGCCTTGCAGGCCTGCAGCAAGCTGCAGGCTGCAATGCAAGAAGAGGCAGGTTGGAATATTGCATTGCAGTGTTGTACCTCACTTAGGTTGGGAATGGTATCTGGAGCTGGATGTGCAGTATTGCAGTGGCTTGGGTAGTTATCTGGGCTTGATTGGCCTTCTAGGTCCCTGAAAGTCTGGTTTGGACAGTTTACACATTTAATTTCTGATTGATTGGCTGTACTATGGTTTTCAGAGCCAAAATTTAATGCTGAGTTGTTAATATTGTTGTAATGGTTGTTCAAAGCCTTAATTTTCAGTTTTAAAGTGGAATTTATATATTTTTCAGGTTTTTTACAATTGTTTTTGCTTTTGTACTTGTTTTTGCTTAAAACACATTTGTTTATTAATTTCAAATGTGTTTTTGGCTCAATTAAATTAATAGTTCTGTTAACCAACTTAGTTTTTAAATCTGCATTTAACAATGCAGTTTTCAGGTTTTGAGGTTTCTCCAGAATCCTTATGTTTGTTTTTGTATTTGTGTAAGGTATGGAATTCCTTACAGTGATTGGGCTGGGATGGAACAATTAGATCCTGACTGAGAAGTAGGAACAGTTTGTTGTCAGATGTTTCCAGTTCTGAAGAACTGAAAGTTTACTTGTGGGTTGGGGGATTTGATGAATTATCCAGCAAGCCCATTTGATACTGGATTCGCTGAATAACCCAGCAAATATTGTCAATTACAAAATGGAAGCCACCTGGCTCATTTGTAGCATTGAAGCCAGTGGCTCTGCTACTGTTGGGGGCTGCCAGCCCCCCGGGCCAGTTAGTAAACTGGCCCTAGTTGTTTGAGTGGTTGCCATTGTTGTTTTCAAATAGTTAATACTGATCTCTCTTTTGAGAGTTGTCTCTCACCTGCCCTGGTGGCTCAAGCAGGGTTTGGAACTGCCAGCAGGTTTGCGCAGTTGCCCACGTTTTTGCTTCACAGCAGAGGTTACGAGTTTGATTCCCGTAATCAATTTCCAGGGCTCACCGGCCCTTTCACCTATTCCTTCTGCATCTTCTAAAGATCACCTCTTCCAGATTGCAAAGAAACCTTGTGTGACCAATTTCTGATGACCATTCTGATAAATAAGGTTGTATTAAGTGACTCTCATATTACGTCAATTTATCAGTGTCAACTTGGTAGGGGGAATCAAATTCAGCTGGCAAACTGAAGCAGCAGTTCCACATTTACAATCAACTGTCTGATTTAAATCTGTCAAATCAGTTGATCTTGTTGTGAATGCCGCCATTCATCATGTTTTTATTTTGCCTTTGACAGGTTATTTTGAGGACAAATCTCTCTCTTTTGCTTTTGCCCCTCAAAATGAGTCTATATTTAAACTGGGAAATATAATTGTTCAGTTTCCCAACTCTGTGCAACTCACTTGCCCCACTCATGCTTGTGGCAAGTGATCCTACTGTACATGTACTGTTTTGTGGTAAAGCTACACAGTATATATTCCTTTTCCTATTCACCAATAAAAATTAAGTTCTATTCACATTTTTGTCTTTGTGTCTTCCAGTACTTTGGCGCCTCTCTCTAGCCACAACTAGTAGATATTATTCATCCAGGGCCACAAGGTAATTACATAGCCTTCCCTGCCATCTAACTGAGACTTAAAACAAATCCAATCCTAAGGTTAGGATTCCCTGTTGTGTGTCTGTGCCGCGCCTAAGAACACAACAAAAATGGTGCTCACTACAGGGGCTGTAAGCCCCTTAGTTATTTCTTTTGTATCCGCGTTTTCAGTTCCTTTGCCTCCTCCTATACAAGAGCCAACTTCACATGAAATTACCAGCCCTCCTATTGAGGAAGACATTGCAGACCCGTCTATTGTCCCTAATGTACTAAACCTTGGGAACGGTCCCCACTTAGTTTTTTATCTCATGGTTACCCCTGACTTAGAACAAGTCATGGTGGTAACTCTGGGATAGCTTGTGAGGGAGCCATCACTTGCCTCCAGTTGCAGTTTATTCAGGCTGAATACTAAAAATTGATTGTGGCTCCTCAATTTCTATAACATCTTCTCTCAGCAACTGGCTCTGCTGAGCACCTACTGACATCCTTTGTACAACCTGCCTTAGCCCACCATCAAATGGTGTTAGGGCTCCACGTTCAAGAAATCTTGTCTCTACAAGCAGCCATCACTCATCACTGGGATCAGTTTGCAGCCTACCAACAGTGGATCACTCCCTGTTTTCCTTGGTTTCAGACAATCAGCGTGACTCTGTCACCTCCCAGACCCGTCTGGTAAATTCCATTGAACAAATGCACCAATTTATCCCTGAATATGTCAGAGAGTGTCTACATAAGTTTCACCAGTTAGAGCAGCCCTGGCTTGCCCAAGTAGATTCCACCCTGAACGCCTATCTCACCGACTTCAAATAACTTGTACAGCAGCTCAATGCATTCAGCACTTATTCCTTCAAGCAACTGCAGCAGGTAGCAGACCTTGCTGCTAAAGGCCTTAATGAGCTCAGTGCGTAATTTGATCAAGAAAGAATTGTCACTGCTGCCGCTATTGCCAAGCTCCAGAATCAAGTGAATGAATTATCTATGCCCAAGCCAGATGCTCCACCTTCCCCCCATCTGATGATTTGGTGGATAGAGAGCAGAGACTATGGGATGCCATTCAAGAGCTACGAGTGTCTACCTGCAGTCAAGGACTCCCCAATGAAGCTCCTCAGCCTGATCCACATGTGTTTTCTTTGACTGCTCAAGTTGCTGAGCTACAGCAGGAACTTGCTATCCTACGCAAAATGGTGGCAACTTCTGCTAGCCCAGGTGGAGTTGTTGATGAAGATAGCTGCTGCCCTGGCTTTACAGGAGCTCCTCAAATCCAATGAACTAGGGAGTTGATTGCCCTAGCTAATAAGGTAGACCATTTGAAATGGGACCATGTCAAGCTAGACAGAGACATACAAGAAATGAGTGAATTGATCAACTCAGTAAACAACAGATTTTCCCCTTGCCTCTTAGTGGGGCCTTCCCTAACTCTTGACTGGCTGATCTCTCTACAGTAGTAACAACCCAAGGCCAACGTCTATATGTTACTGAGCAACATATCACTCTAGCTAATGATACAGGCGCCTGTGCTGTTGAGACCCTGACTATCCTTGAAGAAAGTGTTCAACATCTGTGGGCTAGACAGTGCCCCTCTGAATCTGAAGCAGAATTTTCCCTGTGCATAAATGTACTTGATAGAAACAATGGTGGTGCAACTACTGAAGCACATTTCAAGCCTATGTTTAAGCAAGTCTTTGATCCCAAAACCTCAATCATTGCAGATTTCCTAACTATCTACGAAACTTCCATTAGAGGAGCATCAGATGAGGTTAAGAAGGAACATATTTTAACCTGTCTACACCCAACCTACCAAGAGGTGGTGATGCCTGAGCTGCCCACCATTGAGACTTGGGAAGATATAAAGCAGCTCCTGATTGACAAATTTGGTGGTGACCTTAGTTTGAAAGTGAAGAAGGACACCTTCATGCACATTGCTTTCAAACCTAAGGAGACTCTAGCTGAATTTGCAGATAGATTATACATGGAAGGACAACAATTGATAACAAGAATACAATTGACAGCCCATGAATCTTACATGGCTTGCACTCAAGCCCTCAAGGTTAACCAGCTTCTGTGTCTCCACTTTAAGGCTCATAAGGCCATGCTTTCCTCTATGAAGAGCATAAAGAAGCTGTTGCAGAATATGAACATTATCCATTATGGAGCGGTTGTTTGGGAGAATTGTGCCGCCTCTAATTCTGTTTTGTCTTCCTGTGGCCCCTGCATCCTTACAATGAACTCGCAAAATCCTCCTCAACATCAAGGTTGCCTCAACTGCGGCCAGATAGGACACCATTCTCAAGTCTGAACCAATCCTTGGGTTGAAGGAGCTGATCCCAAGGAGCAGGCGGAAAAAGAACAGTCAACTTAGAGATGGAGAAGCTCTTGGTTGACCATTCTTCCCAGTCTCCTTCAATCCCTCCCTCTACAACCAACTCTGAGCCTGCTGATACTGAGGCTCCTCCCATCCTACTGTTGTTTCACAATATCTCAGACAACTCTGACTTGGATGATTCAGATGTTGATGATCCTGTTGCTTACAGATATTCAGTTCTTGCCGTCCCTGAAACCATTGCAGTCCCCTATAAGTTACAATAAAGAAAGACTATGACAACTACTAAGCCTTTGTCTGAGACCAAAGAAGTTGTCTCTTGCCCATACCTCACACAAGCAAAGAGATCTCCTGTGCTAGTAGAGTCATCTAAAGAAGCTGCTGAAGTTTATGATGCTGTATTCAAGAATGTGTCAGTCTTTCTTCCTCTCCAAACTGTCTATAAGGAGTTTCCAGGCTTAAGATGCATGATTGAGAAGTGGGACAAAGAACTGGCAGAGGCTCAAGACATCTTTGCTGTCCTCCCACCCTTTGGTTGTACTACTACCCGTGTAGAAATATCCATCCAAAAGGTGAAGATCAAGGCTGTCTTGGATACTGGCTCTCCAGTTAATGTTGTCTCCTTGAAGCTTGTCAAGAAGCTCAAGATTGCCCCCGACCTTAATTATCATCAGTTGTATGGTACAGTTGGGCTATCCATGACTTGCACCATAGGAGCATATTCTGCTCTCCTCATGCGGTTTGGCAAGCTTCTCTTAGCTGCACCTGCTGTTGTCTTAGAGAATGAAAGCTACAATCTCCTGGTTGGTACCCAGTTCCTTAGGGAATATAATGGGATCATCAACTTAAAGGATTTTTACCTCTCTATCTTGGGGTATGAAGTCCCTCTGATCTTTGAGGAGCCAATCAAAGTTCCCGGGAAGCGCCTCAAGATGTGTGCTTTAGAATATCCCAAAGGTGTTTTCACTCTAAAATACTGTACCCACTCCTCCAACATGAAGTGTCCGCCTATGGCTTGCCCTGCGTCTGAGGGGATCCCTCTCCTGACTACTTCTTCTATGATGATTCCCCCTGGCTCCCAAGCCATCTTGGACTCCCAAATATTGTATGAGCTACCTGAGCGTACTTTCCTGGAGTTGTACTCCCCTCCCTTGCTAGGTTGTAACAAACTGTACCTCTGTCCTGGAATCCTAGATATCTCCCATAAAGACCCTGTTCAATTGTTAGTAGCCAACCTAACCGCTCTCCCCATAAATGTATCTAAAGGGCAGGTTGTTGGTTATGGCAAATTACTGAATGCTCCTGATGTCTTGTCACTTCACTTCTTTGGTATGTTTCAGGATTTTAAACTACCAGAAGACAAGCCCCAAGTCCTATCTTTGTTTACTGTGCAAGACTTCCCGCAACTATCTCTGGTTCAACAGAAGGAGGTGCTCAATTTGCTAGATCAATATTCAGACATCTTTGCCAAATACAGTACTGACTATGGTCTAGCCAAAGGTTTTATCCATCAAATTGATACTGGAGACACTCCCCCCTTCCGCGTTAAACCATATTGCCGCAGTTGTGTGAAGGACGCTCAGGTGTCTAAAGAGCTCAAACAACTGTTAGACGCTGGGCTACTTGCTCCTTCCCAAAGTCCATAGGCCTCCTCTTTACTCATCCTAAAGAAGGAGGATGGGGGTCATTGTATTGTGATGGACTATCAACAATTGAACTCTTTAACCAAGAAGGACTCTTAATCCTTGCTGTGTATTGATGATGCTCTCTGCTGTCTTGGAGGCTCTAAGTTCTTCTCTACAATGGATCTGGCATCAGGATACTGGCAAGTTGACTTTTTGCCCAAGGACCGCCAAAAAGCCGCACTCATTACATATGAAGGGCTGTTTGAGCCTAAATGTATGCCACAAGGACTCTGCAATGCCCTAGCCACCTTACAACAAGCCATGGACTCCATCCTCTGCAACTTGAAACTGCCATGTGTCCTAGTATACTTAGATGATAAACGGTTTTTAGAAATACCTTTACCAACCACCTGGCTCACCTCAAAGAAGTGTTCATAAAAATTTGAGGGGCTGGTCTCAAGCTAAAACCATCTAAGTTCACTTTCTTCAAAGAGTGTCTTGAATTCTTGGGCCATGAAGTAACTCAGACAGGGATTTGCCCAATGACCAAGAAGGTTGAAGCCATCAAAAAAAATGCTTCCACCCACCAACCTGCAAGAGATACAAGTCTTTCTGGGTGTGATGGGCTACTACAGGCAGTTCATCACTGAATTTGCCAATACTAGTGAACCTCTAGTCCAGCTGTTATGTAATGTCCCTTTTGAATGGACTGCTAGCCAGCAGCAAGCCTTTGAGACCCTCAAACAGAAACTCAAAGAAGCTCCCATCCTAGTTTATCTTGACTACAATAAGGAGTCCATCCTATACACTGATGCTAGCAGCCTTGCTATTGGGGCCATCTTGGCCCAACTAGACAACAAAGGTGTGGACCATCCTGTGGCCTATACTTCCTGTGTCCTAAACAAACATTAGAAGAACTACAGTGTTATGTATAAGGAATTTCTTACTGTGTTGCATGCAGTCAAACAGTTCTGCCACTATGTGTATAGCACCCATTTCACTGTTGTCACCAACCACACCTTGCTTAAGTGGTTACAGCAGCTTAAGGAGCCAGAAGGACAACTAGCTAGATGGGCTCTCTGCCTGCAAGGTTATGACTTCACTGTGCTACATTGTCCCAGGATTCAACATCAGGACGCTGATGGCTTATCCAGAATGCCCATCCTTGCTCTGCAACCTGCTGAGGCTAATCAACTGTATGAACTAATTGGATATCTTTCCTCTTAGGAAAGAAAGACAGAAGAAGTCCAATTAGCCCTGTCCAAGCTATCTGAGGATACCTTATTTGAGACAATAAGCTCTTCAAGAAAGTACAAGACCATTACCTGCCTTATGTACAACCTAGTCTTTGCCTTTTGTTGGTGCTACAAGCTCATAAAGAGACCGGGCATGAGGGCGTTGCTAATATCTTTGACTGACTCCAGAAAAATTACTTCTGGGAAAACCTTTTCCTGCTGATTCCAGACATCATAGCTAGTTGCCACAACTGCCAGCTCAAGAGATTGTGAGCTGCCTCTCACAAGTTCAAATTAGTTCCCCCTCAACATGCCTTTCACACTGTCAGCATTGACGCTGTAGGCCCTCTCCCCCGCTCCTGCTCTGGTTGTTGCTTTATCCTAATTGCTGTTGATCACTTCAGCAAGTGGATAGAAGCTCACCTTACTAAGGACATACCTGCTAATACCACTGCTGCCTTCCTGTTGCAAGATGTTTTCTACCGCCATGGCTGCCCTCAAGTGTTGTTGTCTGACAATGGAACTAACTCCAACGCCAAGTTGGTAACCTCTGTTGTCAAAGCCTTGGGGTCTCACCAGTCTTTCTCTGCCCCCTACAATCCTTCTACCAATGAGGTGGTTGAGCGTGCAAATTTGACTCTGGTTTCTATCATGAGGAAACCCACTTACTCTGACACTGCAAATTGGGATATATACTTATAGTAGTTTTTGAAGCTATGGCAACAAGCAAAAATTCTTCAGATTTAAACAAACTGATTTCAGATTTAAACAAAATCCAAGTTGCGCAAGATTCAGGATTCAATTAATTTAAATATTTTTGGTTAATAAATGAACTGTCAAACCAAAAACAAAATTTCACTAGCTCATCATACAAAATTATATCAAACATCAAGCAGTGTAGTTCAAACCACAAACAAAATGAACTGACACAACAAGTGAGATGGATGGATGCTGTTCTTGATTATATTATAATCCAATCAGGATTCATATGAGGCACCAACAAAAGGACCAAAATGAAACAAAATTGGAGCAATCTAGAAGCGAGATTCCACAAGCACAAAACAAAATGAACTCACACAAGATGTGTAGTATTAGCAGCCTAAAATAGAAAAATAACAGTTTAATAGCCAATCATCAGCTATCCAATTTAGGAACAGAGGTATTTTATCCATTTTCATGGCTCCATATTTGTATGAAATGGTTTTGAGAACCCTCCAAATATGGGCTCAAGATTACAATAAAAATAATTCATTAAATTTTAAAATTTCTACTTTTAGTGATTTTATCCTAGGTTTTTTACAATGGTTTTTAATAACAGCATCTTCAACGGCACCAGCAGCCAAGCCAGCAGCAGCCAAGCCAGATTCAATGGAGGCAAGGCTCAGAACATAGAGGCACCCGTTTACACCCAAGCCTTTGAGGCGGGTAACAAGGAAGCTGACCTGTACCTTACCACCAACCCCTATGGCTTTGACTTGTTTGAGAGTCACTTAGCGTCTAGCTCTGCCCCTGCTCCCACACCCACCCCTGCACAAGCTGCCTGTCAACTAACCAATCAGGATGGCAACCCTGATTTGGAACATCTTTCTGCCACCTGTCAACCTGCTCCCCCCTCAGCCAATCAGGCTTCAGCTCCCCTGGCCCAGCGCCCCAAGCAACAAATCGTCACTGCCCAAATTCTTCAGGAACTTGTGGCACTCAACCTGCAGGGTCTGTCCTGGGATCAGATTGCCGCCCAATTGCAATTTACCTGAGCCATCATAATGTGGGAGTTCAACAACCTAATGAATAAGGGGAATCTGATTGGGACAACCAAGATGCCAAAGAAGGCCACAGAGTCCCAGATAACTGAGGCCTACCCAATAATTTTTGACCTCCTCCAGCGGGACCCCAAGCTTCCCTTGACCCAGATCTGGAAGCAGCTTGCATCCCATAACATATGGGTCTCCGAGCGCATGGTGCAGCTCTGGATGTATGGGAAGGTGGCTTCCATATGGGTTCTTACCAATTTTTCCGGCAACCAATGAGATGGCGCTGAGGATTCCCTGAATGATCCTGCCATTGAATTCACCCTGGTCTGATGCCTGACTAGTCTGTCAGATGATGTCATGTTCATCTCTTACTATAAGCTATCCATAGCTTTTGATGATTTTGGCACCCAAGGAAAAGCCACCACCAAGAATGGAAGGAAGAAGGTCAAGAAGGGGACTTTCAATGATGCATTTCTGGCTGTTTCAGCCAAGGGTTTTGTCTACTATCAGACAAACCCTGATTTCATCAATGGGTACTCATATGGCCACATCCTCGGTGGATTGCTCAACTCCTGGGATGGCTCAAATTCCAAATACTGGGTTTTCTTGATCCACCAGATGGAGGGAAGCTCCACCGCCCTCAAGGCCATCCAGGGACGCAGGCACCAGGCCTCAGTCTACCCCACCGGCCATGCAGACGTCCATCCGGATGATGTTGTCTTCTTCAACATTGGAGATACACTACAGGAGCGCTGCCCTCAGGCTTTCAACAACCTCTATCTTGGGGTCCTTGATCACAATTTTCTCTTTGGTCACCAAATGGTGGCTGAATTGTTTGCACAAATGGTTTTCCATGTGAACATGGGCAACCAATCACGCAAGGATAAGCGCCTCCCACCCCATGCCACAGCCACCTACCAGCCCATCCAGCCAATGACTGATGAGGAGTACAATGAGCGGTATATAGCGGCCATCACGCACAATCCTCCTGCCTCCACCCCCGCCATCAACACCCCCGCCCGCAAACCCAACCCATCCAATCCCAGACCCCCCAGGCCAGCACTGCCTCTACGTCCTCCTTCCCGCGCCATTCTGCCTACTAGGCATCACTCTTCCCCGCCCCAATAAACCCCTGTCACCAAACATTTTCTATTTATATTATCTTTTTTTTGAATTTCAATTGTTCATGTTCTCTTTGTTTATAGTTGGTTTTATTCTTTATGTTCAGCTTATTTCTATAAAATCATATATTTACTAAGGCGTGTATCTAGATCCTGAACACAGTATTTTTAGCACCTAACCATGGCCCCTTGTGAAAACATTAACACCAATTTGGTGATCAGCTAAACTTGAACTAGAAAACTATAGTGTTAACTGTTTTTAGATAAAGTTGTTACTGATCCAAATTCAAAACCTTAATGATAAACCTTAAGCCAATCAGGAGCCAAGTGATAAAGTGATTGTTGTGACATAAAGGGTTGTTCAATAATTCTTTGATGCATGTGCGCTAATTAATATGATTGGCTGGATGTTTTGCCATTGTACGCCACAGCGGCAATGGCATACAATGGCAAAACATCCAGCCAATCATATTAATTAGCGCACATGCATCAAAGAATTATTGAACGACCCTTTATGTCACAACAATCACTTTATCACTTGGCTCCTGATTGGCTTAAAGTTTATCATTAAGGTTTTGAATTTGGATCAGTAACAACTTTATCTAAAAAAAGTCAACCTATAATTTTCTAATTCAAATTTAGCTGATCACCAAATTGTTGTTAATATTTTCACAAGGGGCTATGTCAAGTGCCAAAAATAATATGGTAATCAAGGAAACAATTCCAACACAAAGCAAACGACGCATATTGAGATGAGCGTTAAACATATACACAATGGGTAAAAAGATGGGATAATGTAGTAAACAGGAAAACAAAAAGGAATAAATAAAGAGGCAAAAATATCAGAATAACACAGATTTTATTGGGGTGAAAGCTATAAAAACATATGGAAAGGTTAGTAAAAAATCAAATGAGAGAACTCAAAGACCTCAACTTGGCAATTGCCAAAATTAAAGAGATTGACTGCAAGGTCAAAGCAAGAGTTAAGTCTGCTGTCCTTGAAGGGGAAAAAATTGAAAAGGTGTCCGCCAAGGCACTCATGGCCAAGATTCCAGACACCCCCAAAACAACAATTGAACTGCTTTTAAATGTCCAGAAGCACGTTGTGGAAGGCCTTCAATTCAAGTCCTTTGCCCTCTCTGTGCTGTCTGTCTGTCTGGACAGATGACCCAGAAATGTATGCCCACCTAAAACCCGCAAAACGTACCCAAACAGATGGCACTGAGCAGGCAGCACAACTGGTTACACCAAGGATAGCAAAGCCTGTTGATGCAGCAGGCAAGGAGGAGACTGTAGAAGGTAACCTAAAATTATAATTATTAAAAATTTCCAAATACTTACCTTTTTTTAGAATAAGTCTATGGTGAACTCCGCTGGGTCCTGGTCCCTTTTGTCCCTGCCACATTCTATGCCAACTACGCCACTCATGTGGCCAAGCAGCTTTTCCTGTCCCCCCCTGTCTTGCGGGAGCTTGAAGACCGTATCTTTGGGTCTTTTCCAATGTTGTGGGAGGCATTGGCTGGGCTTACGCATGCCAAGGGGGCATCTGAGTGGGCAGTTACTGCCTACAAGGATGCCCAACTGGTCCTCCTGAACCCATTATCACTCAGTGGAGTTTACTGTGTAAACTCCATTGAGCTTGTTTGGGACGTCCTGGTGACGTTCTCATTCAAGAATGTACCGGAGATGGGCCAGGCTCATGCGGCTGCTTGCTTCTGCTTCCTGGTGGAGCACACCCTGTCTTACCTGCTTGAGAACTTTGGGCGTGTGGTGAGCAAATTGGCTGTTGCGTCTGCAACAGCCATAAAGAAGACCAAAATCCTCCTGGAAGACTTCAGGCTGGCCTGGAGTGCCAACAAGACGGGGGTCCCGGCAGCTATGGAGCTGACCTTTGCCAAGACAAAGCACAACAAGAAGATAAGCGTGGCTTATAATAAACTGTGCGGGTTTACAGAAGCCTTTTCTGGGCAAAGGCATCACCTTGTTGTTTACCTGGTGTTTTTATTCTTCTTTGGGATGGGCGCGTTGGTTGAGGACCTGGAAGGGGTCCTTCTGGGGATCAACGAGGCCAGGCTCTCCCTGGATGGGAAGAAGGTCCCCTCCCCGGGTACAACTCAGTGGATCACGTCATCCAGGATGCCTTGGTCCTGGCTGGCATCTTTGGGTTTGCAGCCCCGCCAGAAAAGCTGCTACTCCATTCCCACCTAACAATACTCCCTTTTACCAGCCGCTGTGAATATTTTAACCAGGGTGTATCCACTGTCCATGGTGTGGCGGTGGAGGTTGTGTGCCACCTCCATTGTGGGGTGGGTACATACCGCTGAACTCACTACAGGTATTCTTAATAAATTCTCTTTTAATAAACATCTTTATACTCTACAATATTTTTATTATAATTAATTTTTCAAATAATATTTTATCAAACAAGATTTGCAAAATATATTGCAGAAATGGGTTTCAGAAAAGTATAAAATTATATGTTAATAAAATAAATTCTACCTTGTACATTTTACATTTAATTTTTTTAAATTAATTTTTACATTTATTTGACCAAAGTGATTTAAATATTTTGTGTAATCCAATACTGAGCGTTTGGGATTACCTCAGATGGCATAATAAAATAATATACAATAAAATAAATAAAATACTTACATCTATTGATGGATCTTCTGAATGTGATTGCGGGCGTAGAAACATCTAAATATAAAATGATAATTAATAAATGTTGAATAATAAATTAGAGAATATAAAAAAAGTTGGACACACTAAGCCTTTAATTGATTGGCTGTTTGGCTAGGCACGCGGGGATGAACAAATCAGTGTGGCCATAAAATTTGGCCACAGTCTCAGCTGGGAGGGTATGGATCCCAGCCTGCAGCAAATCAAACAGGTCCTCAGTCCCAGTTGGGGTTCCTTGCTTGACAACTTGCTTGAGCCACCCAAAGACTTCCTCAATGGGATTTAGGAAGGGCAAATAGGCAGGGAGGAAGAGAAGGCGCATATTTGCCGTAGCCAATTGCTGGGGGCCCACTGCGCTGTTGGTGTCAATCATTGGGAATTCCTCAAGAATATCAGCCACCCTGTGGAGACCAACATTGTCCAGCACAATTACATTGGTGAAGCCCGGCTCGTGCGCCTCAGGTGCTCCTGGATCAATCAGAAAAATGATAGAAAGGTCCGGCTATTGTGGGAGCCTAGTATCATTTTGTAGAGCTCAACCCCCTTTGGACCAAGGAGAGCCACCATTGAATAGGCTGTGGCGCGGACTGCAGCACGCCAAGTCACCCCGTCATTGGAGCCTCTGGGGACATACCCATATGCATTGTGCATCAACAAGACAAATGCTGATTTGCCAATATAATAGAATTTCACCGTCCCCTTGGCTTTGAGGGCAGTGTACGCCTCAGCATAATTTTTCTGGGTCTCAATATTAAGTGGGCTGTTCTGATTGTATGGGGATACTCCAAGTTTTTTCCAGGAAAATCACATTCCCTTGACCAGATGGTAGTAAAAGGAAATCAAGGCCTCAATCCCAAAAGTGGACTTGATCATAGCCTGTATATTTTCCAGTTCAAGATGGCAGTCCCGGGTGATCCACTGGCAGATTGCCCATTTGTGCTCCTTGGTGAGCATGGTTGACACGCGCAAGAATTTCTCCGCAACAAGGACACAACCAGTATCAATGAACTTGTTGAAGGCCTTTGAGGTGTATTTGGGATCCACTCCAACAATGGCTGCGGCTGGCTTGTAGTCACCTGATTCCCGCATTAGCTTAAGCAGGATGATGTGTTTGATGTTGGGGATGCACTTCTGGGCGGACTTTGTGGGTTCAGACAAGCCAGGATCCTGATTGATGACAGGCTTGCAAGGCATGGGCACCTTGTTGTAGAAGGCTGCAACCTTTTTGAGCACTAGCTGTCCCTCATTGATTTGGTAGAACTGGGGCTCCTTGTCATCCTCCTGATTGCCATCACTGACGTAGGGCTCATAGCTAGTATCAAGTACAGGCTTCACCTTCTCCAGCATGGCTGACGGGACCGACTCTTGCCGGTACACAACGTCAAACACATACAAAGTAAGTTCTACCTCCTTGTTTCTAACCATTTTGGTAGTGATGACCTTGATTGGCTTCTGGGTCAGCTTTAGGACCCAAGGGTTTATGCTCTCCACCCTAGCAGCTTGTGCTCCTTGAACCAGCTGTGTCAGTGCAGCATCACTATGGAACTCTCCTCTCCCGCCTCCCTCCTGAGTAGGCACTTGTGTTGTACTAAGTCTATTATTTGACCCGCAGGGGCAACTGCAACCGCAGCGCACAATGGGTGCAATGGTAGTCTGTTGTTGTGTTCCTTCCATTTTTAGAATTTAATAAAATATTAAATAAAACTTAATTAAGTTACTCTCTAATTTTAATTTTTACTTTTATCTGTTTATGGATATTCAATTATTATTTTTTCCCACCCAATATCCCAATTATAGATTTTTTATTTCTTAGTTAGTTATTTCTGGTTTACAACACCCATTTTAGAATACTCAAAAAAAATTCACTCATTTTCCTAGATTTTACTGCCAAATTCAAACACCCAACACAATATTTTTAAAATTTATGTTTCAGATCTTGTGTCTTATTTTAGATACCTTGGTATCATTCATGATTACAATCCATTGCACACATTGCGTGAGTGATTTTGTTTACATTGTGAGTTGCTATTGTGTTTTGTTTTTGGATTGAGTTTTGACACACCTTGCTTGGGTGTATTTTGTCACCAATTCACATAGTAAACATATGTACACTGAAAGTCAACTCACACCATTTTGTTTGTGAATCAATGTATTTTGGATTATATTTTGAATGGTTTTGCTTTGCGTGTGAGCCTTTTGTTGCTGTGTTGACCCATTTTGCCCATTAACGCCAATAAACCCTGTTAACAGAGTATATATTTTAACCTGAGAGTTGGATTTTGTTTAAATCTGAAATCATTTCATTTAACTCTGAAGAATTTTTGCTTGTTGCCATAGCTTTTAAAACTACTGTACCCGCTGCTCTCTTTGTGTATTGCCTTAGCAAATATTGTGTCACTGGGTACTCCCCCTTTGCTATGATGTACAGGCGTGAGGCCACCACTCTGTTGCTCCTGGGGGCCCCCTACTCTCCTCTGATAAGGCCATGAATCCTGACAACCATATCAAATATCTAGTCAACCGCATAATTAACATACAGGCCACTGCTTATACCTCTGTGTATAAGATCAAGATGCTTGAGCTCTCTCCTAATAAAGCTGGACGCTCTCCCTTGCCTGAGTTCAATATTTAAGACCACATTCTCTATTGTCAGCATAGAGTAGGAGGACACGCTCACAAGCTATACATGTTGTGGGTTGGCCCTCTAGAAGTGACCTTCAAGAGAGGGTCCAAGTACACCGTGAAACTCCTCTCTTGTGGTTGTCTGCTTGCCCAAGTACATGCCAAGTTCCTCTGCAAGTACTACCCCCTAAGGCTAATCTAGAGGGGGCAATGTCGTGAATGCCGCCATTCACCATGTTTCAATTTTGCCTTTGATGGGTTATTTCAAGGACATATCTCTCTTTTGCTTTTGCCCCTCAAAATTAGTCTATATCCAAACTGGTAAATACAATTGTTTGGTTTCCTGGCTCTGACAACTCACTTGCCCCACTCATGCTTGTGGCAAGTGATCCTACCGTCTATGTACTGTTTTGTGGTAAAGCTACACAGTATATATTCCTTTTCCTATTCACCAATAAAAATTAAGTTCTATTTACATTTTTGTCTTTGTATCTTCCAGTACTTTGGTGCCTCTCTCTAGCCACAACTAGTAGAGATTATTCATCCAGTGCCACAAGATAATTGCATAGCCTTCCCTGCCATCTAACTGAGACTTAGTAAAAATCCAATCCTAAGGTTAGGATTCCCTGTTGTGTGTCTGTTCCACGCCTAAGAACACAACAAAAATGGTTAACAGCTTTCCCATCTTTTGAGATTTATAACTCAGGTAAATAATTCCCAGCATTATGAAACTTATTGTGACACTAGATGTTGTCTCCAGGAGCCAAACATGACATGAATCACTTGAGGAATGCAGTTACATAAGGAGTGCTTCATGGCTTTAGTGAATTGGCTGAGTGTCTGGAGCCTCTCTCCTATGAAAGTTTCATGAACAGCAAGAGTAATCAGGCAAGCCACATATAAGTTCAGGGTTCAGTAGCACTGAATAATTAAGGGTCTCCAAACATCTCTCATAAACTGGCTGATCTCAGGTAAGTTCTGGGAAGATCTTTGGTTTATACCAGCATGGTTGTTGGCTTCTGATAGAGTAGCCTCAGGAGTCTTCTGGAGAAGTCTTCTCAATTGGTTCAGTTCCTGAACAGAAAGGTGAACATTCCCTCCCTGGGCTTTAACAGGTTCATGACATATAGTTTGGGAAGGGATTGGCAGTTCCAGTGTCAGGAATGGTGATCCAGACATTCCTTTCAACAATTTTTGTATTGGCACAGAGGGATAAATATTCTCCCTTTGGGTGGTTTTGGGTCCCCTAAAATTAATGGGTTAGTAGGTAGCATCTGCTCTTATTTACCTGTTAAATGGTCTTCAGAATTGGCTCTGTAATCCAATTTTACATTGACAGGATTCAAGCCTGGGGCTTATTTATGCTCAGTCACTTGCCATCTAAAAGAGATTGAAGAGTTAATAGTCAATCAACTGTTACCTTCCAATTTCAATTCCAGTCAATCAGGCTTTGCGACAATCAAACCAAATGAGGATTCTACTTCTGATGACAACAATTATGAGCTTTTGATCTCTGTCTCCGTTTTGGCTGTGCTGTTGGGTCCTGGTCTTGTTGCTGGTTTTTGTCATGAATGACATTTCAATACTTGTATTGAAAACCCAAGAGTTGAACCCCAGTCCTCTGAAGGCAGATCAGCCCCCCAGGACGGTCCAGGACCTGCCGATCTGTTGAGCCACAGACTCAAATTGTTAAGTTGCCCTGTGACCTGCCGGCCTAATACTGAGGATTCCCTTAAAGGTTGCCAGATTGCCGCCAAACTGGTGCCACTGAAGACCCATACCTGTGCAGGAGATGTGGTCTGCCTAAAGGAGGTTGGGAAAAGACCAACTATTAGCCCTGCCAACAAACACCAGCTGTTGCCAGTCTCCAGTCCAGAAAAATTATTACAATTGGCCAGCTCAGGTGACATGGTGAACAACAGCGGTGAAATAAAGCATTGCCACTTTGGCTCACCAGAGCCAGCCCAGCCAAGAACCGCCAAACCGGTGCCACTGAGGGCCCAGACCTACGCAGAAGCTGTGGCTTGGGCAAGACCCACTATTATTTCTACCAACAAGCACCAACTGATGCCAGTCTCCAGTCCCAAAGAGGGAACACAATTAGTCTGCTCAGGTGATGTGATGGACCACAGCGGTGAAATTAAGCATTGCCACTTCTATTCACCAGAGTGTACCCAACCAGGACCTGATGCTCTCCAGACCCTAAGCCAAGATCCATGCTATACCGGCAAACCGCCCATGGACCTGAATCCTACAAAAAGCAAAGAAGCAAATTTACATGGTATAAGAACACTGGCAGTGTGGTGATGACCACATTGACATTTTTGATAATAAAGTTTTATGAACCTTTGGTTTGAACAAATCTTACCCTATCTAGTCTTAGTGATCTTCCATCTTAATTCTGACCAAGTAGACAACCAGGCTGCCGCCCTCCCCCAAGACCAACCTGCCAAACCGCCCCAGTCATCATACTGTCCCCAGGGAGCCCCCTTTGGACCTGTGCACTTTACTGAATACCCGCCCAACCCGGCCTATGCCAAGTTCAACCTGGAAAACATACTCCTTGCCAACCCTCTGGCAAGAACTAGAGAAACTGAGACAATAGGCAGAGAAGGAAAGTGGTACATTAGGCCACCCAGATTTTTCAAAGACAAGTACAATTACCTACCTGCCTACCTTGTTCCCATGACCCCGCCCTTAACCCCAAGACCAGACCGCCCAATGGAACCTACCCCCGCATCTGAGACCACCTCTACCCAACTGTTTGGAGTACTCTAAATTACTTTGACAGGATTGGTGGATTCCATGGTCCCCAACTCCGGACCCTGGTCCTTGCTTGGGCAATCTGTATCCTACATTATCAATTTAGCACCCATTCTATGGTGGGCCTTACCCGCCAGCTTGGCCTCACCACACCCCAAGCCGCCCAATGCCTCTACCTATGACTGGCTTCCTGAAAGTTTTGGTCTTTCTTCTGTTGTCCCCAGTGGGGAATAGCTGGGGTTCCCTCCTCAGGGTTTTAGCTGTTTGATGTGCTTTGGGTTGCTGTTTTAATTATTTTTAATAACTATGTTCATAAGTTTATTTTTTTTGGGAAAGTAATATCCATTCCGCATGTTTTAAGTTACTTTTCCCAAAAATTCCCAGTAACTCCCCAAATCTCCTCTAATCCTTTACCTTTTTCTTCAACTATTATTCCAACCATTCTATATATAGCTGGTAAATCATAATCTATTAATTTTTCAATCAATAAAGTCTACATTCACCCAAGTGAATATTTTGTCTATTTGTTAAAACTTGACTTAAGCCTTAAATCCTAAACCATGAGATTACCCAAGACTCCTCTTATGGAGTCTCTTGGGTATAAATGGGTGTACTGGATGGTCTTGCTGCAGGCTGTACTAGCCAGCATTTTGATAGGCTCTCATGCATATTCTGGTACCTCACCTGAGGCACAATTCTTAGACAGCTCCTGGCGCCGGATGATACCAGGAGTCTGGTATACTACCACTCCCTTGTCGCATAACCCACCTTGTCGCAAAGAAATCAAGGACTACCAGTCCACCTACCCGGTCCCCGAACCCCAAGTCTTCTGTCCTTTGGCGTCTGCCTTCCTCCTGTGTTACTTGGGGGCGTACTACTTCTTAGGACGTTTCAACCCCCTGTTAGGAAAGTATTGTTTAATTGGAGAATTATTCCGCCTCAGAATGGTGTCCTTGCCCGTAGGTTCCTTGATAACTGGATTAAATCCTTATGCCATCATTCACCACCTAGGAAGATTACTTCCTAGTGGGTGGGTGCCTGACATCCAGGATCTTTAGGAGGCAAAGTTTCAGGCAGAGAGAGAGGAGGCTTTTGGAAGGTATGAAGCCCAACTATCTCAACTTCATGGAGGATGTCATAATCCTTAGCTGAATCTTCACCTTTAACATTGTGATCAACAGAATAGGGTTTCAACAGGTCCAGAGAAAGTAATACTATAGATGCAGCCAAGGATATACCTTTATCCTTACTGATTATCACCTCTATGGAATCTATTCCATGTATAATACCCTGTTTTTTTACTTTACTCTACATGGATGGTTGGTGGTTTGGTGGGCTCCACTTCAGGAAGAGATTCTTTAGGTTCAAAGATATTTTCTACACATTCCACTTGATTTTCTTCTGAAAGATATTGAGCCACACAACTTTAATGACTTCACAGGCCACAGAATCAGGATTTTCATCCTTGTTCAATGATTCAGTACTAGTAGCATTGGGTGACTCAGGGCTATTTCTGGAATTATTGATGTTTTCAGAAGCACTCAAGTGGCAGTCCTGAGGTATGCTAGTGATTCTCAAACCATTGATGGGGCTGCTTTGGTACCACCTTGTGTATAGTGGAGTTTTTGTTTTATCACTCTTTGGAGGTACTGATAGGAGTAACTGAAGCCAAGGTAGGGCACAATAGTATTGAAAGAATTTTGGCACAAGCTGTTGAGCAGATATTTGATCTTCCACTCTTTGGTATAACCAACTGCAAAGGTTTTCACTTTTTCCAAGAAGGCAAGTACATCTTCACCAAAGTAGAAGTCAGGAAGAGAGCCATTCTCTCCCAGGGCTGAAACAGTACCATGGCAGGGGGATCCTGCAGGTTCAGTGTATCCAATAGAATACATATTAGAGTGAGCACCAATTTTGTGAAATTCAATCCTTCTAGTCCTTCTGTTTACTTCTTGATTGGTTGCTTGCTTGACAAGAACAGGAAAGGCTATATTCACAATGGTTTACCACTGATAAGATGACCTTAAGTCTTTACCTATCTAGTAAAGGTAACAACTAAGAGTATTCAAATGTATATCAAGTAGTAAGTGTAAAAGTATCTTTTATTTAGGATAAAGAAGGGAAGTTATGTACTGTGATGACTGTATGATGACTGAAGAGGTGTTATTAGCACATGCACCATTGTTTGGAATATTACACTATCTTCTGGGATCTGCCAGGATCTTCCAGCCATGTTCCTTCCTTTTTGGGCTGATCCAGACAATCTGACGGGGAAGAGGGAGTGTGCATTACTCCATAGTTGGCTACAGTTGCAGCTACTTATTACAACAATGGCTTATAATTCCCAAACCCAATCCATCAGTATGTAATAAAGCAGCTGGAACGTCTTGAAATCCAAGTTATAATTGGGAATGCAAATCTGTTGGATCTGACAGATTTGAGTGCGCAACTAGAATAGCCTTGACCATCAGGATTAATTCCAATGATAATCTTGACCATTCTAATATACATCCTAATTTACAACACGGGGGTAGCCTACTTGTTTAAACTTGTTTTGAGTGCTTTGAATCCAGAGGTTGGTGTTTTCTCAGTGGAGTCCTGAGAATGTTCCAATTTCTGCTAAATGTAGGCATTGAAATACAATGTTGGGTATTTTTGAGAAAGGAGGGCTAAAATAACTAATTTTGGCTCCCATCCTGGTGAGACAAACCACCAGGATGCCGCCTAGTGAATCACTGGGACAGTTGCTCTAAGAGGGGACCAGAGGGAAGACACTGGGGACATTCAATGAAAGTAGGAGTTCATTCCCATAAACACAAGACCATTAACCAACCAAGGAGCACAAGAGAGGGTGCAAACCAGGGCCTTGTGCGTTGACAGTAGTGCAAAGGCCTCATCCTCCAGGGAAAGAGAAGAGAACACAGGTGTTTCCTCAGAAGATGGGGAAAATACGGGGAATACAGGTCCAGATTGTTGCAGGTGAGACTCTTAATAAGAGCCTCCCCAGAGATGAGAAGACCACTAGGGAGGTACAATAGACTATATGGATTATTGCTCACAAGGCAGGACAAAGAGGAGATGCAGGACCAAAGATCTGTGGAAGTAGTCCAAAGGAGAATCACAAAAAGAGGCCAGGGAAAAACCACAAACTTGAGTACAGGGAGTATCATGGTTACAATCTCCAGAAAATTTGGGATCTGGAGGTAGTACTTTTAGTCCTTTTTACTGTATGAATTTTTTAACCAGAGGAGCTACAAGCCAGCTGCTCTTAAAATTATTTAAATGATCTGGGTAGCCTTGGGGGTGATCTTGGGTGGCTTTAGCGGTTCCTGGGACAAGAGCAGGTTCAAAATCAAGTAGAATCAAAGAAAATCCAAGGTAAAATTAGTTAATTATATTAACTGTTAAGTTAAAATTCAAGTTTGAAGTAAAGATTTGAGAGCTTAAACACTTAAGGTGATAGCTATACACTGGCGCTTCCCTTAGGGGTTTTGGGGAAGAAGCCGGGTTTGAACGACAAAAAAAAGGTAATATACATATAGAAAATGACTGACACTTCTAAAAATTATAAGGGAACTCAACAAGAGTTTGAACTTAACAAAATTTATAAAATGTTGCAACACAAATTCTAAACTTTAATTTGAGTAGAAAATCAACAAGCAGGGGACTGAAAGTCCCCTGGCTATGTTTAAAGGATGGGTTGTCAACTGGTTTATCTCATGACCAACTGACTGAAGTCTGATTTGCCAGGAGAGAATTTTTGCTGGACTAAGTCAGGGGAGCTGTAGAGTTTCAAATTAATTTCCGGGCCACCCTCTGATTGGCTAGAGTTGCCTTCAGAGCCTTGTAAATCAATTGACTTTAGAGAAACCAATGTGGATCATTTCAATTGGGCAGTTCTAATGCTCTTCAACAATGGTTGAAACCAGGCTAGTAAATAGTCTAAATTAATCAGAGTTTCTTCCATGGAAGGGGCAGTGAAGGGTGGAGCATCACAGTGTATGCAACTACAAATCTTTTATCAACAGTGTGAGCTAGATCTTCAAGTGAATTGAGTGGTTTAACTGGATTTTGAGAGGATTTCTTTATAAGACAGGGAAAGACTGTCCTATCCAAGGCCAAAGGGGGCAGTGAATTTACAATTTTGGTTATTTTGGGAATTGAAGTTGTGGTGGATTCAGGACTTCATGTGTGCTGATAAAGTTGTACTGTTCAGTAGGGACAAGGACGTTGTTGAAGACAACAAATCCTGCTGGTAAGTCCTTATTTGTATTGTCTCCAGCCTGTGAGGAGTACCATCTGCTGAGTTCTTTTCTTTGGAGGAAATTTTCCTTTAAGTTGTGTAGGTGTGTATAACCTACCTGTGCTACCACTGTCAAGTATATACTTCTGGTAAGGTAATAAACAAGATAAAAGTGAAAATTAAGAAGAGAATGCTACTTTATTTGATATGAATATTAGGTATTATATTGTAATACCCAAGTATTGAGGGTAAAACTTTAGTAACATAAGATGGCAGGTTAGGCGGCTCAAAGCTGTTCAAGGCGTAGACAATTGGATAGAAGTTGACTGCCTGACGGAAGGCTTTGGCAAGGACGTTGCATTGTCTAAGGCTGACGGCAAGGTACAGTAGCATAGCTGCAGGAATCACATAAGTAGCCAAGGTGGGAGTTGGGCGAGATGACGCCAGAGGTGTCCACGGGTTCAAAACCATTGATTTGAGATGAGTTGGCTCATTGTACAATATACATTTTGGTCCCTGTGGTTCAGGACCAAACTGAGCATTGGTTGGCTGGTGGCCCCCTATCCCAAGGTAAGCTGTCAAGACAGCTGTGAAGATGATGTAGTTCATCTTCTGACTTGGGGAGGGGTAATGGGTTTAGTAAGGTTACTTGCTGTCAGGAAACGCCCTGACACATATTGTATTACAGAAATGCCTTTGGGAAAACTTTACTGCTCTCCAAAATCCTAATGCTAGTTTGATGACTCTCTTAGCTGCTCTAGACAATGAGTTATGGCTTCTTAAAGTTTGGCCGCCAGCCGAACTTCCTAACCAGTGCAAAATGACAAAAATATGCGACCAAGGCACAAGAATTGATACAAATCTTAATTTGAGCATAACTCAGCAACCACTGGACGGATTTGGATGTCCAAACATGCATTTTGAAGCCAAACACCAGTAGAGTCAATCTGTGCTATTTTTAGATAAAATACGGATGCAAAGCTCGATGTGAGGGATTTTTCAAAGAAACATGAGTCATACTGTTCAGAAGATGCCCCAAAACCCCAGCCTGATGCCACCAGCAGAGTCCCTAAGACTGTCTAGAAGATTTAGGAAGATTCTAAAGAATCTAATGGAATGGTATATAAAGGTATTGATCACAATGACCCCCTTGTGATCATTCTAAGTTAGCCTTGAAATAAAGTTTTAATTTAGTTTGATTTAAATATTAAGTTCAGTCATATGGAAACCAGTCAAGACCCTCTGGGCCCTGACACTTGCTTAGCCTAGGTAAAGGATTAATTAATGTGATAATATTGAGGAGGATATTCACTCAATGATAGCACAAACTATCATTGAGGGTTTTGTCTTTATTTATACTAGTGGACCTGCAAGGCATGATTATTGGAAGGCATAGCATTGAGGAACCAAGAGTCTGAGTTGCATCTGTTATTCCCTTTTCTGGGTTGGCTTGGGTGGCTGGCAATTGAGAAGGTTTGGAGATCCCAGTTTGCATTGACCTAGTGCAACTTGGGCATTCTTCATGCATCTAAATTCATTTACTAAATTTGGTGCATGATTTTCATTGTTGGAGAGCCTGTTGGTACATTCCCCATTTGGTAAGCTCCCAAATTGGGCTGCAGTTCCTTCCAAGTTTGGGTTTGGGGAAATTGCTTTTCCTGGTTTCCCAATTTGGCTATTTCCCAAAGGAGTGGATGGGGACTGACCTGCTGGAATTGGAGGGCAAAGGCTGGTAGGTGGCTGGCAGGTGGCAGGCTGGCTCATGTGTGTCTGGTTTGCAGATGGCTTGCAGGTGGGGCTGGCAAGAGTGGCGGGCTCTTGTGCAGTGGCTGTGTGCATCTGCTTGGCCGCGGCGGGGGCCTGCACAGTGGTGGTGAACATCTGTGTCAGGGATTCAACCTGTGGGGGGTTCCTGAGGACTCGCGGGCGGACGGCCCGCGGGCCCAGCAGGGAGAGCCCACCACAGGATTGGGGCTAACTTTACAATATAAGATAACAATTTTCCAAGGATTGCCCAAGGTCCGCTCATAGGCACCATGGAATCAATCAACCCAGTGAGGGTGATATACATCACTCCAAATATCTGGGTGGAAGTGGATTCATCAGTGGCAACAGATTCTTGTGGGCGGTTGGGCTGAGGGGTGAGGGGCGGCGTCATTGGAACCAAATATGCGGGCAGGAAATTATACTTGTCTCGGAATAGCAGAGGAGGTATGGTGATTTTGATGCCTTCTCTGTATACAGTTTCAGTCTCTCTAATTCTAGCTTCAGGGTTGTGGATGAGGATCTCCTTCAGAGTAAACTCAGAATACACCAGGTTGGGTGGGTACTCGGTAAAATGTACTGGGCCGAAGGGAGCTCCTGATGGACAGTAAAGTTTGGGCGGCTGGTCTGCGGTTTCTTGGGGTAGGTGAACACGTGGGGCAGAGCCACAAGGAGTAGGCTGTAGATGTAGTAAAACTAATAACAAGTATGGTATGATCTGGTTGAACCAAAGGTTCATGTCACTTTATTGCAAGAATGGCAATAGGCATCTTCCTGGCGGCCCAGGGTATAAGTATGCCCATCTGTCATGGCAAAACTTTCAAAGATTTTCATGGCCCAGGTTTCCCCATCTACTAGGTCCTCACAGCCCTTGGTGGCAACAATTGTGGGGGTTATTTCATTGGCTGACTTGCAACTAGAGCACTCCAATTCCTTAACCAGGTCATGAGACGGGTCATCTCTGGGTGGCCTGTTTCTTATAGAAGGTATCTTTGTTTCTTCTTTTGTACTGGCTTGGGTTATTCTGGGGTCTGTGGCTAACCCAGCCTGTTGATTGGTTGGGTTAACAGGGACCTCTAGCGTTGGGGCATTGTTGTAGGCAAACTTGGTTCATCAGACTTCAGGAGATTCTCCAAAGTTGAATCCGATTCTGATTCAAACCCCAAAAACTGCGGGTGGCTGGGTGGCTGGCCCTGTGGGCTGGCGGCCCGCGGGGCATCAGGATTTGACTCCCATAGTTGAGGCCTTTTGATTATCATAGTTGACAGGAGTTTGTCACTTGTGACAATCTTCTTGGTGGTGGCGGGTGCCTGCGTGTTGAAGGCAGGCAACAGCTTGGCTGTGGCGGGCTTCCGCGTGATGGCAGCATGTATCTGCTTGATGACAGCAGGGACCCGCGCGGTGGCAGTGGATGTCTGCTTGGTGGTGGCAGGCATTTTTACATTGACGGCGGGTGACAACTTGGTTGTGGTGGGCTTCCGCATGGTGGCAGTGTGTATCTGCTTGGTGGCGGATGTCTGCACATTGGTGGCAGACATCTGCTTGGTGACAGTGGATGTCTGCTTGGTGGCGGCAGGCGCCTTCACTTTGATGACAGGTGACAGTTTGTTGATTACACAACTGTAAGTGTCAAGAATATTTCTGACATGTATAGTATCATGGGAAGCCACACACTGGCCATCTACGTCATGGTAGTCATGGGGCTTATCCAAGTAATTTTTCCTCTTAAATCATGAGGCTTGTCCAAGTAGTGTTCCTCTTAGGACTCAAACTATTTGATCCTCATAATAGATGGCTGAATGATAACAAGACACCAACTTAATGATTAGTTGGGGAATCATTTGGTGAGTCACTCAGGGAATTAGTTTCCTGAGAGGGAGCAACTGAAGATGTTGCAACATTTCAAATTCACCTCATTTTTTATTTGAAATTTGGTTCTTGGATTTGACAATCCCACAATTTCATGTTTGTTGATAATTTCATGTTGCTTATGATTTGTTAGACTTACAGGAAATACCAAATCATACATTAGAATTCCACATTTGCTTGCTGTGTTTTGTCTTTAGTTAGTTGAATTATCTGCTCAAGGGATTCAAAATTTGTCTATTTAAATAAAACAAAAAAATTCATATTAAAAGGTTGATTTTATTAAATATTTAATTTTCACTCGGCTGAGTTGCCTGCAAATGTGATTTGAAATTTGGACCAAGGATTTGACAATCCCACATTTTTACCTTTAGATTCTGGATTTACAGTATTGTTTTGGTTTCAATTTGGCTGTTTTCAATTTTCATGTCTCAATCGGTAACTTAATTGCATGTCAATTTGACTTTTAGTTGTTCAATTTAAGTTGACTGTCTTTGATTTTCCCAAGTTTTATTTTTTCATGCGTACCTCAACTTGATCCCACTCTAGTTTTAGTTTTATCCTACAGCATAATGAAAGCCACTTTGGCAACTTAATACCAAATATTTTTTATTAGTGGGCTAACAATTCCAGTTTCAAAAGCCGAGAGCATATATTTTATTAGAATTTAAATGGGTTGATTATAAAAAATCAGATTCGAATCAATTTCAGGTGATGTACTACAACTGTTTTTGAATCTAAACCTTGTGGACCAAGTAATCCATCCTGTCTAAACATCCATCCAATCAAGGCTAAGTTGCTCGATTGTGATAGGTTTTTTGGGGAGGACTGTTTTTATTCGAGTTCAAAGACAGCGTTGCTCGATTGTAATAGGTGACACTATATCTCTGTTTGAAATGAAATTTAAATAAAAATTTTACATTCTTCGATTGAAATTGGGTTAAGCCTATGACCTCATTAATTCGCGAGTTAGTTACAAGACCTAGCGAGAATCCCAAAAGACGCTCTAAATGTTTAGAGACAAATCACACGGTCTGTCTACAATTATTGTAGAGGTGGAGAGACTAGTATAACGGTACCTTACGGAACAATTATCTATTTGAACACAAATGACTGATTAACTATCATAATCACAACCTGCTCACTTATAAACCAATCTTAATTTTAGGCTGTTTAAGGAAGTAAAATTGCTCAATCTAAATGATCCAATTTTCATAAAAGTTGTATCATGATAGTTGGCTATTTTCGACTTGAGTACCTAATATTAAGATCTTAATGGTGCTAGTAGGGTGTATGAGATGACCTTCTCAATGGATTAAATTCTAACATTGGGCATTTTGCAAATATTCCGAGTGCAGCCTTACAAGGGGGGCAAATTAGCCTTGTTTCTCAACCTCCTATAATAAAATTAATTTATCTTTATAAATTTATGATAGCTTTGCATCATAATAAAGGTCATGACTCACAAGCATGAGGTTAAATTGCTGATTAATAAAATTAATTAAACTTTTGGATAGAGTATTCAATTGTGAATTTTTATTTTTTGAATTATTAAGCAGTTGTTATGGCTATGGTAGGTATAAAGTTGGATTAAATATTTAATACAATATACTTTGTTAGACTTAAGCTGTGGTTGCTTTTCACATATTAAACTCTTGGAATATATCAAATAAATTGGATATAAATTATTGCTTAACTTCAGTTAGAAATCATTACTGTACTTTTCAGAGTTGTTGAGATAGACAAACAAATCAAGTGCAGAGTGCATAGAAGTCACACACAAAATAAATCTTCAGTGGATCAAATACTGTCAGAAAATCTGCAGACCAAGATATTTTATCATCCACCAGATAATATCCTAAGTCTTCTAACATTAGGAAAGTACAGAGAACCTGTGACTTTGGCGTAATCTGCAGCCCAGAATATTTTGTTGGCATCAGCAGTAGCAAGTCTGACAGGGCCCAAGGCCCAAAGGATTTGTGACAGTTCTTCCTACTTCTGGATATAGGTTCATAAGTTGTTGTCTCTATATTTTACTATAGGAATTAATACTGTATGGCAATGTGTGATCTTTTGCTCTCATCTTAATTAGAATCAAACTAGGGAAAGGATTTTGAATATCAACTCTTTATTAGACAACTGATATTGAGGTTGGCCCGTGTCGTAAATTGGGCCTTTCTAGTCCTTCTGGTTACTTCTTGGTTGGTTGGTTGCTTGCTTGACAAGAACAGGAAAGGCTGTATTTACAATGGCTTACCACTGATAAGATGACCTTAAGTCTTTACTTATCCAGTGGAGGTAACAACTAAGAGTAGTCAATGTATATCAAGTAGTAAGTGTAAAAGTAAATTATAGTTTATTTGAAAAGATAAAGAGAGCTATATAATCCATTCAGTGCTAATGACTCAAACTAATGTCTAGTGCCAATTAGCACTGTGGAACTGGAGGAGGTTTGAGAGCTAAGGAAAGGGGTTCAAGGTATTGGGCTCAAGCATCTTCTCAGTTGAGCCACATGTTATAATGGCTATGCTTAGATGCATCATCAACATCAAAGTGCCATACTTTACATCCAAATCCTTGTGAGGAAATAATGCATAATCTAAACTATCTATGCTGAATAGCTATCCTACTGATAGACTAATCAACATTAATATAGTAAATATTACAACTGCCCGGCTGGTCCCAACCTTGGGTGTGTGCGGTTTGTGAAGAAAGCTTGCTTGACAACTTCCACAGCTCAGTATCCTTTCTGATGATGTACAACTATCCCTCAGTCCAAGTGGAGTAGTTGTCTGCCTGGGTGTCAGGATTGACAATTCATTATCTCTGGAAACCCGGGCCCAAGGGCGGGATTCAAACCCTGAACCTATATTCCTGCGGGCCGCTGGGCCCTTGGACCGAGAGCCCGCCCGCGTTTTTCTGGGATCAAGCCCCCGCAAGCTGAGGCCCCTGCTAAGTCCTGAAGCCAGAATACTAGCGCAGGTTCAACTATGGTGGTACCCAAGGATGAGCTTCTCAAATTGCCTAATGGAGGCAGAGAAAGTGCCTCCTTGAACTTCATGAACTTGAAGTCCTCTTGGGTAACCAATCAAACCCAACTGCCAAAGAAAACCCCGGGCTTTGGGCCTAACCCCATGACCACAGCCAAAAATCAAGAAAATCAAGTGACCAATTTGGATGTTCTGACCAATGAGAGAACACCCAGACAAGGTGCCATTTCACTGCTCCTACACCCGGGCCTTCTGGCCACCCACCTGCTTTTTCCCCAATATTTTGATGAAGCCCTTATGGAAAATACTAAGTTTGGAGGCGGAATACTATATATGCCTAAAGATTCTGTGCTCAACCTTATCCCCATTTTTGAATAAAGGTTATGTTATTTTGGCTCACACAGCTATTGCCTTATTTTGTATTTTCTATATACCAATTCAGTTCAAGATCTCCTGGCCCTCCTGCCCCACCACCTGCAGTTTTCTGTCCTCCTGGTGCACCCTTTGGCCCGTCCATTTCACCGACTACCCTCTGAAACCCAAATACAAAGTCTACACCCCAGAAAAGATACTCAAACTTGATAATTTGGCCCACATACAATCTGCAGTTAGATACAATTGACAAGGCCTGTGGATATTTTCAACACCCAAGTTGTTCAGAGGAAAGTTCAACTACCTCCCTGCCTACAACATACCCATGGAACCGCCTGTGACCCCAAAACCTATGCCCGCTTCCTCACCTGACCTCCTAACCAACCATTCTGGAAAGCTGTTTGGGATTGCGTACATCACCCTCACAGGGGTGATTGACACTATAATTCCAGCCGCCAGCCTGTGGTCCTGGGTGGGAAAGTCTGCCTCTTACCTTTTTAAGTTAGCTTCCCTCTTGTGGTGGGAGTTGCCCAAAAAAAACCTGGCCTGAGTTACCCTGAAAATGACAGGCTGGCTGCCCAAGACTGGATCCCTGACACTGGGCCATGTTCCAGGGCTAGTTAGCCTGACTGGCTATTAGTTGATGGAGGTGATTGTTACACTATACTGTATTTAATCAGAGCTACTCTAATACAATAGGCTCACAGCCTTCTATCTTAGAGTGTTTGGCCTGACAGCCCAGTCCATGGTGAACTCTTATAGAAGTGTTTCAGATGATGGCCCATATCATGGCCCTTGTTCTAGGATATAATTAAAGTTTAGAATAGTGATTATTATGTGGTGAATATTGAGGTGCTGGCAGATGGGAACTAATTAATGAGCAGTATTGTCATGTTCTATTTATTAATTGCAATGCATGGATTTGTTGATGCCAGGATATGATTTGGTTGTTGATTCATTGATCTTGCAGCCTACGGCCCACATCATTATGTTGAAACCATCCCTAAGAGTGACTGACAGCTGGCCCACATTAATTGGCTGAATCTGTTAATTAGTCAATATCCAAAAATCCTGACAAATACTATTGCTAATTAATATAAATTATTAATTTTACTTTTTCATTTTGTATATGACCTCAAATGCTCCAAAATTGATTTGTTTATCTATTTCAACAGCTCTGAAAAGTACAATATTAATATATATAAATTCAAGTATTTATGTCTGTAATCTTATCTTAACTGTGATTGAGCAGTAAGGGATTGGATTGAATTGATTTTTTCACAATATTAAATTTTTAGTTGATTGTCAAGCCAAAATCTTGATTTATGTCACAAGTCACAAATCCCTGCTATCAATTGGCATGGAAAACCCCCAACTATGAGATTCAAACCCTGGGATCCTGTGGGCTGCCAGCCCAGCTGCCCACATTTTCTCAGGCTCAAATAAGAAATGGATTTGACTTTGGAGAAACCTCCAAAACCCACCAGTGTAAACCCTTCTACATCCAGACCCTGCCCTAGGAAGTATCCTCTTAGCCCAGCCAATGAGAGTATCAATCCAGGCAATATCTCCGCCATAACTTGGGCCACTGCAAATGAAGAATTGCTGAAGCTTCCCCAAGAACAAGGGCCACCAGTAGATGACAAATTCTGTGACTTGAAGACAGAAATTAAGATTCCCTGCCCCAGCCCAGCCAATAAAGAGTTTTCCACGTTGAGTGCCACCAAGGTTTTCCAAACCCTGGTAAATGATACCACCTGGCCCAAAGGATTTTAAAAAATTTCCCATGGCAGATGGGCATAATTATTGTCAGGAACCCACCCTGCTGGGAATAGTTTTCCAACACAATGGATTAGTGCAGAAGGGTTTAACCCAGTGATCATAGAGCCAATTGGCACGGTAACCATACCCAAGTGTAATAACTCCCCTAGGATTTGATATCTTCCTAATAAGAGATTAAACCAACCAAGGAAGGTGTATGCGCCCAGGTAGGCAAGCAAGGAAACAGAGGCAAACAGACAGAAAAGACTAGTTTTCACAGGATCAGGGGACACAGATCAAGCCTTTTGCTTGGTAGGAGGATTGAAAGAAAACAAAGAGGCTGTATACCATCTTCCTGGGACCACTGGTGCCCACTTCCCATTGTCTCAATATTTGGTGCTGTTTCCTATGCTGGGATGTGTCTCCATCTGAACAGTCAAATGTACTAAGGTACAAACTGGCAGGGATCCAGCCTGTGTGGGGTTCCTGAGAACTTGCAGGTGGACAGCTCATGGGCCCAGCAGGGAGGGCCCACCACAAGATTGGGGCTAACTTTACAATATAAGATAACAATTTTCCCAGGAGAGCCCAAGGCCTGCTGGCAGGTACCATAGAATCTATTAAGCTGTAAGAGTGATGTACATCACTCCAAATATTTGAGTGGAGGTGGATTTATTGGCAGCAACAGATTCTTGTGGGTGTTTGGGCCGCAGGGTGAGAGGCAGCGTCATGGGGACCAAATATGCGGGCAGGTAGTTGTATTTGTTGCGGAATAGCAGAGGAGGTATGGTGATTTTGGTGCCTTCTCTGTAAACGGTTTCTGTCTCACTAGTTCTAGCTTCTGGGTTGTAGGTTAGGATTTCCTCGAGGGTGAACTCCAAATACACAGGGTTGGGTGGGTATTCAGTGAAATGTACTAAGCCAAAGGGAGCTCCTGGTGGACAATAGAATTTGGGCGGCTGGTCTGTGGTTTCTTGGGGTTGGTGGGTGTGAGGCACAGAACTGTGGGAGGTAGACTGCAAATGAAATAGAACTAAAATCAAATATGGAATAACCTGGTTGAACCAAAGGTTTATGTCACTTTATAGCAAGAATGGCAATGGGCAACTTCCTGGCGGTCCAGGGTATAAGTATGCCCATCTGCCATGGGTAAAATTTTACAAATTTCTTTGGCCTGGGTGCTACTGCCTACCAGGGTTTTCCAGTCCTTGGTGGCATCCCTTGCAGGATTTAATTCATTGGCTGGTTTGAACTGAGAATATTTGAATTTCCTTGTCAGGTTGTGGGGTTGGTCATCTCTGGGCAGCCCGCGTTCTATAGGAAGTTTCTTTGTTTCCCCTTCTGTGGTGGCCTGAGTTATTTTAGGATCTATGGCTTGGCCCGCCTGCTGATTGGTTGGTTTAACAGGAACCTTTAGCATGGGGAGTGTTGATGTAGGTGATTTTGGTTCATCAAGCTTTAGGGGATTCCCCAAAGTCAAATCCTGCTCTGGTTTGTGCCTAAAAATCTGCGGGCTGGCGGCCCGCAGGGTATCAGGGTTTGAATCCCGTAGTTGAGGTTTTCCTATGAGCATGGTCAACAGGAGTTTGTCACTTGTGACAAAAACCAAGATTAGAATCACCCATTTAAGCCTGATTCCCCCCAAAGGGGAAAGATTAGGCAGTATCATGAGAGTTTCCAAAAGTCTTAAAAACAATAAAAATATAAAGTTGGGTTTAAACTCTTTATTGATTGAGCACTTGAAAAAAACAAGGCTCAAGATCTTATATAGTAGTTGAATTGGGGGAGTGAGTTTGGGAATGAGGGTTTAAGCTGTTTGTAACAGAGATGATTTGTTTTAAGAATTTCAAAAAAGGATCATCAAACAATTAAAACTTATCAATACTGTTTCAACTTACTCAAATTAATTTAGGAACATAAATAAAAGACTCCTGATTGGCTGCAGGCAGTTGGCTGGACAGTTTTTTTTGCTCTGTTTCCTTATTGGTAAAAGATTCAAATTTTAACCCAGAGAGTTCCAAAGGTGCCAGAAAGGTCTTGAGTTCAACTTTCAAGCTCAAATTAAAAGGTAAACCATTGTTGACATTAAATGCTAAATCATTAAATTCAATTCTTTCTGTCAAAACAGCAGGCTTGACCCACCAGTAAGGTTACAAGTAAGCAGGTTTGTAACCCAAAACCCGGCTACCCAGTGACTCAAAGCCAAACTAGGAAGTTGACTCAAATTTCCAAATCCAACAACATGAACAAAAGCTGATCTCTTACGGTGGATACATTGTTTTGGCGCTTGACTCATTAGCAGGATCAGGTCACCCCCTTTACCATCCAACTGATTGATCAACACAAGCATGTTTCTGTTATCTAACATTCACACTGACTATATAATACCTATCTCTCAATAAAGAATATTATCTATTTTACAAATATTTTCCCCTTGTAACTCTGCTAAAACAGCACAGTTACAACATTGGTAGCACAGGTAGGTTGCCCAACCTACCTTATCCCTCAAAATTCCTCCTGTTGTCCTTACTTGCTGTGGTCAACAAATCTACAATAGAAGCATGTCTGGCCTCCCAATTAACTGAACACTGTACACGCCTGGTTCCAAAATACCCAATGGTTTTGTCCTGTACCAGAACATGGTAATCCTGCTCTACGCCTTCAACGCCTTGTTGTCACAAGGGTTCTTCCAAGCACCTACTACTGTTCCTCAAACCACAGATGAAAGCATCATGCCAGCCCACATAGCCCAAAGACTTTGAAGCGCTGCCTTGGAACCATTTTCTGGAGCCAATGATAACAACACCATGGCATGGATCCAATCTGCCCAGAGTAAGCTGGCACAAATGTAATTCCTGCAACACTTCTGGATTGCAGAGATCTCCATCTGACTCATTCACAACACTGGCACCTGGTGCAACAAGTGGCACAGGGATCACACTGAGAAGGACTGGGACATCTTCAAGCAGGACTTCTTGGCAAGATTTGTGTTGAAGAACATCACACTAATGATTATACACCAAGTAAATAATCTCACCCAAACAGGCACAGTTAAAGAGCTCACCTGAGCATACAAAGAGCTCTGCCTACGTTTCCCCTCAGATATGGCCTTTGACACCCCAGCTACCCATCTCATGTACTACAACACACTCAAGTTGCACATGATGAGACACTTCAACCTGGATCAGGTGACCAACTTGCAGAGCCTTTATTGTGAGGCAGAGAAAGCAGAACAAAAATCTAATGCCCTCCACAAAGAACATACAGGAAAAAGATAGCAACCCAAGGACTCTCATCCAGCTGGACGTCCCAACTGCCCTCCGCCTAGGAACAACAATAACAACAATAGCTCAAACCATAAACCCACTGGCTCAAATGGCCACAGAAATGGGAAAAATGGACAGTCAAGTTGTACCCACTTCCACATCACTGCTACACAGGACAATCAGAACAAGGGAAAAGCCCAGGGAGAGCACTAAGCAGGTCAAGCTCTTCCCACACCACTTCTGACTTGCCCAACAATGAATACCAACCCAAGAACGTAGATCAATGTCCAATGATCCAGGTGCCCTTGGAATACCCAGTACTCTACAACATTGCCAGACATCCCAATAAACTGATGTCCTATCATTTCTGCTTTTGTGGTTACACTGGCTCAGCACTCCTGGACTCAGGAGCAGATGAAACCCTTGTCAACAGCAACTTTGTGGACAAGTTCAGGTTAAGCACTAATCCTTTACAGATTAAGAATATGGCTTTAGCTGATGAACATCACATTGCTGTAACACAGGAGACTTATCCCTTCTCCATTACGCTAGAAAATCTGCACTCCATCATTAAGGGGCCCATCATTGACTTTCCTAAATTTGACATTGTGCTTGGACTGGACTGGACTAGTTGCAAAAGAAGAACCCCCACATAGACTGGGTTACCTCTGTATTGACCATCAAGCATAAAGGAGTCAATCACCAGATCTACTTTCAGGGATCCAGTCTTGGGCGGCCAGCCTGTTGTTTTCAGGGGTAACTTGGGCTGGTTTTTTTTGCGGGAAATGCCCATCACAAGAGGGGAGCTAACTTAAAAAGGTAGGAGACAGACTTTCCCACCCAGGACCACGGGCCGGCGGCTGGGATTATAGTGTCAATCACCCCTGTGAGGGTAATGTACACAATCCCAAACAGCTTACCAGTATGGTTGGTTGGAAGGTCAGATGAGGAAGCAGGCATATGTTTGGGGTTCACAGATGGTTCCATGGGTAGGTTGTAAGCAGGAAGATAATTGAATTTTCCCCTGAACAACTTGGGTGTTGAAAATATCCACAGGCCTTGTTGGTTATATCTAAAGGCAGATTGTATATGGGCCAAAGTATTGAGTTTGAGTATCTTTTCCGGGGTGTAGTCTTTGTATTTGGGTTTCAAAGGGTAGTCAGTGAAATAGACAGGCCCAAAGGATACACCAGGAGGACAGAAAACTGCAGGCAGTGGGGCAGGAGGGCCAGGGGATCTTGAACTGAATTTGTAGATAGCAAATACAAAATAAGGTAATAGCTGTGTGAGCCAAAATAACATAACCTTTATTCAAAAATGGGGATAAGGTTTGAGCACAGAATCTATATGCATATATAGCATCCCGCCTCCAAACTTAGTATTTTCCATAAGGGCTTCATCAAAATATTGGAAAAAATGCAGGCGGGTGGCCAGGAGGCCTGGGTGCAGGAGCAGTGAAATGGCACCTTGGCTGGGTGTTCTCTTATTGGTCAGAACATCCAAATTGGTCACTTGATTTTCTTTGTTTTGGGCTGTGTTCACGGGGTTTGTCAGGAATCTAACCTGTGGGGGGGGGGTTCCTGAGGACTTGCAGGTGGGCGGCCTGCAGGCCCAGAAGGGAGAGCCCACCACAGGATCAGGGCTAACTTTACAATATAAGATAACAATTTTCCAAGGATTGCCCAAGGTCCGCTAGTAGGCACCATGGAATCAATCAACCCAGTGAGGGTGATATACATCACCCCAAATATTTGGGTGGAAGTGGATTCATCAATGGCAACAGATTCTTGCGGATGGTTGGGCTGCGGGGTGAGGGGGCGGCGTCATTTGAACTAAATATGCAGGCAGGAAATTATACTTGTCTCAGAATAGCAGAGGAGGTATGGTGATTTTGATGCCTTCTCTGTATACAGTTTCAGTCTCTCTAATTCTAGCTTCAGGGTTGTGGATGAGGATCTCCTCCAGAGTAAACTCTGAATACACCAGGTTGGGTGGGTACTCGGTAAAATGTACTGGGCCAAAGGGAGCTCCTGGTGGACGGTAAAGTTCAGGCGGCTGGTCCGCGGTTTCTTGGGGTATATGGGCACAGGGGACAGGGCTGCAAGGAGTAGACTGTAGATGAGGTAAAACTAATAACAAGTATGGTATGATCTGGTTGAACCAAAGGTTCATAACACTTTATTGCAAGAATGGCAATGGGCATCTTCCTGGCGGCCCAGGGTATAAGTATGCCCATCTGTCATGGCAAAACTTTCAAAGATTTTCATAGCCCAGGTTTCCCCATCTACTAGGTCCTCACAGCCCTTGGTGGCAACAATTGCGGGGGTTATTTCATTGGCTGACTTGCAACTAGAGCACTCCAATTCCTTAACCAGGTCACAGGACAGGTCATCTCTGGGTGGCCCGCTTCTTATAGAAGGTATCTTTTTTTCTTCTTTTGTACTGGCTCAGGTTATTCTGGGGTCTGTGGCTAACCCAGCCTGTTGATTGGTTGGGTTAACAGGAACCTCTAGCGCGGGAGGCATTGTTGTAGGCAAACTTGGTTCATCAAACTTCAGGAGATTCTCTGAAGTCAAATCCAATTCTGATTCAAACCCCAAAAACTGCGGGCGGCTGGGTGGCTGGCCCTGTGGGCTGGAGGCCCGCGGGGCGTTAGGGTTGGACTCCCATAGTTGAGGCCTTTTGATTATCATAGTTGACAGGAGTTTTTCACTTGTGACAGGGTTGGGCCCAAAGTCCGGGGGTTTCTTTGGCATTTGGGTTTGATTGGTTACCCAAGAGGGCTTCAAGTTTATCAAGTTCAAGGAGGCACTTTCTCTGCCTCCATTAGGTAATTTGAGAAGCTCCTCCTTGGGCACCACCATAGTTGAGCCTGCACTGGTATTCTGGCTTTGGGACTTATCAGGGGCCTCAGCTTATGGGGGCTTCATCTCAGCAAAACACAGGCGGGCGGGCTCTTGGTCCTTGGGGCCAGTGGCCCGCAGGAATTCAGGTTCAGGGTTCAAATCCTGCCCTTGGGCCCAGGTTTCCAGGGGTAATAAATTGTCAATCCTGACATCAACCCTGACTCAGTGGACCAGCTCCTGTGTGACCACATCTTTGTAAACATTACAGAAACTCTGAAACTCTTGATGAGAAGAATAGTCTCAAGGAAATTGACTAGGACTCCTACCAGTACAAGATTATACACCTTAAAGACCATCAGGACACCACCACACCTCAGGATTGCAAAATTGTGGCCCACCATCAAGAAATCTTTAAATAGGCTCTACTAGGGTTGCCACCAGAGAATCACATACAGCACTCCATCCAACTTAAAGGAGCTGTACCCAAGGCACAACCTATCTACCAAATTACCCCAAACAAGGACAACACACTACGCGCTTACCTCAAAGAGGCTTTAGAGAAAGGACTTATCTGCCTCTCACAGACTCCCTTTGGTGCTGCTGTATTCTTTGTGGCAAAGAAAGATGTCACTCTTTGACTGATTACAGATTATTAAGCCCTAAACAAAGTTACCATCAAGAATTTTTACTTGCTCCCACTTATTGACAACCTCTTTGACACCTTGGGTGGAGCAACTGTCTTCTCCAAGATTGACCTAACAGCAGGCTACAACCAAATTTGTATCAAGGAGGAATACATACCCAAGACAGCGTTCTGCACCAATTATGGGTCATAAAAGTGTGTTATGCTCAACTTTTGGATGATCAACACACTATCAACCTTTGTTACCTTTATGAACAAGGTGTTTGCCCCCACATTAGCAAGTACACTCTAGTTTACTTAGATGACATCATTATCTACAGCTCATCAGTGGAACAACACCATAAGGATTTGGAGACAGTCTTTGCCACCCTGGCACAGCATAAATTGCTGGCCAAACCCTCTAAGTGTCAGTTCTTCCACAAACAGTTACCCTTCCTGGGACACATAGTTTTGAATGACATCATCAAACCTGACAATCAGAAAATCCAGGCCATCTGCAATATGCCACCACCAAAAGACAAGTCAGAACTCCGCACATTCCTAGGGATGGTTGCCTACATGCAAAGATTTATCCACAACTGTGGTGTCTTGACAGCACCATTGTTGGCCATAGCTGGCACCAAGTCCAAGTTTGTATGGACCCCCCCCCCCCCCAACATGACCTCTGTTTCTGGCGTCTAAAAGAGAAGCTTAAAATTGCTCCCATTCTACAATATCCTAAGCAAGACAGAGAGTATCAAATGGAGACAGACGCCTCTGATGCGTCCATTGGGGGATTACTACGGATCAAGAACACCAATGGCAACTTCCTACCTGTAGCCTACAAGTTGCGCAAACTGACAGGCAGCAAATGTTGCTACCCCATTCACGGCAAGGAACTACTGGAAATTGTACACTGTCTTGTCAAGTGACATTGCTACCTGGAAGCCAGGAGAAGTTCACCGCCCTAACAGACCATAAGTCCCTCATATACTTCAAAATGCAAGCCAATCTGTCCAGACGCCAGGCGCACTAGATGGAGTTACTCAAAGGGTTTAACATTATCATCCAATATAAACCAGGACCTGAACTTGCCATGGCAGATGCACTCTCTTGCTTATACGTTAGAGCCATGAGAGGGGAAAAAAGCCTAGACACAGACTGGCCCCTCCTGGTACTCCAAAATAAAGACAAATGCTTACCCCCAAGAACTACCTCTGTTGTAACTGTGCTGTTTTAGAAGAATTACAAGGGGAAAATATTGGAAACTAGATGATATTCTTTATTGAGAGATAATGATTATATAGTTATTGTGAATCATGGATAACAGGAACATGATAGTGTTGATCACACTGTGGGATATTGGAGGGGGATGGCTTGATCCCTGTAATGAGTCAAGCGTCAAAACAAGTCATCCATTGGGAAGGAACAGCTGTTGTTAATGTTATTGTATTTGGTATTTCAAGTTGCCTTCCTAACTTGGCTTCAAGTGAATGGATAATTGGGTTGCAGGTCACAAACCTGCTTACTTGGAACCTTACTGGTGGGTCAAGCCTGCTGTTTTGACACCCCCTGGCTGAAGGTTGGCCTAATCTGGAGGCAGGTTGTCAGGGAGGTTGTTGGGAGCCTGGGCGCCATACTAGACTAACTATTGTTTGGTGGTGGGTAACACAGTCTCTCTTTGTTTTTGTCTTGCCTTACAAAGCCTGAGGCAATCATGGTGGAGGACTTTGTCCTGTTTACATTTCCTGAGCCCTTACACAAGGTAAAGGTTGTTTTTGTTTACCTTTAGGATGATAGCAAAGCCAAATTTTTCCGGCTGTAGTTTGCTTTTGTTGGTATTCATGACCCAGACCTTGTCACTGACCTCATGTCTGTCTCAGATGGGAACAAAGGTCTCTTGCAGGCGTTTTTCTTCTCTTTCCAGTTGGTTGCTATTGGCCTGAATCACCTGGGTATTGGAGCAAGGGGGAACCTTGTTTGGCATCTCCAGCTTGGGTCCCAATAGCGCCTGGATGATATTGGGTTGTGTTCCATAAACTAGCTTGATGGGGCTTTTGCTGGTGGATCTGTTCACCTGGGTCCGGCATACAAGTAATGCAGTTGGTAGCTGCTTGTAATAGTCCTCAGGTCTCCCAGCGGTGAGCTTGGCCAAGGCTTGCATGAGGCTATCATTTAGCTGCTCCACACATACATTGGCCTGAGAATGGTAAGGTGTTGCCACTGTGTGTTGGACCCCATTCTTGGTGATATATACATTGGTATCTTCAGAGGTCAGTTCCTTGCCTCTGTTGGTTATCAGGAGCTCTGGCTTTCCAAACTTGCTGATGATTTTGTTCCCTATGAAGAGTTGTACGTCATTGCCTGTATGTGTTTTGACTGCTTGTGCCACTGGCCATTGTGTGGAAAAGTCTATGGCAGTATTGATGTATTTCTTGACATTATTCTTTCCTGGCATAGGGCCCACAATATCCAGAGCCCACACCTTGAATGGTAGTTGTGTGCAAATGGGCAATACTGACTTAGGTGGGGTCTCACTCTTTGCAAATTTCTCACATACTTTGCACTGGTCCAGGACTTCTTGAACATCCCAATATAAGATCTGCCACCAGGCCTTGTGCTTAAGGAATTTGTAAAGCTTACAGCTCTTTGTGTGGCCCAGGTCTCTATGGTAGCGTAGGATTGTATCAACTTGCTGGTGTGTGGGAATGTATGAGATGGTTGTTCCATTGAACATTTTTTGGTGTAGGGCTCCATATACGTTGGCAAATAGGTGCTTGTTCTTAATGACAGCTTCTTTTTTATGTCTGTAGTATCAGGGGGGAAACCTTTGTCCTTTGTCCAAAGTACCAGGAGAGGCCAGTCTGGGTTGAGACCATTCTTGCCCCTTGTGGCCCTGACATATAGTTGTGACAGTGCATCAGCCATGGCCAGCTCTAGGTCCAGCTTATATTGTATGAGCATGTTGAACCTTTCTAGGACCTCCATCCATCAGGCTTGTCTGCAGGATAGGTTTGCTTGGGTTTTGAAGTAGATGAGTGATTTGTGGTCTGTCAAGGCTGTGAACTCCTCTTATTGTTCTAAGGAGCAACGCCATTTTACCAGGCAGTGCACAATTGCCAATAGCTCTTTGTCATGTATGGGATACCGGCACTCACCATCTGCCAGCTTGCGTGATTCATAGGCCACAGGTAGGAAATCACCATTGTTGTTCTTGATTTGTAGTACCCCCCAATGGATGCATCAGAGGCGTCTGTCTCCATTTGATATTCCCCATCATGTTTGGGGTATTTCAGGATGGGTGCTGTCATGAGTTTCTCTTTAAGACATCTGAAGCAAAGATCACGTTAGGGGGTCCATACAAACTTGGATTTGGCGCCAGTTATGGCAGAGAGAGGTGAAGTCAGGGCATCACAATCAGGTATGAATTGTTGTGCATAGGCAACCAGTCCCAAGAATGTGCAGAGTTCTGACTTGTCCTTGGGCAGTGGCGTTTTACAAATGGCCTGGATTTTCTGGCTGTCAGTTTTAATGCTGTCTTTAAAAACTATGTGTCCCAAGAAGGGTAGTTGTTTGCAAAAAGAATTGGCATTTGGAAGGCTTAGCTAGCAGCTTATATTGCACTAGGGTGGCAAAGACTGTTTCCAGATCCTTGCAATGTTGCTCCACTGAGGGGCTGTAAACAATGATGTTGTCCAGGTACACCAAGGCGTGTTTGCCAATGTGAGGGGCAAACACCTTGTTCATAAAGGTCACAAAGGTTGACGGGGCGTTTGTCATTCCAAAGTTGAGTACTACACACTTGTACAAACCGTATTTAGTGCAGAAGGCTGTCTTGGGTATGTCTTCCTCCTTGATACAAATCTGATTGTAGCCTGCAGTTAAGTCAATCTTGGAGAAGACAGTAGTGCCACCCAAGGCGTCAAAGAGGTTGTCAATGAGTGGTAGCAGGTCACAATTCTTGATGGTAACTTTGTTTAGGGCTCAATAGTCTGTGACCAGTTGTAGGGTACCATCTTTCTTTGCCACAAAGAATACAGCAGCACCAAAGGGGGATTGTGAAGGGCGGATAAGTCCTTTCTTCAATGCCTCCTTGAGGTAAGCACGTAGGGTGTTGTCCTTGTTTGGGGTGATGGCAATAAATGGGGCGCGCCTTAGGTACAACTCCTTTAAGTAGGATGGAGTGTTGGATGTGCTTTTCTGGTGGCAACCTGGGTAGAGCCTCCTTGAAGATTTCTGGATGACGGGCTACAATTTCACAATATTGAGGTGTAGTGGTGTCCTGGTGATCTTTGAAATGTATGATCTTGTACTGGCAAGAGTCCTAGTCAATTGCCTTGAGGTTCTCTCTTTTTTTCCAGGGTCTCTGTAATGTGTACAAAGACATGGTTGCGCAGGAGTTGGTCTACTGAGTCAGGGTAGATCTGGTGGTTGACACCTTCACATTTGATGGTCAGTACAGAGGTCGCCCAATCCACATGGGGATTGTTCTTTCACAGCCAGTCCAGTCCCAGGACAATGTCAAACTTAGGAAATTTAATGATGGGACCTTGGATGGTGGAGTGTAGGTTCTCTAGCATAACAGAGAAGGGGGCAGTTTTCCGTGTCACAGAAATGTTATGTTCATCAGCTAAGACCACGTTTTTAATCTGCAAAGGATTAGTGGCTAACTTGAACTTATCTACAAAGCTGCTGTTGACCAGGGTTTGATCTGCTCCCAAGTCCAGGAGTGCTGAGCCTGTGTAACTGCAAAAGCAGAAAAGGTAAGGCATCAGTTTATTTGGGTGTCTGGCAATGGTGTACAGCACTGGGTCTCCTGAGGGTACTTGGATCATTAGGCATTGGTCCAAGTCCTTGGGTTGGTATTCATTGTTGGGAAAGTCAGCAATTGTGCAGGGAGATCTTGGCTTGCTTAGTTCTCTCCCCGGGCTTTCCCCTTGTCTTGGTTATCTTGAGTGGCAGTGATACAGAAATGGGCTCGGTTTGACTGGCTATTGTTCCCATTCCCATGGCCATTTGCACTTGCAGGTTTGTGATTTGCATTGCTGCTGTTGCTCCCAGGGGGTGGTCAATTAGAACGCCCAGCTGGGTGTGAGTCCTTGGGTCTCTCTCTTACCAGTTTGCACCTTGTGGAGAGCATTGGACGTTTGTTCTGCTTTTTCTGCCTTGCAATACAGATTTTGCAAGTTGGTCACTTGGTCCAGGTTTACGTGTCTCATTACATGCAACTTGAGTGCGTTGTAGTACATGAGATGGGTGGCTGGAGTGTCAAAGGCCATATCTGAGGGGGCACGTAGTTGGAGTTCCTTGTAAGCGCAGGTGAGCTCCTTTACTGTGCCAGTCTGGGTCAAATTCTTCACTTGGCAAATGATCATGAGTGCGGTGTCTTTCAGCACAAATCTTGCCAAGAAATCTTGTTTGAAGGTGTCAATTCTTCTTGGTGTGTTCTTCATGCCACTTGTTGCATCAGGTGCCCGCATCATGAGTCAATTTGATGGAGATTTTCACATTCTAAAATAATTGCGGGCACTCCATTTGGGCCAGCTTGCTTTGGGCAGACTGGATCCATGCTGCGGTGTTATTGTCATTGGCTTAAGTGAAGTTTCCAGAGCAGCGCTTTGAAGTCTTTGCGCTACGTAGGCGGGCATGGTACTTTTTTCCAGTTGAACAAGGCATAGCGGGGGCAGCTTAGAAGAACCCTTGTTCAGACATGGCGTTGAAGGCAGAAAGTGGGATCACCATGTTCTGGTACAAGACAAAGCCATCAGGTATTTCAGTACCAGGGGTGTATGGAGTCCAGTCCAGCAGGAGGCCAGACATGATTCTATCAAGGATTTTTTGACTGCGGTGGGTACAGGCAATAGGCGGAATTTTGGGGGTAAGTATGATGGAAACCTACTTCTGCTACCAATGTCGTAAATGTGCTGTTTTAGCAGAGTTACAAGGGGAAAATATTGGAAACTAGATGATATTCTTTATTGAGAGATAATGATTATATAGTTATTGTGAATCATGGATAACAGGAACATGATAGTGTTGATCACACTGTGGGATATTGGAGGGGGATGGCTTGATCCCTGTAATGAGTCAAGCGCAAAAACAAGTCATCCATTGGGAAGGATCAGCTGTTGTTCATGTTATTGTATTTGGTATTTTGAGTTGCCTTCCTAAATTGGTTTCAAGTGAATGGATAATTGGGTTGTGGGTCATAAACCCACTTACTTGGAACCTTGCTGGCAAGTTGAGCCTACTGTTTTGACACCTCTATTGCTAAAGAAACAGTTATCAAAAATGAACACCTATTTGCAGACGTGTACAGGACCTTACATTGCAAAATAACTGACAGAACCAGTATTCCTTACATCCCTACACATCAGCAAGTTGACACCATCCTACGTTACCACAGAGACCTAGGACATACCAAAAGTTGCAACCTCTAAAAATTCCTTAAACACAAAGTATGGTGGCCAACCCTATACCAGGATGTCCAGGAAGTCCTAGATCAATGCAAATTATGTGAAAGGTTTGCAAAAAGCAACACTCTACCTAAGTCTGTATTGCCTATTTGTTCACAACTGCCCTTAAAAGTGTGGGCCCTAGATATCTTAAGACCCATGCCAGAAAAGCACAGCAAAAAGAAATACATAATCACTGCCATCAACTTTGAACCTTGCTGGCCAGTGGTGCAAGCAGTTAAAAAAAACACAGGCAATGATGCACGGAAGTTCATAGGAAAAGAAATCATCAGTAAGTTTGCAAAGCCAGAACTCCTGATAACCAACAGAGGCAAGGAACTGACCTCTGAAGATACCAACGTATACCTCACCAAGAATGGGGTCCAAAACAGTGACAACACCTTACCATTCTTAGGCCAATGTACGCATGAAGCAGCTAAACAGTAGCTTAATGCAGGCCCTGGCCAAGCTCATTGCTGGGAGACCTGAGGACTGATATAAGCTGCTAACAACTGCATTGCTTGTATGCCAGACCTGTTTGAACAGATCCACTGGGAAAAGCCCTTTCAGGCTAGTTTATGGCACACAACCTAATATCATCCAAGCACTATCAGGACTGAAGTGGAAATTCCCAGCAAAGTTTCACCCTGCTCAGATCCCCAGGTGATTCAGGCCAATAGCAACCAACCAGAAAAAGAAGAAAATTGTCTACAAAAGACCTTTGTTCCCATCAAAGCAGACATAAAGTTGGCAAAAAAGTCTGGGTCATGAATACCAACAAGAGTAAATTACATCCTAAAAAAGTGGGCCCTGCTATCATCCTAAAGGTAAATGCAAACAACATTTACCTTGTGCAAGGAGCTTGGGAAGCGCAAACAATATAAAGTCCTCCATCACAACCGCCTAAAACCCTGTAAAGCAAGACAAAAACAATGTGAGACCCTCCTACCCGCTACCAAACAACAGTTAGTGCAATATGGCGCCTGGCTCTTGAAGACATCCCTGACAACCTGCCCCCAGAGGAGGCCAATCTTCAGTTAGGGGGTGTGTCAAAATAGCAGGCTCAACCCGCCAGCAAGGCTCCAAGTAAGCAAGTTTAAGACCTACAATCTAATTATCCAGCCACTCAAAGCTAAACTAGGAAGTTGACTCAAATTTCCAAATCCAACAACATAAACAAAAAATGATCTCTTACAGTGGATACCTTGTTTTGGCGCTTGACTCATTAGCAGGATCAGACCATGTGACAGATCCAGGCCTAACCAGTCCATCCTGCCATTATCCTGCCCTTGACTCTTATTACTGTTACCTCCTTGGGACAAAGCTTCAAGGAGTTTTGCCTCCAGGGAGGCGATTTTATTGGATAACACTTTATTGTCATCCTGCCAACAAGCCATGATTTCAACGCTTTTTTCCTCTTGTGCTCTCAACGCCTCAATTTCACAATTTGCCATCTCTTTTGCTTGTTGCAAGATTTCATCCCATCCTACCAATAAGTTCCAAGCATCCCAAGCATAAATTTGGTTCCCTTGGGCAGTAGTCCCTTCCTTTGCAAAGTAATTGGAATACAGCTCTTCAAACGCAGCCTTTACTCCTACTAAAGATTCTGCAGGAACAGTCTTAGTGACCTCCAGGCTGGTCCAAGCTTCTTCCAATGTACTTGTAGGAACCTCCTTTCTTGCTGCAGCAGTTTTCACATAAAGGACCCCAAACTTGGCTCTCTCAAATTTTAACAAATAAGGCATGATAATTGAAAAATAGGTGAGGGGAAAGCATTGAAACCAACAATGTGAATATATTTTATTAATGTTTAACTGTTTTTGCTTATACACCATTTGGGGCATACACCGCTAAAAAACCCTCTGGTTCCTGAATCAACCAATGATTTGCATCATGTGGTCTATGACATTAAAGTCATCTAACATAGATCTTTACCTAAAAGATCACCAACAATTCTCAACCTATGAGAATTAACCTACAATAAGAAGGAGTCACCTGACACCCTTCATCTCAATGTACCAATTTGGCATGGAGCTTGACCAGCTCCTGGCGCCAAAACCCTGTGGATTGCACATCTCAAACTCAGCTATCAGTGTTCCAACTTGGAACCATCTGATCAAACCTGAATTCCTAGGCATCCCTGCCTTTATTTGGTTATCTTTGCATTTAATGGTTTTTTGCCTTAAAACCCATTAAAATGCTTCAAGACTTGAACCAGGCGCCACTGCAGCGCCCAGCAATCCTCCAGGCAGCGCCTGAGAAAATTTGATAGCGGTGCCTCAGCAAATATCAAATTCATTAGGCGGCACAGTGGTGCTTCTAATCCAATAAATTTGCCAACACAGCGCTTTGAACCCTAATTCCGGGGGTTTTCCCATGGTTATCCTTAACCATACCTCTTGACAAAGTCAAGAACATTTTAATATAATCAAATCCTCATTAATTATATCTCATATTTATTAATTAATCTTCCTGATTAATTAACCCATTTTGAGATGCCTAGTCTCCAAGATTGATTTGGCCAATCTTGCCTCAATTCTTTTAGTTAGCCTAACCTAACTAAACATCCATGCTCTGTTCTTTTATTAAACATAGATATCCAGTTTCTAGGAACCTTTCCCTCAAGAATTCCAAACAAACCTATCTATATGTAATAAACAGCAAAAACAGAACATCTTTATATTTCAGAGCATTTATTTGGTTAAATACTCAGCAGTGACTGTAGTACGGTCACAAGGCCCCTTCCTTCCCTTTGGGGGAATTGGCCTCATCTTCTTGGATTTTTATAAGCTCTAATTCCCCATGGAATAGCTTAAGGAATTGAGGATGAACACAGGACCATTCTTCTCCCAAGGCATCTCCAACTTCCTGAATTAGGTAGTTTGGCCCTGGACTAACCAAAATAATCTTCATAGGCCCTACCCATTGCTGAAGACCTCTTCTCAGGTGCTTTTCTCGGCGCCTTTGATCAAACCACACCAGATCTCCCACCTGAAAGTGATCACAAGGAAGTACTCCAGGCTTTGAGTTTCACTTGGCAGCACACTTTTCTTGAACCCACTCTACTTTACTCCTTGCCTCAGCAAATAACTTCTGCATCTTGGCTGCATGTTCCTCTATGGCGGCTTCATAGGAATTCTTTTCCACAAACTCCCATTGGCCCACTTCAGTGCTGGTTGTAGTCTCCCAGCCATACAACATCCAAAATGGTGAAAATCCAGTAGAATCATGGGGCATTGTCCAGTATGCCATGACACTCATAGCTAGGTGATCCTTCCAATGGGTTGTAGCCCCATCAGCCAATTTTTCCATAATACGCTTTAAGGTTCCAATGGTTCTTTTGGCTAACCCATTGGTCTTGGGATGGTAGGGAGCTGCAGTTAACTTGGAAATGCCCCATTTTAAGCATTCCTTAGTCAACACTGGCACTACGTAGGGTGGTCCATTGTTAGTGAGAACCTTCTCAGGACAACCATGTCATGCTATGATTTCTTTACAGAGAAACTTAGCAAGTGCAACGCTTGTTTCTTTGGCCATTGCTTGAACCTCTACCCATTTTATGAAAGAATCAACAGCAACCACAAAGTATTCTTTCCAACCACTTGGTAATGTGATATGACCTGTATCCATTGAGACCAACTCAAAAGGATAATTTGACATCACTGACTTGAGCTGTACCTTAGATTTTGCCGCTGAGAACTTAGAGCAAAATTCACATTCTCGTAAAATCTGGAGGACTGTAGCTCTCATCTCTGATCACCAGTACTGAGTTTTTACTGATTGCCAGAGCTTTTCATATCTGAGGTGACCTCCCCATTGAACATGAAGATCTCTCACCACTTGAAGACGTCTGGATTTCTCTACGTAAATCCTATTCCTCAATAAAGCTTCCCGGGCTTCCTGCGTCTCAACTTCACAGGCCAACAGCGCTCAGGATAATAAGTTGGGAATCTGATTTTCCAATCCAGGTTGGTAAATGATATCATAGTCATATCCAGAGAGATTTTCAGCATACAATTGCATACAGCCCTGTAAGTATTCCTTAGTCCAAAGCGCTCTTAATGCTGTGTGATCAGTGACTATAATGAATGACATTCCTAGGATATACGTCCTAGAATGCTCCGCTGCCCATACTATTGCCAATCCCTCACGTTCAGTAGCAGAGTATTTCCTTTGAGTGGTCCCAATTGTTTTGGAACCATACCCCACTGGATGCCAGGACAACTTTGAGTCTCCTTCCTGAGTAAGAATGGCACCCAGACAAGTTGAACTTGCATCTGTTTTGATGTAAAACAACTTCAACCAATCAGGGAGTCTTAGGATGGGGGCCTCAGAAAGTCTCTTTTTCAGCTCTAAGAAACTTGACTCTTGTTCCTGTCCACAAAAAAATCTGGCATTTTTTCTTGTTAAAGCGTACAACAGCTCTCCAAGTGCAGAACAATTAGGAATGAATCTCTGATAGAAATTCACTAATCCCATAAATTACTGCACCTCTCGGACCAACTGTAGTGACCTCATGCTCAACAATGGAGTAACTCTCTCAGGACTTGGCTTAATCCCCTGAGAATTCACAATATGTCCTAACACCTTGACCTCTCAACAGGCAAGCTTAGTTTTAGATACACTAATATTTAACTTTGCTTTCTCAATTTGGCGGAATACTTCATCAAGATTTGTCAGGTGTTGTTCCCAGGAAGGCTTTATACAGTAATGTCATCTATATACACCAAGACACACCTAGGCTGCAATCCTGCCATAATCTGGTCCATCACTTGCTGAAACACAGCACCAGCTGTTTTCATTCCTAATGGCTGACTTTCCATTGATAAAGACCATCAGTGTAGAGAATGCTGTAACCTCCTTAGACTTCTCTTCAATCAACAGTTGATGATATCCCTTAGTCAGATCCAAAGTATTGAACCAAGAAGATCCAGCCATAGCATCCAGCTGATCCTCAATTTGGTGCATTGGGTAGGCATCATTTACAATATCCTTGTTTACCATTTGAAAATCAATACAAACACAAATGTTTCCATCTGGCTTTGGAACACAAACCATTTGAGCAGAACAAGGACTGATGCTCTCCTCAATCAGGTCAGCTCTTTGCATCTTCTCCACCTCTTCTCTAATTGCAGCAACTGCAGCAGGACTACAGCGGGGTACATACCCTTTGTATGGCTTCCCATTAAGCGTTTTTATGATATAAGGTGGTCTGGGGTTCCTACATCATATTTGTCCAACAAGAAACAACTACTCCATTTCCACACCAGAGTATATAATGGGGTACCTGGTGCTTCACTTGGACATAGTATATGGGTTAAATTGTTGAAGGGCACATAAACATAAGAGATGGTAGGTTTATTTGTTATGACTTCTCCAACTACGGGCATCCAAACTCCAATAGGCTGACCTTGCTGAATGTCTACAGGAACCGCGCAAGTGTTGAACAACTTCCAGGACTTGAGGGATTTACCATTGGAACCATCCTCAAATATTGCCACATTTGAGGATATATGACAGGGTAATTCTGGGATAACCTGTCCTCCTTGCGCTCTGCAATTGAAAGCCACTGGTTTTAACCAAGAGGTTCCCTTTGGTGGAATTGAGCAATATTTCTTGGCATAGATGACTACTGATTGGACATCTTCTGGTGCTGGCGGAATTTTAAGTTGTTGATAAGCGTATTCAACTCCTTCATGAACCAAGACATTCTTGACGGTGTCCAGGCTCACCTTGGCCTCAACAATCCAAGTCATAAAAAGCAGAACATTAAATCCTGCCCCAGGTAAAACTACGGCAGAAGTCTTGACCTTGGTATTTTTCCATTTTATCACCACCTCATCAAACACGTCTTGTTTGATAGTGGTAAAACCATCTGCAGAAGATAAGGTCAAAGTGACCAATTTTGATGGGTCCATGCCATGTCTACAAACAAAGTTCTTTGATACTGCCACTCCAGCACACCCTGGATTGTAGACTGCCTTTGCAGAGATACCATTAAGCAAAATATCCAAAAGGATAACCCCTTGTAATGCCCACACAAAAGGTTTTGCAATCAAAAGTGCAGGCATATTTTGTGCCACTTTTTTACGCCATTCAACTTTCTTGAGCCAATCCATGCTCAACTGAACTTGCACAGGCTGCCATGTAATCTCCCCGTCTTCCTTCATCCCTAAGCGCACATCCAATATTCACTCATCTGGAGGGGCATCTGGACTTCCCTCAGGCAGAGTTGGTTGAGAGACATCAATTTCCTGTATGGGTGGTTCCACTGGTTGACTGGTGCCTTTCCTGTATTCTTTCAAAGCCTTCCCAGATCAAAGTCTCATTCTCCCATTATTCTCTGAATTACTGGACTCAGGTATAGAGACACCTAAGCCTGCCTTTCTTTTCCCAAATCCTTAAACATAAAGTCAGGGTGCTCCTTGTCAAATTCTGCACAGTTGGGACATTTTCCAGCAAAATGGCCATCTTTCCCACAGATCCAGCATTCCTTGGCCATGGGGAACTTACATGCCCGCTTAAATCTAGACATGCAGTCCTTATCAGAGGGACTTCTTGGACGTCTGGTTCTCTCAGAAGATTCTTCCCCTGCCGCAACATGAGCTCCTACTCTGGGACAAGGAACAATGTGTGGAGGGCCTCCAAGATCCCACTCCATCTGAATAACCTTCTGAACGAGTTTTGACCATGACAACTTATCCCAGCGTAACATAGAGGCCTGAGTTTGCAACCCGGGCCACATTCCAGTGAAAAAACATCTTCCATCAGACCGTGATTACGTTCCACGTCAACAAAGACTAAATACTCCTCCATTCTGGAAAGGTACATTGACACTGTCTCATGGCCAGCTTGAGTAACATCTCAAGCTTTTTGAAGAGCATCCCCAGGTCTAAGGGTTACAGTGTAACTGGCTCAAAATTCCTCTAACAATGTGGTCCAATTGTCACCCTTATGTCTTTTGAACCACTTGAAACAGGCAGGTCCTGCAAGAACTTCCAACCAATGAAGTTTCTCATCATCTTCTAGACCAGAGGCTTGGATAAGGAAACCCTCTGGAAAAGCGTTTCCTTTCTTGGGATTTCCAGAAAATGGTGACATCTTGGTAAGCATAGACTGGACTCCTTTCACCAAGGGTTTTTTCTGCCCCCGCATTGGGCTCTGTGACAGATCCAGACCTAACCAGTTCATCCTGCCATTATCCTGCCCTTGACTCTTATTGCTGTTACCTTCCTGGGACAAAGCTTCAAGGAGCTTTGCCTCCAGGGAGGCAATTTTATCGGATAACACTTTATTGTCATCCCGCCAACAAGCCATGATTTCAACGCTTTTTTCCTCTTGTGCTCTCAACGCCTCAATTTCACAATTTGCCATCTCTTTTGCTTGTTGCAAGATTTCATCCCATCCTACCAATAAGTTCCAAGCATCCCAAGCATAAATTTGGTTCCCTTGGGCAGTAGTCCCTTCCTTTGCAAAGTAATTGGAATACAGCTCTTCAAACGCAGCCTTTACTCCTACTAAAGATTCTGCAGGAACAGTCTTAGTGACCTCCAGGCTGGTCCAAGCTTCTTCCAATGTACTTGTAGGAACCTCCTTTCTTGCTGCAGCAGTTTTCACATAAAGGACCCCAAACTTGGCTCTCTCAAATTTTAACAAATAAGGCATGATAATTGAAAAATAGGTGAGGGGAAAGCATCGAAACCAACAATGTGAATATATTTTATTAATGTTTAACTGTTTTTGCTTATACACCATTTGGGGCATACACCGCTAAAAAACCCTCTGGTTCCTGAATCAACCAATGATTTGCATCATGTGGTCTATGACATTCAAGTCATCTAACATAGATCTTTACCTAAAAGATCACCAACAATTCTCAACCTATGAGAATTAACCTACAATAAGAAGGAGTCACCTGACACCCTTCATCTCAATGTACCAATTTGGCATGGAGCTTGACCAGCTCCTGGCGCCAAAACCCTGTGGATTGCACATCTCAAACTCAGCTATCAGTGTTCCAACTTGGAACCAGCTGATCAAACCTGAATTCCTAGGCATCCCTGCCTTTATTTGGTTATCTTTGCATTTAATGGTTTTTTGCCTTAAAACCCATTAAAATGCTTTAAAACTCAAACCAGGCGCCACCGCGGCGCCCAGCAATTTCCCCCAGGCAACGCCGCGGCGCTCAGTGCCTGAGAAAATTTGATAGCAGCGCCTCGGCGCTTCTCAAATCCATTAGGCGGCGCGGCGGCGCTTCTAACCCAATAAATTTGCCAATAAATTTGCCAACACAGTGCTTTTAACCCTAATTCTGGGAGTTTCCCATGATTAACCTTAACCAAACTTCTTGACAAAGTCAAGGCCATTTTAATATAATTAAATACTCATTAATTATATCCCGTCTTTATTAATTAATCTTCCTGATTAACTAACCCATTTTGAGACGCCTAGTCTCCAAGATTGATTTGGCCAATCTTGCCTCAATTCTTTTAGTTAGCCTAACCTAACTAAACATCCACATTCTGTTCTTTTATTAAACATAGATATCCAGTTTCTAGGAACCTTTCCCTCAAGAATTCTAAACAAACCTATCTATATGTAATAAACAGCAAAAACAGAGCATCTTTATATTTCAGAGCATTTATTTGGCTAAATACTCAGCAGTGACTGTAGTACGGTCACAGACCACCCCCTTCACAATCAAAATAATTGATCAACACAATAATATTCCTGTTATCCACAATGTTGTGATTGGCTCCTGGGGACAACATCTAGGAGGACACAGCAGGAAATTTTATAACAAAAGATTTGAGGTTCAAATCTAGCCTTGGGTTAGCCTTCAGGGTAAAGTTAAGGGCACATATCTTAATTTCCTTGAATACAAGATGAGGAATTCCTTTTGGCAAAAAGGAAAGGAAAAAGCTTGAAGAATATCAAATCCAACACAAATGTGGATAAACTTGTCTTTATTAGGAGAAATGATTCTACTTAAATAGTAGACAAGGATTAATGATCACTCATTAGGTAGACAGAGTAGCAGAGGAGGTCATATTAAGTCTAAATCATACCAGGATTAGTTGCAGGCTGGTATGGCAATCCAGAATGGGTGTACATTGATGTCAACCCATTTATGGAAGACAAGGAATATCCAAAGTTGAAAGTAAAACCAACCAAATCTTTGCACATATCACTATTTGAAGGCCATATTGAAATAGCATTAATGGCGCACATTATGACACACAATTCACACTGACTATATAATACCTATCTCTCAATAAAGAATATTATCCAGTTTCCAAATATTTTCCCCTTGTAACTCTGCTAAAACAGCACAGTTACAACATTTCTTTTGCCCCAACTGGGAAATTATTGTGTCCTTAATGATATCATATATATGACTACAGGACTCTCCATTAAAATAATTTGTTGGCAAGTAATAAGTCTTGGGATCATCATAAATGATGATCCTGACACTTATACACTGGGGCCGTCAGGAAGTTGCCTATTGCCATTATTACAATAAAGAGTTATGAACCTTTGGTTCACGTAGGTCTTACCCTATATTATTTTAGCAATTTACCATTTCCAGTTTGATCTTTCTGGTCCTGTCTCTCTTCTTCACTAAGCCCAAGAAAGCGCAGATCAGCCACCCAAGTTATATTGTCCACCAGGAGCACCTTAGAGCCTGATACATTATAAAGAGTATCCTCCCAACCCAGATTATTTGGAGTTTACCCTTGAAGAGATTTTACTTTACAACACAGTTACTGTACCAGAGAAACTGAGCTTATTGGTTGTGAAGGGACTTGGATCATGGTGAAGCCTTAGCTATTTTGTGATAAGTATACTGTAAATTCAGAACCTAAACATAAAAATGCGGGATTGTCAAATCCTTGGTCCAAATTTCAAATCACTTTTGCTGGCAACTCAGCTGAGTAAAAATTAAATATTTAATAAAATTAAACATTTAATTTGACTTTTTTTGATTTATTTTAATTGGAAAATTTTGAATCCCTTGAGCAGATAACTCAACTAACAAAAGACAAAACACAGCAAAAAATGTGGGATACAGTAGTTTTAAAAGCTATGATGACAACTAAAAATACCTCAGATTTAAACAAAATGATTTCAGATTTGAACAAAATCCTAGTTGCGCGAGATTCAGGATTCAATTAATTCAAATATTTTTGGTTAATAAATGAACTGTCAAACCAAAAAAAATTTCACTAGCCCATTATACAAAATTATATCAAACATCAATAGGTGTAGTTCAAGCCACAAAAAATGAACTGACACAACAAGTGAGATGGATGGATGCTGTTCTGGAGTATATTATAATCCAATCAGGATTCATGTAAGGCACCAACAGAAGGACTAAAATGAAACAAATTTGAGCAATCTAGAAGAAATATTCCACAAGCACAAAACAAAATGAAGTCACACAAGATGCGTAGTATGAGCAGCCTAAAATAGAAAACTATCAATTTAACAGCTAATCAACAGCTATCCAATTTAGGAACAGAGGTATTTTATTCATTTTCCTGGCTCCTGATTTGTATGAAATGGTTTTGAGAACCTTCTAAATGTGGACTCAAGATTACAATAAAAATAAATTATAAAATTTTAAGCTTCTACTTTTAGTGATTTTATTCTAGGTTTTATTAGACAATAGTTTTTAACAGCAATATCTTTGACGGCGCCAGCAACCAAGCCAGTAGCAGCCAAGCCAGCTTCAATGGAGGCGAGGCTCAGAACGTGGAGGCACCTGTTTACACCCAAGCCTTTGAGGCAGGTAACAAGGAAGCTGACCTGTTACTGACCCCCAACCCATATGGCTTTGACTTGTTCAGCAGTCACTTAGTGCCTAGCTCTGCCCCCGCTCCCGTACCCATCCCTGCACAAGCTGCCCACCAACCAATCAATCAGGATGGCAACCTTGATTTGGAACAACTTCCTGCCATCAGCCAACCTGCCTCCCCTTCAGCCAATCAGGCTTCAGCTCCTGCGGCCCAGCGCCCCAAGCAACAAATCATCACCGCCCAAATTCTCCAAGTAATTGTGGCACTGAACCTGCAGGGTCTGTCCTGGGACCAGATTGCCAGCCAATTGCAACTCACCTAAGCCACAGTAATGCAGGAAGAAATAACTTAATGAATAAGGTGAATCTGATTGGGACAGCCAAGAAGCCAAATAAGGTCCCTGAGTCCCAAATCACCAAGGTGTATCCTTAATACTTGACCTCCTGCAGCGGAACCCCAAGCGCCCCTGACCCAGGTCTGGAAGCAACTTGTGCACCATGGCATTTGGGTGTCTGAGTGCATGGTGCAGCTCTGGATTTATGGCAAAGTGGCGTCAGTCCGTGTGTTGACCAATGTTGCCGGCAACCAATGGGATGGCAGTGAGGATTCTCCATATGATCCTGCTATTGAATCCACCCTAGTCAAATGCTGACAAGCTTGTCCAATGATGGAATGTTTGTCTCATACTATAAGCTATCAAAAGCTTTTGACAATTTTGGCGCGCAAATAAGAGCCGCCACCAAGAAAAGAAGGAAAAAGGTCAAGAAAGGGACGTTTATTGGTGCATTTCTGGCTGTTTCAACCAAGGGTTTTGTCTACTATTAGACAAACCCTGATTTCACCAAAGGCTACTCATACAGCCACATCCTTGGCAGATTGAATGACTCCTGGAATAGCTCAAATTCTACCCACTGGGTTTTCTTGAGCCACCAGATGGAGGGTAGCTCCACCATCCTTGAGGCAATCCAGGGGCGTGGGAATCAGGCCTCAGTCTACCTGTCAGGGATCCAATCTCAGGCAGCTTGCCCGCCGTTTTTGGGGGTAACTTGGGCCAGGGTTTTTGCGGGCAGGGCCCACCATAAGAGAGGAGCTAACTTTAGAAGGTAGAAAGCAGACTTCCCCACCCAAGACCACAGGCCAGCAGTCAGAACAATGGTGTCCATCACTCCTGTAAGGGTGATGTACACTATTCTAAAAAGCTTGCTGGTATGGTTGGTTGGGAGGTCAGGGGAGGAGGCTGGCATTGGTTTGGGTGTTACAGGCAGTTCCATATAGATGTTGTAGGCCAGGAGATAATTGAATTTTCATCTAAATAGTTTGAGGGTAGAGAATATCCATGGGCCTTGGCAGTTGTATCTGATAGCAGATTGGCTGCGGGCTAATGAGTCAAGTTTGAGGATTTTCTTTGGTGTATAATCTTTATATCTGGGCTTCAATGGATAATTGGTAAAATAAACAGGCTCAAAGGTAACACCAGGTGGACAGAAAACTGCAGGCAGTGGTGCAGAAGGGCTGGGAGATCTCGAACTGAACTGATAGACGGCAAATACAAAATATGGGAGTAGCTGTATAAGCCAAAGTAACAAAACCTTTATTCAAAAATGGCAATAAGTTTGGAGCGTGGGGTCCTTTGGTCTATATAGCACCCCATCTCCAAACTAAACATTTTCCATGGGGTTCATCAGGGTATTGGGGAAAGCAGGGCCGGGGGAATTGGGTACTTGGATCTAAAGGCAGCAAAATGGCACTTGGCCCGGGAGTTCTTTCATTGGTCAAGAATCTCAATTTGGCTACCTGATTATCTTACTCTAGCGTTGTGGTCATGGGGCCAGGTTGCGGGTCTGTGCCTCTTTCCTGGGTTGACTCCTGATTGATTACTTGAGAGGACTTCAAACTCATGAAATTCACATAGGCGCCATCTCTGCCTCCATTAGGCAGTTTGAGAGGCTCCTCCTCAGGCAATACCATGGTTGAGCTGGCGCTGGTATTCTGGCTTTGGGGCTTAGTGGGAGCCTCAGCTTGCAGGGGCTTGATCCCAAAAAAACATGGGCGGGCGGCCCCACAGTCCATAGGCCTGGCAGCCCGGGGAATCCAGGGTCAGGGTTCAAATCCCGCTCCTGGGCCTGGGTTTCCAGAGGGGAAGAATTGTCAATCTTGACATCATCCCCTTCTTCCCCCGGGCTCATCCCTTCCAATTCTTCTTGTTCAGGTAGAGTTGGACGGCTTCTTGGGTATTAGTCAGGTTGCTCAGTGGTTCCCAAGTACTTTCTTCTAGTGGGTATCCTCTCCACTTGACGTAGTACTGGGGTTTTTGGTAGTTTGTTTGGTTGCTGTGTATGTATTCAACTTCATATTCCTCACCACGTTTTGTTTGGATGGGTGGGGGGCTGTCTTAATCTGTTAGTGGGGAAGCAAATTCCCATCCTTTTTGAATAACAGGGAGCAGTGGAACAGATCATGGATCTTCCAGGAGGGGGGAGGTCCAGCTTGAAGGCAACTTCACCGACTAGTTTGGTGATTTTGTGGGGACCACTTCTGTGAGCTACTTTCCTACAAGGCACATGTAGGGGTACATTCTGGGAGTCTAGGTATACTTTGACTCCAACTTGTAAGGGTTAGCCCGGGGTTTGTTTGCAATCAGCAAAGGCTTTGTATGTCTGTACTGCACGGTTCAGGTTGGTCAAGCATGTTTTTTGTGTATTGTGAATCTGTTCAATCCAAGCGCCCAATGGTGTTTGATTCCTTTTTGCCAATCTGAGGGTCCCAGGTGGGGTCAAATCCATAGTTGGCTTTGAATGGGGACATTCCTGTGGAAGCGTGGTCTTTAATGTTGTATGCAAACTGGGCCATGGGAAGCATTTTTACCCAATTGTCCTGATCAGTGTTGGCATAGCATTGGAGGTATTGTTCAAGGATCTGATTCACTTGCTCAGTTTGGCCGTCTGTCTGTGGGTGATAGTAAGTCAATACACATCTCTTGATTCTTAAGTCTTTCTTCACTTGCGTCCAATAGTTTGACGTGAATTGGGGTCCTCTGTCTGTGATAAGTTCCTCAGGTGTCCCATGTTGTGTGAGGATGCGGTCGTGGAAGTGTTAGGCTGTTTCTGCTGCTGTGAAATTGGTGGTGGTTGGTACAAAGTATGCCATTTTGGTGAAGCAGTCTACTATGACTAGGATTGCATTGTACGAGAGGGATGGCAGCAGTTCCACAATATAGTCCATGGAGACAGATCTCCAAGGTCCATGGGGTATATCCAAGGGTTCTAGAAGTCCTCCAGGTTTGTTTCTGCAAGTTTTGGTCCGTCCACAGGTCTCACACCCTTTCAGGTATGCAATCACATCTTGATTCATTTTTGGCCAGGCAAAGTTCCTTCTGATGCTTTGGAGGGTCTTGGGCCTACCTGGGTGTCTTGCTATCTCCAAGTTGTGATAGTCTCTCAAAACGTTGATTCTGATGTCCCCTTCTGGTATAAAGATTTGGTTGTGGAGCATTAGCGTGGTTCCCTTCAATGAGTTACACTTTTGGTAGTGGGTGCTATTCAAGGTTTTGGAGAGGTCTGCAATCAAGGTCTTGGTGAACTCGTCTAATGCTTGGGCCCTTAGAACTTCTGGTTTGCTGGCTCTAATTTTCATCAATCCCAGGTGGATGCCCAGGCTTGCTGTGTTCAAGAGGACTTGGGTGTTGTGGTTGCGGGTTTCTAGGTGGGTAGGCACCAGGTCAATTCTTCTACTTAGGGCGTTGGGTACCACGTTCACTGTCATGAATAACAGCATTCACCATGTTTTGATTTCACCTTTGGTTGGCATTTTGAAGACAAATCTCTTGCTTTTGCTTTCAACTCTTGAAATGAACTGGCTTCCGCTTCAGGAAATATGATTGTTTGGTTTCCTGACTCTGCGCAACTCACTTGCCCCGCTCATGCTTGTGGTGAGTGATCCTACTGTCCTGGTAGTGTTTTGTGGTATTCTCAACCACTATATATTCCATTTCACATTCACCAATAAAAATTAAGTTCTATTCACATTTTTGTCTTTGTGTCTTCTGTACTTCCGCGCCTCTCTCTAGCCACAACTAGTAGAGATCATTCTTCCAGGGCCGCAAGGTAAACACTATTGCCTTCCCTGTCATCTAACCAAGACTTAGTACAAATCCAACCCTAAGGATAGGATTTCCCGTTGTGTATCTGTGCCGCTACTCAGATCACAACAAAAATGGTGCTCACTACAGGGGCTGGAAGCCCCTTGGTTACTCCTTTTGCATCTACATTTTCAGGTCCCTTGCCTCCGCCTATTTGGGAGTTGACCTTGCCTGAAATTACCAGCCCTCCTATTGAGGAAGACATTGCCAACCTGCCTATTGTCTCTACTGTACTGAACCTTGGGAATGGTCCCTGCCTAGTTGCTTACCCTATGGGTACCCCTAACTTGGAACAAGTCATGGCAGTAGCCCTTGGGATAGCTCGGGACGGGGCCATCCCTTGTCTTCAGCTACAGTTTAGCCGTGCCAAATATTATGAGTCAATTGTGGCCCCTCAGTTACCACAACATCTCCTCTCAGCGGCTGGCTCCGCTAAACACCTGCCGTCATCCTTTGTACAGCCCGCCTTGGCCCACCACCAGATGGTGTTGGGACTCCATGTCCAAGAATCTTTTCTCTACAAGCAGCTGTTAACCATCATTGGGACCAGTTTGCTGCCTACCAACAGTGGATCCATTTCCTGTTCTCCCTGGTATCTGATAATCAATGTGATTTGGTCACCTCTCAAACACGTCTAGTCAATTCTATTGAGCAAGTGCTCCAGTCCATCCCTAAGTACGTTAGGGAGCAACTATATGATTTTTGCCAGTTAGAACAACCCTGGCAAACTCAAGTAGACTCCACCCTAAACACTTATCTCTCCAACTTTGAGCGCCTAGTGCAACAGCTCAATGCATTCAGCGTCTATTCCTTTGAGCAATTGCAACAGGTAGCTGACCTTGCAGCCCAAGGTCTAACTAAGCTCAGTGCAGAATTTAATCAAGAGAGAGCTACCACTGCTGCTATAGCTAAACTTCAGAGTCAGATGAATGAGCTGTCTACTCCCAAACCTGATGCCCTGCCTTCTCCTCCTGCTTATGATCTGGTGGACAGAGAGCAGAGGATCTGGGAGGCCATCTGAGAATTACGCACTTCCACTTGTAGCCAAGGACGTCCTACTGAAATGCCTCAACCTGACCCCAGGTTCTTGCGCTGACTCCTCAGGTCGCTGAACTACAGCAAGAAGTTGCTGCTTTACGTGAGGTAGTGACGGCCGCCGCTAGCCCACTTGGGGTTAACAAGGAGGATGGCTGTTGTCCTGGGAGGGTGGGGGCTCCTCAAATCCACTGTGCCAGAGAGTTGATTGCCCTAGCTAATGAGGTGGACCATTTGAAACAAGACCAGACTGAGTTGGACAGAGACATACAGGAGATGAGTGAGTTGATCAATTTGGTAAACGACATATTTGCCCCTTGCTTATCAGTGGGGCCATCCCTTACTTTGCAACTGGCTGAGCTCTCCACTGTTGTCACTACCCAAGGACAACGCCTAGATGTTACTGAACAACAGACCACTCTAGCCAACACTACGGGTGCCAGAACCACCAAGACTCTGACAACCCTTGAAGAAAGTGTCCAACAACTATGGGCTAGACAACCCTCCTCCAAATCTGAAGCTGAGTTCTCCCTGCGCATAAATGTACTTGATAGCAGCAATGGTGGTCCAGCTCCCAAGGCACACTTCAAGCCTACTTTTAAGCAAGTCTTTGATCCCAAAAACTCAACTATTGCAGCTTTCTTAACCGTTTACAAGACTGCCATGAGACAAGCATCAGATGAAGTTAAGAAAGAACATATTCTGACCTGCTACACCCAACCTGTCAAGAGGTAGTTGTACCAGAGCTGCCCACCATTGAGACCTGGGAAGACATGAAACAGCTCCTGATTGACAAGTTTGGTGATGATCTTAGCCTGGAGGTGAAAAAGGATGCTTTCATGCATAGATCCTTCAAGCCCAAAGAGACATTAGCTGAATTTTCAGACAGATTTTACATGGAGGGACAACAGTTAATAACAAGCAGACAATTGACGGCACACAAAGCATATATGGCCTGCGCCCAAGCCCTCAAGGTGAATCAACTCCTATGTCTTCATTTCAAGGCCCACAAGGCTATGCTGTCCTCCATGAAAAGTATAAAACCACTGCTCCAAGATATGCATCTTACCCATTCTGGGGCAATTGTTCAGGAAAGTTGTGCCGCTTCCAACTCTGGCTCCTCTTCTTGCTGCCCTTGTATCCTCACTATGAACTCCCAAAATCCTCCTCAACGTCAAGGTTGCCACAACTGTGGTCAGATAGGACACCACTCTCGCGTCTGCATCAATCTGCGGGTTGAAGGAGCTGATCCCAAGAATCAGTTGGGAAAAGAACAGTCAACCTAGAGGCAGAGACGCTCTTGGTTGACAATTCTTCCCAGTCTCCTCCTACACCTCCGCCTGCTACAGACTCTGAGCCTGCTGATGATGAAGCTCCTCCTATCCTCCTCCTGTCCCCTGACATTTCTGATGATTTCGATTTGGATGAATCTGATGTTGAAGACCATGATGCATATGGTATTCTGTTCTTGCTGTCCCTGAGACTATTGCAGTTCCCTACAGCTACAATCTGGGAAGACTACAACTACCACCAAGCCCTTATCTGAGGCCAAAGCAGTTGTCTCCCGCCCCTATCTTACTCAGGCAAAACGGTCCCCTGTATTAGTGGAATCATCAGAGGAAGCCACTGAAGTCGCAGACGCCGTTTTCAAGAATGTATCTGTCTCACTCCCTCTCCAAACTGTATATAAGGAGTTTCTGGGACTACAATGCATGATTGAGAAATGGGACAAGGAACTAGCTGAGGCACAGGATATCTTGGCTGTTCTTCCACCCTTTGGGCGCACCACCACCTGAGTAGAGATATCTATCCAAAAGGTCAAGATCAAAGCCGTCCTGGACACTGATTCTCCTGTCAACGTTGTTTCTTCTAAACTGATGAAGAAGCTTAAGCTGGCCCCTGATCTCAACTACTATCAATCCTATGGCACTGCTGGTCTCTCCATGACTTGCGCCATTGGTGTGTACTCTGCCTTACCAATGCAATTTGGTAAACTCCTGTTGGTTGCGCCAGCTGTTGTTCTAGAAAATGAGAGCTATGACCTTTTGGTTGGTACCACGTTCCTTAGGGAATATAATGGGATCATCAACCTAAAGGATGGTTATCTTTCTATCATAGGGTACAAAGTCCCTCTGATCTTTGAGGAGCCAATCAAAGTTCCTGGTAAACGTTTGAAGACATGTACTCTGGAGTACCCCACTGGAGTTTTCACCCTAAAATACCAAACCCATTCCACCAACATAAAGTGTCCTCCCATGGATTTTCCTGCAACTGAGGGAATCCCTCTCATGGCCACGTCTGCTGTCTCCATCCCCCAGGTTCTCAGGCTATCCTAGACTCCCAGATATCATATGAACTACCTGAGCGGACTTTCTTAGAGCTGTACTCCCCTCCTTTGCTGGGGCGGACGAGCCTTACCTTTGTCCTGGAATTCTGGACGTTTCCCACAAGGATCCCGTTCAATTACTAGTTGCCAACCTTACTGCACTTCCTATGACAGTATCCAGAGGACAGGTTGTTGGTTATGGAAAGTTTTTAAATGCTCCTGACGTCTTTTCTCTTCACCCTTTTGGAACGTTTCAAGACTTTAACCTACCCAAAGACAAGCTTCAAGTCCTATCTCTGTTCACTGCCCAAGACTTTCCTCAGTTGTCCCTGGTCCAACAGAAAGAGGTGCTTAATTTACTAGACCAGTTCTCAGACATCTTTGCTAAAGATAGTACTGATTATGGGCTAGTCAAAGGTGTGATTCATCAGATTGACACAGGAGATGCTCCCCCTTTTGTGCCAAGCCATATTGCCACAGCCATGTGGAAGATGCGCAGGTTGCTAAGGAGCTCAAATAACTGCTTGATGCTGTACTTCTAGCTCCCTCTCAAAGTCCCTGAGCTTCCCCTCTGCTCATCTTAAAGAAAAGGATGGAGGCCACTGGATTGTGATGGACTATCAAAGGTTGAATTCTCAAACCAAGAAAGATTCCTATCCCTTGTTGCGCATTGATGACGCTCTTCAACGCCTTGGAGGATCTAAGTTTTTCTCTGCCATAGATTTGGCGTCTGGCTACTGGCAAGTTGACCTCTCTCCTGAAGACTGTCAGAAGGCTGCTCTCATCACATCAGAAGGATTGTTTGAACCTACCTGCATGCTGAAAGGGCTCTGTAATGCCCCGGCAACTTTCCAGAGGACCATGGACTCCATCCTGCATGACTTGAAGTTGTCGTGTGTCTTAGTCTATCTAGATGATATACACAGTCTTCAGTGCATCTTTCATTGATCACCTAGCCCATCTTAAAGAGGTGTCTATAAAGATCCGAGAAGCTGTCCTCAAGTTAAAGCCCTCTAAGTGTGCTTTCTATAAAGAATGCCTTGAATTACTAGGCCATGAAGTAACCCAAACAGGAATTTGTTAAATGACCAAGAAGGTTGAAGTCATTGACAAAATGCTTCTGACCACCAACCTAAAAGAAGTACAAGTCTTTCTGGGTATGATGGGTTATTATAGACAATTCATTCCTTGTTTTGCTAATACTAGCAAACCCCTGGTTCAACTGTTGCGTAATGTTCCTTTTGAATGGACTGCCATCCAACAGCAAGCCTTCAAGACTCTAAAGCAGAAACTCAAAGAAGCACCCATTTTAGTGTACTCCAATTACAATAAGGAATTCATCTTGTACACTGATTCTAGTGACCTTGCTATTGGGACTAACTTGGCTCAGTACAACAATGAAGGTGTGGACCACCCTGTAGCCTATACTTTCCGTGTGCTGAATAAGCATGAAAAGAATTATAGTGTTACAGAGAAGGAGTGTCTTGCTGTGCTGCATGCAGTCAAACAATTCCGCCACTACATATATGGTACCCATTTCACTGTTGTCACTGACCACGCTTTGCTCAAATGGTTACAACAACTTAAGAAGCCTGAAGAACGCTTAGCCAGATGGGCCCTCTGCCTGCAAGGTTATGACTTCACTGTACTCCATTGTCCCAGGATTCAATATCAGAACGCCAATGGGTTGTCCCAAATGCCCATCCTTGCCCTACATCCTGCTGATGCAGACTGTCTGTACAAGCTAATTGGTTACCCTTCTTCCTGGTAAAGTGAGACAGAAGAGGTTTGACTTGCCCTGTTCAAATTGTCTGAAGACATCCTCATACGCGACAACTAACTCTTCAAGAAAGTGCAGGGTCAATACCTGCCATACGTGCGCCCCAGTCTTTGCCTCTTCTTGGTGTTGCAGGCTCATAAAGAAACTGGCCATGGAGGCATTGCTAAGACTTTTGAATGGTTACAGAAGAATTAATTCTGGGAGAATTGTTGCTTGTTGATCCCAGATGTCATAGCTAGTTGCCATGACTGCCAACTTCAGAGACCCTGAGCTGCTTCTCACGAGTTCAAATTGGTCCCCCCTCAACATGCCTTTCACACTGTCAGCATTGATGCTGTAGGTCCTCTCCCACGCTCACGTTCCGGATGCCGCTTTATCCTAATTGCCAATGACCGCTTCAGAAAGTGGGTAGAAGCTCGCCCTACTAAATACATCACTGCTAAGACTACTGCTGCCTTCCTGCTGCAGGATGTTTTCTACCGCCATGGCTGTCCTCAAGTGCTGTTATCAGACAACAGAACCAACTTCAATGCCAAACTTATAACCTCTGTTGTTGAAACTCTAGGGACTCACCAGTCTTTCTCTGCCCCCTATAATCCTTCCACTAATGGGTCAGTTGAGCGTGCCAACTCAACACTGGTTTCTATCATGAGGAAACTCACCTACTCTGACACTGCCAATTGGGATCTATACTTACCTGCTGCACTCTTTGCCTATTGTCTGAGCAGGCACTGGATTACTGGGTACTCCCCCTTTGCCATGTTGTATGGGCGTAAAGCCACCACTCTGTTGCTCTTGGGGGTTCCCCTACTCTCCTCTGATAAGCCCATCAACCCTGACAACCACATCAAATACTTAGTCAAACGCATCATTGATATACAGACCATTGCCTACACTTCCGCCTATAAGACTAAGATGCTCATGCTCTCTCCGAATAATGCTGGGTGTTCCCCCTTGCCTGAGTTTGATGTTGGTGACCATGTCCTATACTATCAACACTGTGTGGGTGGGCGCGCGCACAAACTGGACTCACTGTGGATCGGTCATTTAGAGGTGACTTTCAAACAAGGATCTGAGTACACTGTAAAGCTCCTCTCCAGTGGTTGTCTTTTTGCCTGTGTACACGCCAAGTTCCTCCGCAAATATCACCCCCCAAAGGCCAATCTAGAGGGGGGCAATGTTGTTAATAACGGCATTCACCATGTTTCAATTTTGCCTTTGTTGGGCCATTTCGAGGACGAATCTCTTGCTTTTGCTTTTGACTCTCAAAATAACTGGCTTCTGCTTCAGGAAATATGATTGTTTGGTTTCCTGACTCTGCGCAACTTACTTGCTCCATTCATGCTTGTGGCAAGTAATCCTACCGTCCTGGTAGTGTTTTGTGGTATAATCAACCACTATATATTCCATTTCCATATTCACCAATAAAATTAAGTTTTATTCACATTTTTGTCTTTGTGTCTTCTGTACTTCTGCGCCTCTCTCTAGCCACACCTAGCAGAGATTATTCATTCCAGGGCTGCAAGGTAAACGCAGTTGCCTTCCCTGTCATCTAACCAAGACTTAGTAAAAATTCAATCCTAAGGTTAGGATTCCCTGTTGTGTGTCTGTGCCGCACCTTAGAACACGACATTCACCTTCCCTGGTTTGTAGTCTATGGTCAGGGTGTAGTCATCCAGTTCTAGGGCCCATCTTGCTTGTTGTTGGTTAAGCTAGTGTGGTTTGAAGAAGTAGACCAAGTTCTTGTGGTCTATCAGGACCTTTACTGGGTGTTCAGCACCACATAGATATTGGTGCCAATGTTTCTCGGTCTTCATTATGGCTAGCATCTCCTTGTCATATATTAGGTAGTTTCCTTCCGCGGGTAGCATCTTCTTGGAGTAATATGCTACAGGATAAAGCATACTATCCCCTCCTTCCTGAAGAAGGACCCCTCCCACCGCAAAATCAGATGTGTCAGTTTCCAGGACAAAAGGCTTGGAAGGATCTGGCATGGCCAGGACGGCGGCAGAGATGAAGGCGAGTTTAAGGTCTCAAAAGCGGTAGTACAATCTGCAGTCCAGGAAAAGGTGACCTTGTCAGAGCACAGGAGGGTCAGGGACAGAGTGATGTGAGAATTTTTTGGATGAAATCCCTGCAATTATTTGCCAGGCCCAAAAAATTCTCACATCCTTCCTGCACTTGGGTACTGGCCAGGCTGTGATTGCTTCTACTTTGTCTTGTGCCATTGCAAAGCCACCAGTCTTTACTATGTATCCCAGGAATTCTACCTTGGACTGAAAGAATTCACACTTCTTGAGCTTAGCATGTAAATTGGCATGGGAGAGTTTCTCCAATAGGAGGTTCAGATGGTGCAGGTTTTCCTTGTGTGACTTGCTGTAGATGAGGATGTTGTCCAGATAAGCCACAAAGAAACGGTCAAGGTATTCCCCTAGGACTGTGTTGATCATCCTTTGAAAGGTGCTGGGGCGTTGCAGAGGCCAAAAGGTTCACTAGGTACTCATATAGCCCATACCAAGTTTTGAAGACAGTCTTATAATTGTCCTCCTCCTTGATTTGGATTTGGTTGAACACGTCTTGGAGCTCAATTTTAGAGTACACCTGGGCTCCAGTCAGTACATTACAGAGGTTGTTGGCATTAGGAATGGGGTAGTGGTTCTTCACTGTGATGTTGTTCAGTTTTTGGTAAAAATACATGGACGCATCCCACCACCATTTTTCCCTGCAAACAGCATGGGCAATGAACAGGGGGCTTTTGACACCCGGATGAACCCTTTATTTGTCATATCCTCAAGATATGCTTTCAAGGCCACTTGCTTGCAGTGATTACAGCTGTAGATGGGGCTGTGGTGTGGTTGAGTCCCTGGCAGCAGGTCTATGGCGTGGTTGTAGATTGAATGACTGGGTAGTTTGGTGGCTGCCCCTTTGCTGAACACATGGTTCCATCTCTGTAGGGGGTAGGCAATATTCCAACACTAGGTCTATCTTCATAACCAAGAGTTTGTTGGTAGGGGTTTGGTCCTGGTTTGTGAAAAAGGGAACAGTGTCACAAGATTTTGGTTGGCCCAATGTGGCAGTTTGCTTGCAGTAGTTCAGGACCAGGCCATTTTTGTCAGACCAGGAGTTGCCCAGTATAAGGGGGTGGGGTAGTCCTGTCAAGAGGATCAGGGATGACAGGTATACATTGTGTCCAATGGTCAACAGGAGCTCTTGTTTACACTCATAGCCTGTGTCCAAGGAGCTGTTTCCCCTGATTACTTGAAGACTACACTCTGAGGCTGTCAAGCCTAATTCCTCTGCTAGGCTGGCGTTGATAAAACTTTTGTCTGCCCCTGTATCAATAAAGGCTTTGATCTTGAGCTTGTTACCCGCTACTTCTACGGTCACATGGATGAATTTGTAAGACTGGGAAGAAGTATTTATTTGTGCCAGGGAGGTTGAAATAGTGTTCTTATTAGGGAAGGCTCTGGTCAAGTGACCCGCCTTGTGACAGTAGAAGCAGAGTCCTTTGTGGTAGTGTTGTTGGAGCACGTTGGGGGTCATCCCTTTTCTATTGGTGTCTGGGTTTGGCGGGTCTGGGAGGGGCCAGCATTCTCTTGATTCATGCTAAGCCCCTTGCACAGGGGGATTAGCTTGTCTAGGCTGAGGGTGGGTGGATGGTGCTTTAACAAGTCCTTCATTGCTAGGTTGACGCCCTTTTGGAAGATAATAGCTGCTAGTTCATCCTCAAGTTGGGTGCAGGTTTTCAGTTTGAGGAATTTGTCAATATACGCTTGGATGGGTCAGGGACCTTGTTGAATTTCTAGCAGAGAGTTCAGGGCGTAGTATCTAGTGTCACAGTCATGACCGGTGGCCATTAATTCAGCCTCAAACTTGGTGTAGTCTAAGCAGAATTCCACATCCTCAGCTGTGGCCTTGCCAAACCAGTCCAAGGCGTCTCCTGATAGCATAGAAGCAACCCCAAGGATCTTCTTGATGTCACTGGCATAAATGGGGGTGTTGGTAAGGAAATGCAGGCAGAGGACTGGCATGGCACGTCTAGCTTCTTTAAGCGTGAGTTTCCCCATCTGAGGCATTGCCACCTTGGTGAGGGATTGGTTCACAATACGTTTTGCACTTGTGAGGGAGGGCCTTGTCTGCAACAGTGGCGGTGGTGTTAGCTCTTTTTGGGTCAATCAGGTTTGTATTCTTCCACATGGAAGAGATCAAGTTCATGGTCATCTTATAGGTGTAATAAGTGATAATCAATAACAAAAGCATACAAGATGCCCAAAGAAATAACAACATATTGGGGCTCAGGGTACCAGGTTTTATAAAGATTGCCATAATGTCAGGGATCCAATCTTGGGCGGCTGGCCCACCGTTTTTGGGGGTAACTTGGGCCGGGGTTTTTGCAGGCAGGGCCCACCACAAGAGAGGAGCTAACTTTAGAAGGTAGAAAGCAGACTTCACCACCCAAGACCACGGGCTGGCGGCCGGTATGATGGTGTCCACCACCCCCATGAGGGTGATGTACACTATTCCAAAAAGCTTGCTGGTATGGTTGGTTGGGAGGTCAGGGGAGGAGGCTGGCATTGGTTTGGGTGTTACGGGCGGTTCCATATAGATGTTGTAGGCCAGGAGATAATTGAATTTTCCTCTAAATAGTTTGGGGGTAGAGAATATCCACAGGCCTTGGCGGTTGTATCTGATAGCAGATTGGATGCAGGCTAATGGGTCAAGTTCAAGGATTTTCTCTGGTGTATAATCTTTATATTCAGGCTTCAATAGATAATTGGTAAAATGAACAGGCCCAAAGGGAACACCAGGTGGATGGAAAACTGCGGACAGAGGGGCAGAAGGGCTGGGAGATCTCAAACTGAACTGATAGACGGCAAAAAAAATGGCAGTAGCTGTATAAGCCAAAGTAACATAACCTTTATTCAAAAATGGCAATAAGTTTGGAGCGCGGGGTCCTTTGGTCTATATAGCACCCCACCTCCAAACTTGACATTTTCCATGGGGGGTTCATCAGAGCATTGGGGAAAGCAGGGCCAGGGGAATTGGGTACTTGGATCTAAAGGCAGCAAAATGGCACTTGGCCCGGGAGTTCTTTCATTGGTCAAGAATCTCAATTTGGCTACCTGATTATCTTGCTCTAGTGTTGTGGTCATGGGGCCAGGTTGTGGGCCTGTGCCTCTTTCCTGAGTTGGCTCCTGATTGGTTACTTGAGAGGACTTCAAACTCATGAAATTCACATAGGCGCCATCTCTGCCTCCATTAGGCAATTTGAGAGGCTCCTCCTCAGGCAACACCATGGCTGAGCTGGTGCTGGTATTCTGGCTTTGGGGCTTAGCAGAGCCTCAGCTTGCAGGGGCTTGATTCCAAAAAAACACAGGCGGACGGCCCTGCGGTCCATAGGCCCGGAAGCCCGGGGGAATCCAGGGTCAGGTTTCAAATCCCGCTCCTGGGCCTGGGTTTCCAGAGGGGAAGAATTGTCAATCTTGACACTACCCCACCAGCAACGCAGATATCTATCTGGCTGATGCTATGTTCTTCAAAATTAGAGACACACTCCAGGAGTGATGCCCTCAGGCTTTTAATGATCTTTATCTTGGGGTCCTTTACAACAAGTCTCTCTTTGGTTGCCAAATGGTGACTAACTTGTTTGCACAAATGGTTTTCCATGTGAACATGGGCAACCAATCATGTAAGGATAATGCACCTCCCATCTAGTGCCACAGCCACCTACCAGCAAATAAACCAATGTCAGACAAGGAATACCACCAGCGGTATATGTTGGCCATCACACGCAATTCTCCTACCCCTACCCTGCCACCACCACCCCCCACCTTCCAGCCCAACCACCCAATCCCAGACCCCCCAGGCCAGCACCGCCTCTACCTCTTCCTTCCTGCGCTATTCTGCCTACTAGGCATCACTCTTCCCTGCCCCAATAAACCCTCTGTCAAAACAGATAGCTTGGCCCACCAGCAAGGTTCCAAGTAAGCAGGTTTGTGCCTGCAACCCAATTATCCATTCACCTGAAGCCAAGATAGGAAGACAAATCAAATTGCCAAATACAACAATATGAACAAAAGCCAATCACTCTCGGTGGGTTACTTGTTTTGGCACTTGACTCATTACAAGGATAAAATCACCCCCCTTCACCATAAAACTGTGTGATCAACACAATGATGTTACTGTTATCCTTGATTCACAATAACTATATAATCACTACCTCTCAATAAAAATTATTATCTAGTTTCTAAATATTTCCCCCTTGTAACTCTGCTAAAACAGCACAGGTTATGACATTGGTAGCAGAAGTAGGCTTTACATCCTACTTTTATCCCCCAAAATTCTGCCTGTTGCCTGTACCTGCTGCGGTCAACAAATCCTTGATAGAATCATGTCTGGCCTCCTGCTAGACTGGACTCCGTACACACCTGGTACTGAAATACCTGATGGCTTTGTCTTGTACCAGAACATGGTGATCCCACTTTCTGCCTTCAAGCCATGTCTGAACAAGGGTTCTTCTAAGCTTCCCCGCTATGCCTTGTCTAACTGATGAGAGTACCATACCAGCCTATGTAGCTCAAAGACTTTAAAGCGCTGCCCTGGAAACTTTGCTTGAGCCAACAACAATAACGCTGCGGCATGGATTCAATCAGCCCAAAGCAAGCTGGCCCAAATGGAATGCCCACAGAGATTCTGGATTGCAGAAATCTCCATTTAAATGACCCACGACGCAAGCACCTGGTGCAACAAGTGGCATGAAGAACACACCAAGAAGAATTGGGACACCTTCAAACAAGACTTCTTGGCAAGATTTGTGCTGAAGGACACTACACTCATGATCATCTGCCAAGTGAAGAACTTAACCCAGACTGGCACCGTAAAGGAGCTCACCTGCGCTTACAAGGAACTCTGACAAGCGCCCCTCTGACATGGCTTTTGACACTCCAGCCACCCACCTCATGTACTATAACACGCTCAGGTTGCACGTAATGAGACACATGAACCTGGATCAAGTAACCAACCTAGAAAACCTATACCACAAGGTAAAGAAAGCGGAACAAACATCCAAAGCCTTCCACAAGGCACAAGCAGGAAAAATAAAACAACCCAAAGACTCTTATCCAGTTAGGTGTTCTAATTGACCACCCCCTGGGAACAAAAAAAGCAGCGAAAACCACAAACCTGCAGGTTCAAATGGAAACGGGAATGGGAATAACAGCCAATCAAACCAAACCCATTTCTGTATCACTGCCACTCAGGATAACCAAGACATGGGAAAATTCCAGGGAGAGCACTAAGCAAGCTAGGCTCTCCCCAAACTATCCTGACTTGCCCAATAATGAATACCAGCCTGAGGACGTGGATCAATGTCCAATGATTCAAGTGCCCTCAGAAGACCCAGTACTGTACACCATCACCAGACACCTAAATAAACTGATGTCTTATCTTTTCTGCTTTTGCAGTTACACAGGCTCAGCACTCCTGGACTTGGGAGCAGATTAAACCCTGGTCAACAGCAGCTTTGTAGATAAGTTCAAGTTAGCCACTAATCCTTTGCGGATTAAAACGTGGTTTTAGCTGACAAACATCACATTGATGTGACACAGAAAACTGCCCCCTTCTCTGTATGCTAGAAAACCTACATTCCATCATCCAGGGCCCAGTCATTGACTTTACCAAGTTTGACATTGTACTAAGACTGAACTGGTTACAAAAGAACAACCCCCATGTGGACTAGGGTAACATCTTTGCTGCCCATCAAGCGTGAAGGTGTCAATCACCAGATCTACCCCAATTAAGTAGACCAACTCCTACGCAATCATGTTTTTGTATGCATCACAGAAACCCTGGACAAAAAAAGAACCTCAAGGCAATTGACTAGGACTCTTGCCAGTACAAGATCATACATTTAAAAGATCACCAGGACACCACTACACCTCAAGATTGTGAAATTGTAGCCCAGCATCCAGAAATCTTCAAGGAGGCTCTACCCAGGTTGCCACCAGAGAAGCACATCCAGCACTCCATCCAGCTTAAAGGAGCGGTGCTAAGGCACAACCCATCTATTGCCTCACCCCAAACAAAAAGACGCCCTGCATGCTTACCTCAAAGAGGCATTGGAGAAAGGACTTATCCGCCCCTCACAGTCCCCTTTTGGTGCTGCCTGTTTTTTTGTAGCAAAGAAAAATGGTACCCTACGTTTAGTCACCAACTACTAAGCCCTGAAAAAAGTTACCATCAAGAATTGTTACCCACCACCACTCATTGATGACCTCTTTGACGCCTTGTATGGCGCTACAGTCTTCTCCAAGATTGATCTGACTGCAGGCTATAACCAGATCCATATCAAAGAAGAAGACATTCCCAAAACAGCCTTCCACACTAAATACGGCTTGTAAAAGTGTGTGGTACGCAACTTTGGTATGACAAACGCCCTGTCAACCTTTGTGACCTTCATAAGCAAGGTGTTTGCTCCCCACATTGGCAAGCATGCCCTGGTATACATGGAGGACATCATTGTCTACAGCCCCTCAGTGGAGCAGCATCACAAGAGCCTGAAGCAGTTGTTGCCACCCTAGCGCAACATAGGCTGCTAGCCATGCCCTCCAAGTGCTAGTTCTTTTGCAAACAACTACCCTTTGTGGGAAAGGGGGGCTAAACTAACTAAGTTTGGCTCTCATCCTGGTGAGATGAGCCACCAGGATGCCGCCCAGTGGAGTACTGGGATAGCTGCTCAAAGGGTGGACCATAGAGAGGACGCAGGAGACAGCTGAGGAAAATACACATTCAATCTCATCAACACTAACCCAGTGAGCAGCCAGGGCGTGCAAGAGGTAAAAAAGGGCAACCTCCCAGGTGATTGGAAGGACATCAAGTTGCCTCCTGCCAAGCTAAGGATAGAGGGCATCAGTACCTCCTCCTGTGAGGGAGCTGGCACAGCGTTATCTACAGCAGGAAAGTCCAAATCATCACAAGTGAGACTCTTGACAATTGTCTCTCCTGAGATGAGAAGCTCACCAGGGGCAGGAGACTGTAGGGGTTGTTGCCCATAAGGCGTGCAGAAGTAGAAAATTGAGACTACAGATCAGGGGCAGTTGTCCAGAGAAGGATCACAAAAGGCGCCAAAGTGAACACCACAAATTTTAGGACTAGGAGGATCATAGTTGCAAAGACCACAAAATTTGGTGCCTAACAGTGCAATTTTTAGAACTCAAAGCAATAAAAAATTAGAGGGATAGGTCGGCCACAAGAGAAACTGGTTAATAATGGCAGAAATCAAGTGGGGACCTTGGCAACAACTTTGGGTAACTTGTATGGTTATAGAGATGTAAAGCGGGTTCAAAATCAATAAAATAAAGAAAAATCTCAAATTTAGAGTAAGATTTATACATAATTTTAAATGAAATTTGGGGGTCAAACTGGGCTTTTGAAAGCAGAAACCACAGAGACAACAATTAAGTAAAAGGCCTGTGATTAAAGGCTTTGAAAGAACAATTGGGTTTCAACAGGACAACAATAAGGTAAGGCTTAAGGTGAAATCAACTAACACTTTAATTAGAGATACAGAAGACTCCAAAATAGAGTCAACCAATTTATTTTAAACAAAGTATAGGCAACTGTTTCCAGAGGTTTAATGATTTTGAAAATTGACAAGCAGGGGACTCAAAGTCCCCTGGCATTGTAAAATGGGGGAAAGAGTTGCAGAAAGGAGTCACATGATCCCAGGTATTACATCTGATTGGCCAAGAGAGAAATTTTGCCGGCCAGAGCCAGAGGTGCTGGTGAGTTTCAGGATAATTTCCTCAGATTCACCTGATTGGTTGGAATGGGCCTCAACAAGTTTGGATTCATTTGACTTTCTGGTTGTCAATGTGGCACTATTTGATTGGACGCTCCTGATAGTCTTTAAGAGAGGGCAACACCATGCCAACAAATAGTCCAAATTGGTCAGCGTTTCTTCCCAGGATGGAACAATCAGAGCCAGGGGATTTGCAGGGTAGGCCAGGACAAATCTCTCATCAACAGTATGGGCCAAATCTCCTAGAGAATTAAGTGGCTTGGCTGTTATTTTTGGCCCTTTTTTTGGTGCTGCGGGGAAAAGCAGTTTGATCCAAGACCAAAGGTGGCAGTGAATTTACACCCTTCTTGGGACACATAGTTTTGAAAGACGGCATTAAACCTGACATCCAGAAGATCAAGGCTATTTGAAAAATGCCATCAAAGGACAAGGCAGAACTCCCATTGTTCCTGGGAATGGTTGCCTATGTACAACAACTCATACCCAACTGTGGTGTCCTGACTGCACCTCTGTCCACCATTAATGGTGCCAAATCCAATTTGTATGGACCCCCTAAAGTGAGCTTTGCTTCAGACGTCTTAAAGAGAAACTCACAACAGCACCCAGTCTTGAATACCCCCAAACACAATGGAGAATATCAAATGGAGACAGACGCCTCTGAAGCATTCATTGAAGGAGTACTCAAATCAAAAACAATGTTGGTGACTTCCTACCTGTGGCCTATGAATCACACAAGTTTATAGATGGCAAGTGCTGCTACCCCATACACAACAAGTAAACTGTTGGCAATTGTAAACTGCCTGGTAAAATGGCGTTGCTATCTAGAATGACAAGAAGAATTCACAGCCTTGACAGACCACAATAAACTCATATATTTCAAAACCCAAGAAAACCTATCCTACATACAAGCCCAATGGATGGAGCTTCTGGAAAGGTTCAACATGCTCATATAGTATAAGCCGGGCCCAGAGCTGACCATGGCTGATACGCTGTCACAACTATATGTCAAAGCCACAAGGGGCAAGAATGGGTTCAGCCCAGACTGGCCTCTCCTGGTGTTGTGTACAAAAGACAAAGGATTTCCCCCTGGTACTACAGACATAACAAGAGAAACCGTCATTAAAAACAAGAACCTATTTGCTGACGTCTATGGAACCCTACACCAAAAAATGTCTGAAAGGACAACCATCCCATACATTCCCACACATCAGTAAGTTGATACCATCTTGCATTACCACAGAGAACTGGGCCACACAAAAAGTTGTAACCTTTACAAATTCTTAAACACAAGGCCTGGTGGCCGACCTTACTTTGAGACGTGCAGGAAGTTTTAGACCAGTGCAAAGTATGTGAAAGATTTGCAAGGAGAAATACCCTGCCTAAATCATTACTACCCATATGCACACAACTACCATTTAAATTGTGGGCCCTGGATATTGTGGTACCTATGCCTGGGAAACATAATGACAAAAAGTACATAATTACCACCATCAACTTTGCCACACAGTGACCAGTAGCCCAAGCAGTTAAAGCACATACCAATAATGACGTACGGCGCTTCATAGGGAAAGAAATCATCAGCAAGTTTGGAAATCCAGAGCTCCTGATAACTGACAGAGGCAAAGAATTGACCTCTGAAGATACCAATGTATACCTCACTAAGAATGGGGTCCAGCACACAGTGACAACACCTTACCACCCTCAGGCCAATGGACGCTTGGAGCAGCTGAATGGCAGCCTTGTGCAAGCCTTGGCCAAACTAACTGCCAGGAGACCTGAGGACTGGTACAAGTAGCTACCAACTGCATTGCTTGTATGCCAGACCTGTGTGAACAGATCCACCGGCAAAAGCCCCTTTGAGATAGTTTATGGAACACAACCTAATATCATCCAAGCACTATCAGGACCAAAGTAGAAATTCCCAGCAAAGTTCCACCTGCTCAGATCCCCAGGTTATACAGGTCAAAAGCAACCAACCAGAAAAAGAAGAAAAGGGTTTAAAAAAGACCTTCATCCTCATAAGAGACAGACATGAGGTCAGCAACAAGGTCTGGGCCATGAATACCAACAAAACCAAACTACAGTCAGAAAAAGTTGGCCCTGCCATCATCCTAAAGATAAGCAAAAACAACAATTACCTTGTGCAAGGACTTGGGAAACGTAAACAGGACAAAGGCCTCCACCATGATTGCCTCAGACCTTGTAAGGCAAAACAAAAGCAATGGAAGACCGTGCTACCTGCCACCAAACAGCAGTTAGTCCAGTATGGTGCCTGGGCTCCTGACAACCTACCTGAAAACCTACCCTCAGAGGAGGCTGACCTTCAGTTGGATGGTGTCAAAACAGCAGGCTTGACCCACCAGCAAGGTTCTGAGTAAGCAGGTTTTGTACCCTGAAATACAATTATCCATTCACTTGAAGCCAAGTTAGGAAGACAACTCAAATTACCAAAAGCAATAACATGAACAGCAGCTGATTCTTCCCGATAGATGACTCATTTTGGTGCTTGAATCATTACCAGGATTAAGCCACCCCCTCAACATCCCACTGTGTGATCAGCGCAATCATATTTCTCTTATCCACAATTCACAACAGCTATATAATCCATATCTCTCAATAAAGCTTATGATGCAGTTTCCAATATTTTCCCCCTTGTAGCTCTGCTAAAACAGCACAGTTACAACAGAATGCACGTGAGAACAGGGTAACTAAGAGGCTTGCAGCCCCTGTAGTGAGCATCATTTTGTCGTGTTTGGCTCCTGGGGACAACATCCAGAAGAACATGTCAGTTAAATCTTTATAACAAAAGATTTTAAGTTTGAATCTAACCTTGGGTTAGCCTTCAGGGCAAAATTAAGGGCGCATAACTTAATTTCCTGGAATACAAGATGAGGAATTACTTTTGGCAAAAAAGAAAGGAAAAAGCTTGAGAATATTAAGGCTAATGCAAATGTGGATAAACTTGTCTTTATTAGGAGAAATGATTCTACTTAAATAGTAGACAAGGGCTGATGATCACTCATTAGGTAGACAGAGTGATCAAGGGGGTCACGTTGGGGTGAGGTCATACCAGGATCAGACAAGGGCAGGTACGGTATTCCGTAATGGGTGGATATTGGATCAGACCCATTTACAGAAGGCAAGGAATTCACAAAGTTGAAAGCAAAACCAACCAAATCTTTGCATATATCACTATTCAAAGACCATATCAAAATAGCATTAATGGCGCAATTTCCAACAGAATCTTTGGTGCATGGGGATATATGAGATAGTGCTTCCATCAGTCATCTTGCAGTGAAGCGTCCTGTATACATCCACAAAGAGGTGTTCATTTTTGATGACTGTTTCTTTAGCAATGTTGGTAGTGACTGGGGGAAGCATTTGTCTTTATTTTGGAGTATCAGGAGGGACCAGTCTGGTTCTAGGAAATTTTCCCCTCTTGTAGCTCTGATATACAAGCAAGTTAGTTTGTCTGTCATGGCAAGTTTGGGTCATGGTTTATATTGAATAATCATTTTAAACCTTTAAGGAGCTCCATCCATTGCGCTTGTTGTCTGGACAGGTTGGCTTGTATTTTGAAATATATGAGGGACTTATGATCAGTCAGGATTGTGAACTCATCTTGTTGTTCCAGGTAGCAGCGCCATTTAACAAGACAGTGTATGATTTCCAGTAGCTCCTTATTGTGGATGGGGTAGCAACACTCACTGTCTGTTAACTTGCGCAACTCATAGGCTACAGTCAGGAAGTTGCCATTTGTGTTATTAATTTGGAGTACTCCCCCAATGGACACATCTGAGGTGTCTGTCTCCATTTGGTACTCTCTGTCTTTCTTATGGTACTGTAGAATAGGAGGCAGTTGTAAGCTTTTCTTTTAGATGCAGAAACAGAGGCAACATTGGGTGTCCATATAAACTTGGATTTGGCTCCAGTTATAGCTGACAGGGGTGCTGTCATGACATCACAGTTAGGGATAAATTGTTGGAAGTATGCAATCATCCCCTGTAATGTACATAGTTAGACCTTGTCTTTTGGCAGTGGAATCTTGCAGATGGCATTAATCTTCTGATTGTTGGGCTTGATGCCATCTTTTGAAACTATGTGTCACAGGATGGTTAACTTTTTTTGGAAGAACTGACATTTAGAGGGTTTTTCAAGCAGTTTGTGTTGCTCCAGGGTGACAAAAATTGCCCCCAAATCCTTATGGTGTTGTTCTGCCAAGGGACTGTAGACAATGATGTTGTCTAAGTACACTAGTGCATGCTTGTCAATGTAGGGGGCAAATACCTTGTTCATGAAGGTCAAAAAGATTGATGGGGAGTTTGTCATTCCAAAGTTAAGCACCACACACTTATATGACCCATACTTGTTGCAGAAGGCCGTATTAGGTATGTCTTCCCCTTTGATACAATTTTGGTTGTAGCCTGCTGTTAGGTCAAGCTTAGATAATACAGTTGCTCTACCCAAGGTGTTAAAGAGATTTTTAATAAGTGGGAGCAAGTAAAAATTCTTGATGATAACTTTGTTTAGGGCTTTATAATCTGTAACCAGTTAAAGAGTGTCATCTTTCTTTGCCACAAAGTATACAGCAGCACCAAAGGGAGACTGTGAGGGGCAGATAAGTCCTTTCTCTAAAGCTTCTTTGAGGTAAGCGCGTAGTGTATTGTCTTTGTTTGGGGTAAGTTGGTAGATAGTTTGTGCCTTGGGTACAGCTCCTTTAAGTTGGATGGAGTGTTGTATGTGATTCTCTGGTGGCAAACCTGATAGAGCCTATTTGAAGATTTCTTGATGGTGGGCCACAATTTTGCAATCCTGGGGCGTGGTGGTGTCCTGATGGTCTTTGAGGTGTAAATTCTTGTACTGGCAGGAGTCCCAGTCAATTGCCTTGAGACTATTCTTCTCATCAAGGGTTTCTTTAATGTGTACAAAGATGTGGTCACATAGGAGCTGGTCCACTGCGTCAGGGTAGATCTGGTGGTTGACCCCTTCACGCTTGATGGTTAATACTGAGGTCACCCAGTCTATGTGGGAGGTTGTTCTTTTGCTACCAGTCCAGTCCAAGTAAAATGTCAAATTTTGGGAAGTAAATGATGGTTTCCTGAATGGTGGAGTGCAGGTTCTCTAGCGTAATGGAGAAGGGGGCAGTTTCCTGTGTTATGGCAATGTGATGTTCATCAGCTAAAACCACGTTTTTAATCTGCAAAGGATTAGTGGTTAACCTGAACTTGTCCACAAAGTTATTGTTGACAAGGGTTCAATCTGCGCCTGATTCCAGGAGCCCTGAGCCAGTGTAACCACAAAATTTGAAAGGATAGGAAATCAGTTATTGAGATGTTTGCAATGGTGTAAAGTACTGGATCTTCTAAGGGCATTTGAATCATTTGACACTGATATACGTCCTTGGAATTGGTACTCATTGTTGGGAAAGTCAGCAATTGTGCAGGGAGAGCTTGGCCTGCTTAGTTCTCTTCCTGGGCTTTTCCCTTGTCCTTATTGTCTTGGGTAGTAGTGACTCTGAAGTGGGTTCAGTTTGATTAGCTGTTGTTCCTGTTGATGTAGCCACTCAAGCCCAAGGGCTTATGGCTTGAGCTGATGTTGTTGTTACTATTGCCAGGAGGAGGACAGTTGGAGTGTCCTGATGGGTGAGAGTCTTTGAGTCTCTCCCTTTTCCCAGTCTGCGCTTTATGGAGAGCATTATACATTTGCTCTGCTTTTTTAGCTTCACTATAAAGACTTTGCAGGTTAGTCACTTGGTCCAGGTTGATGTGTCTTATTACGTGCAACTTGAGAGTGTTGCAGTACATGAGATGCGTAGCTGGAGTGTCAAAGGCCATGTCAGAGGGGAAACTTAGGCAGAGACTCTCATATACTCAGGTGAGCTCCTTTACTGTGCCTGTGTGGATCAGGTTCTTTACTTGGTGTATGACCATGAGGGCTGTGTCCTTCAGCACAAACCTTGCTAAGAAGTCTTGCTTGAAAGTGTCCCAATTCTTCTTTGTGTGCTCTTTGTGCCACTTTTCGCACCAGGTACCAGTGTTGTGAGTGAATTGGATGTAGATCTCAGCAATCCAAAACCATTACAGGCATTCCATTTGGGCCATCTTGCTTTGGGCTGATTGAATTCATGCTGTAGTAAATTGCGCTATTAATGCTATTTTGATTTGGCCTTTGAATATTGATAGTTGCAAAGATTTGGCTGGTTTTGCCTTCAAGTTTGGAAATTCCTTGCCTTCCACAAATGGGTCTGGTTCAATATCTACCCATTCTGGATTATTGTACCTGTCTGTGGTTGATCCTGGTATGACCTCATCCCAGCGTGACCCCCTCAGCCACTCTGTCTTCCTATTGAGTGATCACTGTCTCTTGTAAACTATTTAAAGTAGAATCATTACTCCTAATAAAGACATGTTGATCCACATTTGCATTAGCCTTAATATTCTTCAAGATTTTCCTGTCCTTTCTGCCAAAAGGACTTTTACATCTTGTTTTCCAGGAAATTAAGGTACATGCCCTTAATTTTGCCCTGAAGGCTAACCCCAGGCTAGCTTCAAACCTCAAATCTTTTGTAATAAAGATTTCCCACTGTGTCCTCCAGGATGTTGTCCCCTGGAGCCAAACACGACAAAATGGTGCTCACTACAGGGGCTGCAAGCCCCTTGGTTACCCCAGTTCCACACACATTCTCTGGTCCCTCTCCCTTTGTTTCCAAAGTACCAGATCAACCTAAAGTTTCTAGTCCCCCTCTAGAAGAAGACATCACCGATGCACCTGAAAATCCTATGGTATTGGCTCTGTCTCCCAGGCCCTTGTGGCCCCCTTCCTGCTTTCTCTCTCAACTATGAGCAAGCCTGTGATGCCGCCTGCTCCCTCCCACTCTGGCATAGTAGCCATGCACTCTATCCCTGGCCTCCATTCCGGTTACGCCTCCAAAGACCTGTATTCCTTCCTTTTGGACTTTGGTCTCCCCCCCGCGTTAATGGAATCCATGGATACTATTGGTGTATTGGTCAACCAGTTCATCTAACCTGCCTTAGTCCACCATCAACTTGCCTTGGGATCCCAAAATCAACTGTTGGATGCTGTAGCCTCCGCCATCTCAAATAACCACACTCAAAATATGGCCTACCAAGAATGGTCACACAGTCTCTTTGCTTGTATTTCTGACAACCAGCGTAACTTGTTGGCGTCACAGAAATATTTAACCGCCTCCCTGATTTCCCTTTGTTCCTTGCTCCCTGAATACATAAAGAATCAACTATGCAAATTGGATGAACATCAGGCAGCCTGGCGTGAGTGAATCAAGGCTTTTCTGCTTAACCATTGGCAGGATTTTGAGACTCTGGTTAGTGAGCTCAATCAAATCAGAGAGCATGTCAACTTGCAACTCAAATTGATAGGAGCTCATGTTGATACTTGGGGCCGCCATCTGCAGCATCAATACAGTCTAGATAAGGCTGAACTAGGCAACACTCTATACCAGGTGCAAAATTATGTGGATGACAAGGTAGCCTCTATTGATGTGAATCCTCCCGCTCCTCCTGTCGAGACCCCATCTGATTTCAAAACCAAAGTATGGGAGGCCATCGCCAAGCTCAAGGCTACCACTCAACGCCAAGCTTCTGTGCAGAACCTCCCTCCAGTCAAACCTATGCCTGACCCTTGTATTGCCTCCCTCACTAATCAGGTGGCTACCTTACAAGGTTAAATCAAGTACATAAGACAGCGCCTCTCCTTTCTGAAGATTTGTCATCTGAATCAGAAGATGAAGATTAAGGTGAAGTTGTTAATACTCATGATAATGACAATCATGGTTGTTGCCCTGGTCTAGAAGGTCAACCCTGGGTCCACTGTGTGCATGCTCTAGATCATCTTGCCAAAGTGACAAATGATGTAGCTGATAGGCAAGACGCGTTAGAAAGAGAGGTCCAAAACCTCTCCCTCTTTACAGAGACTCTAAATGGCCAAGTTGCCCCTTTGGTTGCTCAGACTACCTCCCTGGCTACCTGTGTCAATGGGATTGCTGGAACCTTGGCAGTACAACAAATCAAGATTGATGAATTTGGGACTGCAGCTGCCACTGCCCGAGACATTAGTGGGCAAAACAGCTCTACCTTGGACACTTTAGAGGAAAGCCTTTGACTTCTCTGGGCTAGACAACCTGCTGCTGAATCCAAGTTTGAGGGCAACCCTCATATTAATGTCTTCAACCCTGGTAGCAACCAGTCCTTGTTCTCCTCCATTGACCCAAACTATAAGCGACCTTCAAACAGATATTTGATCCCAAAACCTCTACCATTGCTGCTTTTCTGACCATTTACAAAACTGCAATGCATAGGGCTACCAGCAAACTCAAGAAGGAACACATTCTTACCTGCCTCCATCTCACTTGCCAGGAAGTTGTGGTCCCCAAACTCCCTTCTATTGTCACCTGAGAGGATATGAAGCGCCTCCTTATTGAAGAGTTTAGAGGAGACCTCAGCTTGGAGGTCAAGAAAGATGCATTTATGCACATTGCCCAAACCCAAAGAAACCCTGGATGAGTTTGCAAGTTTTTTCTACATTGAAGGCCAGCAGTTAATTACTAGTCAACAGTTGACTTCCTGGGAAGCCTACACAGCTTGTTCAAATGCTTTGAAGGTGAACCAGCTTTTATATCTACACTTTAAGTCACACAAGGCTCACTCACTTCCATGAAGAGTATTAAGACGCTCTTTCAAAACATGCATTTGACACATGAAGGTACGGTGGTGTGACAAATCCAGGCCTAACCAGTCCATCCTGCTAATATCCTGACCTTGAATCTTATGGCTATTACCTTCCTGGGACAAAGCTTTGAGGAGCTTTGCCTCCAGGGAGGTAATTTTATCAGATAACACTTTATTGTTGTCCCGCCAACAAGCCATGATTTCAACACTTTTTTCCTCTTGTGCTCTCAACGCCTCAATTTCACAATTCACCATCTCTTTTACTTGTTGCAAGATTTCATCCCATCCTACCAACAAGTTCCAAGCATCCCAAGCATAAATTTGGTTCCCTTGGGCAGTAGTCCCTTCCTTTGCAAAGTAATTGGAATACAGCTCTTCAAACGCAGCCTTTACTCCTACTAAAGATTCTGCAGGAACAGTCTTAGTGACCTCCAGGCTGGTCCAAGCTTCTTCCAATGTACTTGTAGGAACCTCCTTTCTTGCTGCAGCAGTTTTCACATAAAGGACCCCAAACTTGGCTCTCTCAAATTTTAACAAATAAGGCATGATAATTGAAAAATAGGTGAGGGGAAAGCATCGAAACCAACAATGTGAATATATTTTATTAATGTTTAACTGTTTTTGCTTATATACCATTTGGGGCATACACGGCTGAAAACCCCTCTGGTTCCTGAATCAACCAATGATTTGCATCATATGGTCTATGACATTCAAGTCATCTAACATAGATCTTTACCTAAAAGATCACAAACTATTCTCAACCTATGAGAATTAACCTACAATGAGAAGGAGTCACCTGACACCCTTCATCTCAATGTACCAATTTGGCATGGAGCTTGACCAGCTCCCAGCGCCAAAATCCTGTGGATTGCACATCCTAAACTCAGCTATCAGTGTTCCAACTGGGAACCAGCTGATCAAACCTGAATTCCTAGGCATCCCTGCCTTTATTTGGTTATCTTTGCATTTAATGGTTTTTTGCCTTAAAAACCCATTAAAACGCTTTGAAACTCAAACCAGGCGTCACTGCGGCGCCCAGCAATTTCCCCAGGTGGCACCGCGGCACCTGAGAAAATTTGATAGTGGCGCCTTGGCGCATCTTGAATTCATTAGGTGGAGCGGTGGCGCTTCTAATCCAATAAATTTGCCAACGTGGCAATTTTAACCCAAATTCTGGGGGGGTTCCCATGGTTATCCTTAACCATACCTCTTGAAAAAGTCAATACCATTTTAATATAATTAAATCCTCATTAATTATATCCTGTATTTATTAATTAATCTTCCTGATTAATTAACCCATTTTGAGACGCCTAGTCTCCAAGATTGATTCAGCCAATCTTGCCTCAATTCTTTTAGTTAGCCTAACCTAACTAAACATCCATGCTCTGTTCTTTTATTAAATATAGATATCCAGTTTCTAGGAACCTTTTCCTCAAGAAATCCAAACAAACCTATCTATATGTAATAGACAGCAAAAACAGAACATCTTTATATTTTGGAGCAATTATTTGGCTAAATACTCAGTAGTGACTGTAGTACAGTCACAAGGCCCCTTCCTTCCCTTCAGGGGAATCATCCTCATCTTCTTGGATCTTTATAAGCTCCATTTCCCCATGGAATATCTTAAGAAATTGAGGTTGAACATGAGACCATTGTTCTCCCAAGACTCTCCCACTCTCCAAATTAGGTAGTTTGGCCTTGGACTAACCAAAATAATCTTCATAGACCCTACCCATTGCTGAAGACCTCTTCTCAGGTGCTTTTCTTGGCGCCTTTGATCAAACCACACCAGATCTCTCACCTGGAAGTGATCACAAGGAAGTACTCCAGGCTTTTAGTTCCACTTGGCTGCACACTTTTCTTGAACCTGCTCTCCTTTACTCCTTGCCTCGGCAAATAACTTCTGTATCTTGGCTGCATGTTCCTCTACGGCAGCTTCATAGAAATTATTTTCCACAAACTCCCATTGGCCCACTTCAGTGCTGGTTGTAGTCTCCGGCCATACAACATCCAAAATGATGAAACCCCAGTAGAATCATGGGGCATTGTCTGGTATGTCATGACACTTATTGCTAGGCAATCTTTCCAACGGGTTGTAGCCCCATCAGCCAATTTTTCCATAATGCGCTTTAAGGTTCCAATGGTTCTTTCAGCTAACCCATTGGTCTTGGGCTGGTAGGGAGCTGCGGTTAACTTATAAATGCCCTATTTTAAGCATTCCTTAGTCAAGGCTGGCCCTACTTAGGGTGGTCCATTGTTGGTGAGAACCTTCTCAGGACAACCATGTTGTGCTATGATTTCTTCTCAGAGAAACTTAGCAAGTGCAACGCTTGTTTATTTAGCCATTGCTTGAACCTCTACCCATTTTATGAAAGAATCAACGGCAACCACAAAGTATTCTTTACAACCACTTGGTAATGTGATATTACCTGTATCCATTGAGACCAACTCAAAAGAATAATGTAACATCACTGACTTGAGCTGTACCTTAGATTTTGTCACTGAGAACTTAGAGCAAACTTCACATTCTTGTAAAATCTGAAGGACTGTAGCTCTCATCTCTGACCACCAGTACTGGGCTTTTACTGCTTGCCAGAGCTTCTTGTATCTGAAGTGACCTCCCCATTAAACATGAAGATTTCTCACCACTTGAAGACATTTGGATTGCTCTACGTAAATCCTATTCCTCAATAAAGCTTCCCGGGCTTCCTGCATCTCAACTTCACAAGCCAACAGCGCTCAGGATAATAATTTGGGAATCTGATTTTCCAATCCAGGCCGGTAAATGGAAACATAGTCATATCCAGAGAGTTTTTCAGCATACAATTGCATACGGCTTTGTAAGTCTTCCATAGTCCAAAGCGCTCTCAATACTGCGTGATCAGTGACTATAATGAATGGCATTCCTAGGATATATGTCCTAAAATCTCCACCGCCCATACTATCACCAATCCCTCATGTTCAGTAGCAGAGTATTTCCTTTGAGTGGTCCCCAATGTTTTGGAACCATACACCACCGGATACTGGGACAAAGTCAACTCTCCTTCCTGAGTAAGAACGGCACCCAGACCAGTTGAACTTGCATCTGTTTCAATGTAAAACAACTTTGACCAATTGGGGAATCTTAGGACGAGGGCCTCAGAGAATCTCTTTTTCTGCTCTAAGGAACTTGACTCTTGTTCCTGTCCCCAAACAAATCTGGCATTCTTCCTTGTTAAAGCAAACAACGGCTCTCCAAGTGCAGAACAATTAGGAATGAATCTCCAATAAAAATTCACTGATCCCATAAATCCCTGCACCTCTTGGACTGACTGTAGTGACCTCATGCTTAACAAAGGAGTAACTCTCTCAGGACTTGGCTTAATCCTCTGAGAATTCACAATATGTCCTAACAACTTGACCTCTCAACAGGCAAGCTTAGTCTTAGATACATTAATATTTAACTTTGCTTTCTCAATTTGGCAGAATACTTCATCAAGATTTGTCAGGTGTTGTACACAGGAAGGGCTATATACAGTAATGTCATCTATATACACCAAGACACACCTAGGCTGCAATCCCGCCATAATCTGGTCCATTACTTGCTGAAACACAGCACCGGCTGTCTTCATTCCTAATGGCAAGACTTTCAATTGATAAAGACCATCAGGTGTAGAGAATGCTATAACCTCCTTAGACTTCTCTTCAATCAAAGTTGGTGATATCCCTTAGTCAGATTCAAAGTGGTGAACCAAGAAGATCCAGCCATGGCATCTATCTGATCCTCAATTTGGGGCATTGGGTAGGCATCATTTACAATATCCTTGTTTACCATTTGGAAATCAATACAAACACAAATGTTCCCATCTGGCGTTGGAATGCAAACCATTTGAGCAGAACAAGGACTGATGCTCTCCTCAATCAGGTCAGCTCTTTGCATCTTCTCCACCTCTTCTCTAATTGCAGCAACTGCAGCAGGACTACAGCGGGGTACATACCCTTTGTATGGCTTCCCATTAAGCGTTTTTATGATATAAGGTGGTCTGGGGTTCCTACATCATATTTGTCCAACAAGAAACAACTACTCCATTTCCACACCAGAGTATATAACAGGGTACCTGGTGCTTCACTTGGACATAGTATATGGGTTAAATTGTTGAAGGGCACATAAACATAAGAGCTGTGGTAGGTTTATTTGTTATGACTTCTCTAACTACAGGCATCCAAACTCCAATACGCTGACCTTGCTGAATGTCTACAGGAACTGCGCAAGTGTTGAACAACTTCCAGGACTTGAGGGATTCACCATTGGAACCATCCTCAAATATTGCCACATTTGAGGATATATGACGGGGCAATTCTGGGATAACCTGTCCTCCTTGCGTTCCGCAATTGAAAGCCACTGGTTTTAACCAAGAGGTTCCCTTTGGTGGAATTGAGCAATATTTCTTGGCATAGATGACTACTGATTGGACATCTTCTGGTGCTGGCGGAATTTTAAGTTGTTGATAAGCGTATTCAACTCCTTCATGAACCAAGACATTCTTGACAGCGTCCAGGCTCACCTTGGCCTCAACAATCCAAGTCATAAAAAGCAGAACATTAAATCCTGCCCCAGGTAAAACTACAGCGGAAGTCTTGACCTTGGTATTTTTCCATTTTATCACCACCTCATCAAACACGTCTGTAGATAGTGGTAACCCCATCTGCAGAAGATAAGGTTAAAGTGACTAATCTTGATGGGTCCATGCAATGTCTACAAACAAAGTTCTTTGATACCACCATACCAGCACACCCTGGATTGTAGACTGCCTTTGCAGAGATACCATTAAGTAAAATATCCAAAAGGATAACCCCTTGTAATGCCCACACAAAAGGTTTTGCAATCAAAAGTGCAGGCATACTTTGTGCCACCTTTTTACGCCATTCAACTTTCTTGAGCCAATCCATGCTCAACTGAACTTGCACAGGCTGCCATGTAATCTCCCCGTCTTCCTTCATCCCTAAGCGCACATCCAATATCTACTCATCTGGAGGGGCATCTGGACTTCCCTCAGGCAGAGTTGGTTGAGAGACATCAATTTCCTCTGTATGGGTGGTTCAACTGGTTGACTGGCGCTTTTCCTGTATTCTTTCAAAGTCTTCTCAGATCAAAGTCTCATTTTCCCATTATTCTCTGAATTACTGGACTCAGGTTGAGAGACACCTAAGCCCGCCTTTCTTTTCCCAAATCCTGAAAAATAAGGTTAGGGTGCTCCTTGTCAAATTCCGCACGGTTGGGACATTTTCCAGCAAAATGGCCATCTTTCCCACAGATCCAGCATTCCTTGGCCATGGGGAACTTACATGCCCGCTTAAATCTAGACATGTGGTCCTTATCAGAGGGACTTCTTTGATGTCTGGTTCTCTCAGAAGATTCTTTCCCTGCCGCAACATGAGATCCTACTCTGGGATAAGGAACACTGTGTGGAGGGCCTCCAAGATCCTACTCCATCTGAATAACCTTCTGAACGAGTTTTGACCATGACAACTTATCCCAGCGTAACATAGAGGCCTGAGTTTGCAACCCGGGCCACATTCCAGTGAAAAAAGCATCTTCCACCAGATCCTGATTACGTTCCATGTCAACAAAGGCTAAAAACTCCTCCATTCTGGAAAGGTACATTGACACTGTCTCATGGCCAGCTTGAGTAACATCTTGAGCTTTTTGAGGAGCATCACCAGGTCTTAGGGTTACAGTGTAACTGGCTAAAAATTCCTCTAACAAGTTTGTCCAATTGTTGCCTTTACGTCTTTCAAACCACTTGAAACAGGCAGGTCCTGCAAGAACTTCCAACCAATGACGTTTCTCATCATCTTCTAGACCAGAGGCTTGGATAAGAAAAATCCTCCAGGAAAGCGTTTCCTTTCTTGGGGATTTCCAGAAAACAGTGACATCTTGGCAAGCATAGACTGGACTTCTTTCACCATGGGTTTTTTCTGCCCCTGTGTTGGGCTATGTGAGTGATCCAGGCCTAACCAGTCCATCCTGCCTTTATCCTGCCCTTGACTCTTATTGCTGTTACCTTCCTGGGGAAAAAGCTTTGAGGAGTTTTGCCTCCAGGGAGGCAATTTTATTGGATAACACTTTATTGTTGTCCCACCAACAAGCCATGATTTCAACGCTTTTTCCTCTTGTGCTCTCAACGCCTCAATTTCACGATTTGCCATCTCTTTTACTTGTTGCAAGATTTCACTCCATCCTAACAGCAAGCTCCAAGCATCCCAAGCATAAATTTGGTTCCCTTGGGCGGGAGTTCCTTCCTTTGCAAAGTAATTAGAATACAACTCCTCGTACACAGCCTTTACTTCTACTAAAGATTCTGCAGGAACAGTCTTAGTGACCTCCAGGCTGGTCCAAGCTTCTTCCAATGTACTTGTAGGAACCTCCTTTCTTGCTGCAGCGGTTTCCAAACAAAGGACCCCAAACTTGGCTCTCTCAAATTTTAACAAAGAAGGCATGACAATTGAAAAATAGGTGAGGGGAAAGCGTTGAAACCAACATTGAATATCTCTTTTATTAATGTTTAACTGTTTTTGCTTATGTACCATTTGGGGCATACACAGCTGAAAACCCCTCTGGTTCCTGAATCAACCAATGATTTGCATCACGTGGTCTATGATATTCAAGTCATTCAACATAGATCTTTACCTAAAAGATCACAAACTATTCTCAACCTATGAGAATTAACCTACAATGAGAAGGAGTCACCTGACACCCTTCATCTCAATGTATCAATTTGGCATGGAACTTGACCAGCTCCCAGTGCTAAAACCCTGTGGATTGGACATCCTAGACTCAGCTATCAGTGTTCCAACTGGGAACCAGCTGATCAAACCTGAATTCCTAGGCATCCCTGCCTTTATTTGGTTATCTTTGCATTTAATGGTTTACCCTTAAAACCCATTAAAATGCTTCAAAACTTGAACCAGGCGCCACTGCAGCGCCCAGCAATCCCCCAGGCAGCGCCTGAGAAAATTTGATAGCGGCGCCTTGGCAAATCTCAAATTTATTAGGCGGCGCAGCAGCGCTTCTAATCCAGTAAATTTGCCAATGCGGCGCTTTTAACCCTAATTCCGGGGGTTTTCCCATGGTTATCCTTAACCATACCTCTTGACAAAGTCAAGGAAATTTTAATATAATCAAATCCTCATTAATTATATCTTGTGTTTATTATTTAATCTTCCTGATTAATTAACCCATTTTGAGACGCCTAGTCTCCAAGATTGATTTGGCCAATATTGCCTCAGTTCTTTTAGTTAGCCTAACCTAGCTAAACATCCATGCTCTGTTCTTTTATTAAACATAGATATCCAGTTTCTAGAAACCTTTTCCTCAAGAATTCCAAACAAATCTATCTAAATGTAATAAACAGCAAAAACAGAACATCTTTATATTTTGGAGCATTTATTTGGCTAAATACTCAGCAGTGACTGTAGTACGGTCACAGGTGGTGCATGAGAATAAACCCAATAATGCTGGGACTACCTCTTGTACACCACGCATTATGACTCTGGGTACTAGTGGGCAGGCTAAGAGGCAAGGCTGCCATAACTGTGGCCAGATTGGGCACCACTTGCGCACTTGCACATATCCCTGAGTGGAAGGTTGCAATCCCAAGGACCAGGCGGGAAAAGAGAGGTCAGCTTAGAAACAGAGACGCTCTCTGCTGACCAATCTCCCCCATCCCTGCCTGATCCTCCTTCCAATGAGGAAGCTCCCTCCTCTTCTGGCCCAACTATCCTTCATCTTTTTCACAATCTCTCCAGTGATTCAGAGCCTGAAGATTCTGATAGTGAAGACTCTGATAGTTATGTCCATTCTGTCTTGGCTGTTCCAGAAACCATCCCTGTACTATACCAGCTGTACTCAGGGAAGACTACCACCACTTCCCGAGAACCTAAAAGTGAAGCTAAGTCCATGGTGGCTTGCCCTTACCTAGCTCAAGCCCACCAGCCTCCCATCTTGGTTGACTCTTCTGAGGAAGCAGACAAGCTAGCCAAAAATCTTATCCACAATGTAACTGTATCTTTCCCACTACAGACTGTGTATAAGGAAATTCCTGTGTTACAGTGTATGCTGGCCAAATGGGAAAAAGAGCTAGAGGCTGCGCAAGACGTGTTGGCAGTCTTGCATCCCTTTGGGAAAGATATAACCTGCATGGAAGTATCAATCCAAAAGGTTGAGATCAAAGCCATCTTGGAATTGGGTTCCCCAGTCAACGTAGTATCTTCCAAACTAATAAAGAAACTTAAGTTGGCCCCTGACCTCAGCTATACGCAGTTGTATGGCACAGCTGACATGGCCAAAACCCAAGCCATTGGTGCCTACCTTGCGCTACCCATGAGGTCTGGGAAACTCCTTATTGCTTCCCCTGCTGTTGTCCTAGAGAACAAAAGCTATGACCTCTTGGTTGGTACTCAGTTCCTCTGAGAATATAATGAAATTGTAAACTTACAAGATGGATACCTTTTTCTCTTGTGATATGAAGTTCCTTTGATTTTTGAGGAACCTCCGCACCTTCCAGGAAAATGTCTTAAAACTTGTGTGCTTGAGTACCCTACAGGTATCTTCTCATTCAAGTATAGGACTCACTCCTCCAATATGTGTAATCCTCCTCCTTCCTGCCCTGAAGGCAACTGTGGTAAGTTTGACTCCCTTAAACTTGACTCCCTGGTACTTGACACTTTGTTGAGTACCAGGGAGTCGAGTGCCGCATATGTGAATCTATTAGTATTTTTGGCTTGACCAATTTTAAGCTAATTTTTACTAGTAATTTAGGGGTTCAAAACCAAAAACCAAGGTTGGATTTACTTGAACTTGACTCTGTTTAATAAATCAGTTAGCTAAAATACCAATTTAAGGGGCAATTTATAAGTAAATTTACTAATAGAAACAAAAAACCTGTGTTTGACACTCTAAATCCAAAAGTGACCAGTTTGACACCTTTTAAGCCAAATTTTAATTTTATTTTTAAAATACATATGCGCTTATATAAAAAAATTTATTTAATATTATATTTTTATTATTAGTGTCCATAGTTGTTGATTAGGCTCCCAAGCACCACTATACTGGATTTGGTGGTATATTCATTAATCAAGTACCCCACTTATTTTACATTATGTCATTCCCGGGTTTTTGGATTAAGTGGTGCCACATAAATTAAGCCCAATTTATTAAGAGATTTCATATGTAATTTATAAAAAACTGAAACTCAACACTTTCTTTGTTTGACTCTATCCACTTGACACCTGATTGGTTTTGGATTTAACTAATCAAAGGCTCAGAATTAAGGCTAAATTAATATGTGACGTACTATGAGCGCCACTTGACACTTTAACTTGGGGATTAGTACAGAGAGCTTCTTAACGTTCCAACCATTACTATGGTAAATAATTCACTCCCAGCTCCTCACGGCATACCCTAATCACTAATAAACACATTTCCACTCATTTACTTTTTTAACTTATGTTGTATTTTTTTATTTTTCAGCATACAAAACTGCCTTGCTTTTGGGTTAACTTTCAAACCTGGTTTAAATTTAAGCAAGGTTTATATGTAAAAAACATAGTAAATTTGATGTTTCTGCTTGACTCTGGCATACTTGACAGTGAGAATTCAGCTTTTTCTGGCTGTTTGACAGTGCCAAACTCAACACTTTACTATGTTTTGAATTTTCAACTCTCAATAAAAAAATTCCACTTAATAATTTTTTTTGCTATTATAATCTACTACTTTTTCTGCTGCTATCCATATAATTTTCATATATTTTTTGATTTTCAATTAAACTTTTACATTAATTTAACACTAAGATGTTATGCTGAACCTAACATCTTTGATGCTTTATCACAAAATCACTTACTTTCTATGTTTTAACCTTTATATCTATACTTTGAGTTTCTATTTTGCTTCTATTTCCTTTTTTATATTTTTTTATAAATAAAACTTTATTTGCACACTTTTCATTCAACTTTTTCTTTGCTTTACCCCTTTGTGTTTGCAATATCTTCTCAATCATTTTATTTACAATGCTAAACTTTTTTTTAGACAAAATCAATCAAGAACAGCCAGCAGCCTAAGCGCCAAGCCTCCAAAGGCTCCAAAGAAACTGCCTCCACCCCCAAGCGTGCCAAGAAGCCTGCAAAAACAAAGTCTCCAACCCCATCACCTCTAACCCCATCTCCTTCCACTCCATCTCCTCCCACTCCTCCCCCCTCCACCCTCATCTTCTACATCCCCTTCACCTTCCCCCCCAAAATTCCTCCCCCAATAAATCAGATGGTGATCTTACCAACCACTCTTTTTATCACTCAGAGGCCGGCTCCAAGCCTACCAAGGAGCTCCGGACCAAGAAGGCAAAGGCTGCCAAGGAGCCCACCTCTTCTTATGGTAAGAAAAAGGAGGCATCCAAGCAGGCCTTGAAGAATCCTTCCCCTCCCCCTCTCAATGGCTCTTCCCCTCCTTCTTCATCTGACCCCCAAGATGAGCCGTAGGATTACTCCAAGAAGTTTAAAGCTTCTGGTCATGTGGCTTGGGATCCACTGGCCATCCACAACATTTGCAATGTGGACAGAGAGTTCAAATTTCCTAAGCACTTCTCCCGGTACTTTCTGATCATGTTTGTAAAGGGCAGCCCTGGTTACGTTGCCAACAATTATATCTTTAATTGCAACAACCAAAAGCGGCAGACCAAAAGCAAGCACTTTGTCTGCAAGGATAAGACTTGCGAGGCCCAGTTGAACACCAAGGGCTGGGAGCAAGTAACATTGGAGAAGGGGGAGCACACTTGTGAGCCCCCCAATCATCTAATCATTTACATGCTTAAATGGTACCTTGTTCAGGTCATTCCCACCACCGCCAACCTCTGCCCTTCTGATCTGGCCATCAAGGCCCTCCAGCATCTCAAACCCAACAATATCAAGTTGGTACCAACACAGGAGCAGTTGGTCAAATTTATCAGCAATAAGCGTATTGCTGCAAATCCCCCTCCCCCCAAGGCTTCTGAAGTCCTCTCTGAGCTCACGCTCACTCATGAGCTTAAGCAGCTTCCTAGTGGGGAGCGCTTCCTGCTTCATGATGACGGGCCTGCAGCCAAGGACCGTATAATCTGCTACTCAACTCAGCAGAACCTGATGGAGTTGAAAAGGGCGTCAACCTGGCTAGTTGATGGTACCTTTGCCACTTGCCCCCGGATGTTCAAGCAGCTCTGGATGGTTCATGCCCAGATTGACATCCGGGTGATTCCACTCGCGTTTTTCCTTCTTCCCAGGGCCACTGAGGCCATTTATACCCGCGCGTTCTCCATCCTCTGGCAAGAACTTGCCCTCCTTCCTCCCGCCAATGATGATGAATCCAAGAAGACTCCCCCCACAACCGTGCCAACCCACCTGCCTCTGACAAGGACCAGGCCACCCTGGACTTGGAAAAAAGGCGAGGCTAAGAGCTCTTGGGCCTCGCGTATGCATTATGGACTTTGAGCCTACTCAGTTCAATGCATTTGAGCAGCTGTTTAGTGGGGAGGTGCAGGGGTGCCACTTCCACTTCCGCCAAGCAGTTGCTTGTAATGTGCAGGCCCACACGGAGCTTAGTAGGTTGAGCTGGAGGGATACTTTGGACATCTGCAGATTTTTGCTGGCACAATTTAGTGCCTTGGCTTTTTTAAAGCCAGAGCACACTGCAATGGGGTTTGAGGTGCTCTCAAAGGATCCCTACATAGTGAAGCACCTGGGGTTCAAGCCTTTCCTTGAGTACTTTGAGCCCTTGTGGATTGGGAAGGTTGTCACGCAGAGGCAAGGCAAGGCCCGTGCCAAGGCCAGCTGGAATGTGTACCAGGCGGCAGTGAATGGTGAGCTCAAGACCACCTCAGCGCTAGAGGCTTACCATAAACACCTCAAGGCCAACTTTGGGCTCCACCCTAAATTCAATAATTTTTTTCACTCTTGCAGCATGAGCAGGAGAAGACCATATCCAAGCTGCGTGACTTGGCCAACCGCGTCCCCCCACCAAGCCAACCACCCGCTGTACCCTCTTCACCAAGGCCATCCAGGGTGCAGCCAAGCATAAATACAAGGCCTCTGGGCTTAAGAAGCAGCTTGAGCTTATTGCCACTGCCCTCCTGGAAGGGGCCAAAATGAAACGGGGAAAGCATGACATGGAATAAACTTGCTTGCTTGCTCAGCTATATGATTTTTACTTTTAACTTTAATTTTTACTTATTAGCTTTGATCATTTAGTTTTTAGTTTTAATTTTAAGTTTTTTTAACTTAAGTAGATAGCAGTAATTGTTCTATGTATACATGATAAGCTTGAGATGAATATTTATAGTTGGAAGTAAGTGAAATATCTTAATTTTTGTTAATTTCCAAATAAAACATATGATATTCACAGTTGTGCTTATATGAACTATATCAAAAAAATTTAATAGTTATTTATATTTTTCATAACTTTATTTGTTGTGTTTGTTTTTATTTTTTCTCATTGGAATTTTAATTTTTATGGTAATAAAAAATATTTTTATAATTAAGAGTGTAAATTACATAGTAAAATGAGAAATAATTGCTTATTTCTCCTTATTCCTATTTATTGAGGTACTTTTTTATTGCATTTTTGAGCTCTCTAGGGTCACTTTAGTATATCATACCTGTATAGCTTAATTTTTTATATTAAAAGTTTTCAGTACATCAAGATCCGTTAATTAAAAAAGTGTCAAGTACCAGGGATTCAATCAGGGCAAAAGCTGAATTCTCACTTTACTATAGTGTCAAATTCAAGGGAGTCAATTTCAAGGGAGTTGATTACCAGGGAGTTGACTTTAAGGGAGTCAAACTTACCACATTTGCCCCCTGAAGAAGAAGGGGTACCCCTTCTAGCACCAGCCACTATCACCATTCCCCTGGGCTCCCAAGTGGTGATTAATTCCCAGATTTCCTATGAGCTACCTGAAAAGTCTTTCTTGGAGCTTTACTCACCTGAATCCTTAAGTTGTACCAAGCCTTGCCTGTGTCCTGTGATTTTAGACCAAACCCACAAAGAGCCCGTACAATTCCTGCTTGCTAACCTGACGGCCCTGCCCATGCAAGTAACCAAAGGCCAGGTTTTAGGTCATGGTCGTGTACTTGGAGCAGAACAAGTATCCTCCCTCTACCCCTTCAGAACTTTCAGTGATTTCAACCTACCTTAAGATGATCCTCAAGTTCTCTCCTTGTTCACTGCTGCTGATTTCCCCTAACTGTCTCCTGTTCAACAAAAAGATGTGTTGGACCTGCTCAATCAGTTGTGTGACATCTTTGCATCTGGACCTATGGACTATGGCCTAGCTAAGGGAGTCATCCATCAGATTGATACTGGGAATGCGCCCCCTTTTTGTACTAAACCATACTGCCGTAGTAGGGTGGAAGATGCTCAAGTGTCTAAAGAACTCAAGCAACTTCTTGACGCTGGGTTACTGGCTCCTTCTCAAAGTTCTTGGGCTTCCCCGTTACTGATTCTCAAGAAGAAAGATAGGGGACACTGCATTGTAATGGACTATTGCTGCCTGAACTCTCTCACTAAAAAAGATTTGTACCCCTTGCCCAGAATTGACAATGCTCTCATACAGCTGGGTGGTTCCAAGTTTTTCTCTTCCATGGATCTAGCTTTGGGGTACTGGCAGGTTGACTTATCTCCTGAAGATCAAGAAAAGGCTGCTCTTATTACTTCAGAAGGCCTCTTTGAACCCACTTGTATGCCCCAGGGACTATGCAATGCCCCTGTCACATTTCAACAGGCTATGGACTCCATCTTACAAGACCTAAAACCCTCTTGTGTCCTCATGTACCTTGATGATATCACTGTATTCAGCGCTACCTTTACCAACCACTTGGAGCACCTCAAGGCTGTCTTCATCAAGATTCGCAAAGCTGGCTTGAAACTCAAACCCTCCAAGTGTTCTTTCTTCAAGGAATGACTTGAGTTCCTAGGACATTAAGTCATTCAGACTGGAATCCGCCCCATGAATAATAAGGTAGAAGCAATTGACAAGATGCTACCTCCCACAAATATTCAAGAGGTTCAAGTATTCCTTGGTATGATGGGCTACTACCAACAGTTCATCCCTGACTTTGCTGAACTGAGCAAACCCCTTGTCCAACTGCTTTGCAACGTCCCCTTTGAATGTACTGACAGTCAACAACAAGCATTCAAAGCACTAAAGGCCAAGCTCAAGGAGGCTCCTATATTAGTCTATCCGGATTATGATAAAGTGTTCATCTTTTATGCTGATGCTTGTGGAGTAGCTGTGGGTGCTATCCTTGCCCAACTTGACAATGAAGGTGTAGATTGACCTGTAGCCTACTCATCAAGGGTCCTCAATAAGCACAAAAAAGAACTACAGTATTTCCAAGAAGGAATGGCTGGCGGTGCTGCATTTGGTAAAGCAGTTTTGGCATTACATCTATGAAACCCACTTCACGGTAGTCACCAATCACTCCTCCCTCAAATGGCTACAACAGCTAAAGGAACCTGAAGGTCAACTAGCGTGTTGGGCTCTACGTCTACAAGGGTATGATTTCACTGTGATACACTGTCCTGGGGCCCAACATCAGAATGCTGATGGCCTGTCAATAATGCCAATCCTGGCTATCTATCCTACTGATGCTGATTGACTATACAAGCTAATAGGGTATCCTGACTCTTGGACCACTGAGCCCAAAGACATCTGCTTGGCCCTACAGACCCTATCAGAGGACACTTTAATTTGTGATAGACAACTCTTCAAAAAGGTTAACAATGCCTACCTACCCTATGTTTGCCCTAGCATGAGGATAGCCATCATCCTCCAAGCTCACATTGACACTGGTTATGGAGGCATAGCCAAGACTCATGAATGGTTGTGCAAAAACTTCTACTGGGAAAACATGTGCCTCTTGATCCCTGATGTCCTTGATTCCTGCCATTCCTTTCAGCTCCAACATCCTTGTCTGTCCCAACACCAGTTCCAACTCATCCCTCCAAAGCATGCCTTCCATACAGTGAGTATTGATGCTGTTGGGCCCTTCCCCTGGTCTATGTCAGGATGTTGGTTTATCCTGGTTGCTATAGACCACTTTAGCAAATGAGTTGGAGCCAGAGCAACAAAAGATATAACGGCTAGGACCACAGCTACTTCCTTGCTACAAGACATCTTCTATTGACATGGCTGCCCTCAAGTCCTGCTCTCTGAAAATGGTACCAACTTAATGCTCACCTCATCACCTCTATTGTTGAAGCTATGGGGACTCACCAGTTGTTCTCTGTGCCATATAATCCCTCCACCAATGGAACTGTCAAACAAGCAAACTCCACTCTGGTATCCATAATGAGGAAACTTACGCTCTCTGACGCTGCCAATTAAGACATGTTCCTCCCTGCTGCTCTCTTTGCCTACCGCCTTAGTAGACACCAGATGACTGGTCAATCCCCTTTTACCATGCTTTATGAATTTGAGGCCACTACCCCCTCAATCTTTGGACCCCCTTTGATCAAGTTTGATATGTCTGCAGATCCTGAGACCCACGTGAAAGGCTTAACTAACCATATCATTAACATCCAGGCAACCACCTACTCCACTGCTTATAAGGTTAAGGCTTTGGAGCTCTCTCTGTACAATGCTGCTAGAGCCCCCCTTCCCAAATACCAAGTAGGCAATCTAGTTCTCTACTAACAGAATTTTACAGGTGGTAGAGCCCACAAGCTGGATTCCCTATGGGTTGGGCCCTGTGAGGTCACCTTCAAGAAGGGTGTTGAGTACACCTTGAAACTACTATCTTATGGCTGTTCATTTGTGTTGTTCACTCCAAATTCCTTTACAAGTATCAACTCCCTGTGTCCAATCTTGAGGGGGAGATGTCTTAAATTGTGCTATTAATGCTATTTCAATTTGGCCTTCAGATATTGATAGTTGCAAATATTTAGCTGGTTTTGCCTTCAAGTTCAGAAATTCCTTGCCTTCTGCAAATGAGTCTGGTTCAATATCCACCCATTCCAGATTATTGTACCTGTCTGTGGTTGATCCTGGTATGACCTCATCCCAGCGTGACCTCCTCAGCCATTCTGTCTTCCTATTGAGTGATCACTGTCTCTTATCAACTATTTAAAATAGAATTATTACTCCTAATAAAAATAAGTTTATCCATATTTGTATTGGTTTTAATATTCTTCAAGCTTTTCCTGTCCTTTCTGTCAAAAGGACTTTTACATCTCTTTTTCCAGGAAATTAAGGTATGTGCCCTTAATTTTGCCCTGAAGGCTAACCCCAGGCTAGCTTCAAACCTCAAATCTTTTGTAATAAAGATTTCCCGCTGTGTCCTCCCGGATTTTGTTCCCTGGAGCCAAACACAACACATGCCACAGCATTGTTGTCATTGGCTCTGGATAATGGTTTCAAGGCAGTGCTTCAAAGTTGTTGGGCTATATGGACTGGTATGATGCTTTCATCTGTTGTTTGCAGGGCAGCAGTAGGTGCTTGGAAGAAACCTTGTGCTAACAGGGCATTAAAGGCAGAGACTGATATCACCATGTTATGGTATATTACAAAAATTTCTGATATTTTGGTAACAGGTGTGTACAGCGTCCAGTCCATTGAAAGGCCAGACATAATTCTATTGTAGGTTTTTTGACCACAGCAAGTACAACCAACAGGTGGAATTTTGAAAAGAAAGTTAGGATAAAGAACCTAACTGTGCTATCAATGCCGTAACTGTGCTGTTTTAGCAGAGTTACAAGAGGGTAAATATTTGGAAAAAAGATAATAATCTTTATTGGGAGATAGTTATTATATAGCTATTGTGAATCATGGATAACAGGAACATGATTGTGTTGATCACACAGTTGGATGTCAAAGGGAGTGGCTTGATCCTGGTAATGAGTTAAGCACCAAATTGAGGTATCCACTATAAGAGATCATCTGTTAATGTTGTTGGATTTGGAAATTTGAGTTGACTTCCTAGATTGTCTACAGGTCACTGGGAATTTGGGTTGCAGGTGACAACCCCCGCTTAGTTGGAACCTTGTTGGCAGGTCAAGTCTGCTGTTTTGACATCTCCTTCCCAATCAATTGCCTGTAGTTTTTCACCAACTAACTACCTACTCATTCCTAGTAAGAGCACCACAGAAGGGCAACTGATAGTTGGGCATGAGAATTGAGAGCATCCAAAGAAGAGGAGTTAGCTACAAGGCAGATCTGGAGCTCATCAAGACTATTCAGGACTTTCTTGCAGACTACCACCAAGGGAAAGATGCAGGGTTCACCAGAGTGATGTTCACTGCAGAAGCAACCAACATAGCTGTGGAAGGGGAAGCCAAATTTTCAGTGAACAACTTAAAGGAAGAAAAAAGTTACCACACAGCCCAAGCTGAGAGGAATCCAGCAAGGAGTGATCCCAAGCTAGTTCAGACAAGAGAAAAAAGCAAGTTTTATACCCATTAGCAAAAGTCTTTGAAGGAAGAAGAGATGGGCTTGTCTATTATGTTAGAGAAGGGAGCTAAACTTACTAAACTTGGCTCTCATCCCAGTAGGAAACCCCATCAGGATACCATCCAGTGCAAGTCTGGGATGGCTGCTCAAATAAAAGACCAAAGGGACCTAATAGGGGAAAGTTGAGGGAGGTAGGTGTTCAATCCCATCAAGAGCACTACTGCAACAAGCCAGGAGGTGCGCCTGGGACTACTTCAGGGGTTAGAGTTAGGCTGTTAATTGGGGGAATGACCACTGATTTTACAGAGGCAGGTGCAGGCAAGTCCTCATGTAGATGGTTTATTGGTGCTTCAGTGGGCAGTGAAGACTCCACGTAATTGCAAGTCAAGCTACAAACCAGAGTTTTCCCTATGAAAAGTAGCCTACTGGCTTTTCCAGGGAGATTATACAGTAAGTGCAACAGGTGAGAGGGGTTTTCTCCTGCTAGGTAAGCAGAGGAGGAGATATCAGACCACAACTTGGGTGAGGTAGACCAGATCATAAATAAAGCAGGAGCCAGAGTAAAAATCACAAACTTGGCAAGGAGAATCAGCCTATTATTTATCATCAGAATTTTTGAAGGAGATGGCTGCAATCACAGTAATTTAATTAGGTATCAAACACTGGTTTAGGGGGCATCACTGGAAAACTTGGGACCTGGGATTGGCCTAGATTTGTTTGCGGTCTTGAAGTAGACCAGGTGAGTCTCTTACAGTGATATATATGCTTAAAATTAAGAAAGCAAAGCAAAAACACTGGATTTTTAAAATTAAAGTAAGTTTTTATATCAAACACTAACTTAAATTAAAGCTCAAACTTGAAAGCAAATGTAAAACCAGGTAATAACCACCCAGCACTGCTAACTAAAGTCTTGGTGTTGCAACAGCAGGCTCAACCTGCCAGCAAGGTTCCGAGTAAGCAGGTTTGCAACTGTTGGTTTCTGAGGTGCAGCACAGACACACAACAGGGAATCCTAACCTTAGGATTAGATTGTACTAGATCTTGGTTAGATTTCAGGGAAGACTATGTGATTACCTTGTGGCCCTGAGTGAATAATCTCTACTAGTTGTGGCTAGAGAGAGGCGCCAAAGTACTTGAAGACACAAAGACAAAAATGTGAATAGAAATTAAATTTTATTGGTGTAAAAATTGAGAATATATACTGTGTAGCTTTACCACAAAACAGTACATGGATAGTAGGATCACTTGCTACAAGCATGAGTGGGGCAAGTGAGTTGCACAGAATCAGGAAACCAAACAATTGTATTTCCCAGTTTGGATACAGACTCATTTTGAGAGGCAAAAGCAAAAGATAGAGATTTGTCCTCAAAATAACCTATCAAAGGTGAAATTGAAACATGGTTTATGGCAGCATTCACAACATTGCACCCCTCTAAATTGGCCTTAGGGGGCTAGTACTTACAGAGTAACTTGGCATGCGCTCAGGCAAATGGACAACCACTAGAGATGAGTTTCACAGAGTACTCCAACCCTTGCTTGAAGGTCACTTCCTAAGGGCCAACCCACAACATATCTAGCTTGTAAGTGTGTCCTCCTACTCTATGCTGATAGTAGAAAATGAGGTCCCCAATATTGAACTCAGGCAAGGGAGAGTGTCCAGCATTACCAGGAGAGAGCTCAAGCATCTTGGTCTTATATGCAGAGGTATATGCAGTAGCCTGTATATCAATGACGTGGTTGACTAGATCTTTGATATGGTCATCAGGAGTCATGGCCTTATCAGAGGAGAGTAGGGGGGCCCAGGAGCAACAGAGAGGTTGCCTCCCACCCATATAGCATAGCAAAGGGGGAGTACCCAGTGACACAATGTTTGCTAAGGCGGTAAGCAAAGAGAGCAGCAGGTAAGTATAGATCCCAGTTTGCAGTGTCAGAGTAAGTGAGTTTCCTCATGATAGAAACCAGGGTCAAATTAGAACGCTCAACTGTCCCATTGGTAGAAGGATTATAGGGGGCAGAGAAAGACTGGTGAGATCCCAAGGCCTCAATCACAGAGGTTACCAACTTGGCGTTGAAGTTAGTCCCATTGTCAGATAACAACACTTGAGGGAAGCCATGGCAGTAGAACACATCTTGCAACAGGAAGGCGACAGTTGTCTTGGTGGTGATATCTTTAGTGGGGAAGCTTCTACCCACTTGCTAAAATGATCAACAGCAATTAGGATAAAGCAGCAACCAGAGCGGGAGCAGGAGAGAGGCCTTACAGCGTCAATGCTGACAGTGTGAAATGCATGTTAAGGGGGAACTAGCTTGAACTTGTAAAAGGCAGCTTGAGGTTGCTGGAGCTGGCAGTTGTGGCAACTAGCTATGACGTCTGGAATCAGCAGACAAAGTTTTTCCCAGAAATAGTTTTTCTGGATTCAGTTATAGGTCTTGGCAATGCCTCCATGCCTGGTCTCTTTATGAGCTTGAAGCACCAGCAAAAGGCAAAGGCTAGGCTGTACATAAGGCAGGTATTGGTCTCACACTTTTTTGAAGAGCTGGTTATCACAAATGAGCGTGTTCTTGGATAGTTTGAACAGGGAAAGTCAAACTTCTTCTGTCTTGCTCTCCCAAGAGGAAGGATATCTAATTAATTCATACAGTCAATCAGCCTAGCAGGGTGTAGAGCAGAGATAGACATTCTGGGTAACCCATCAGCGTTCTGGTGTTGAATCCCAGGGCAGTGCAGCACAGTGAAGTTGTAACCCTGCAGGCAGAGAGCCCATCTAGCTAGCCAGCATTCTGGCTCATTAAACTGTTGTAACCACTTAAGCCAGGCGTGGTCAGCAACAACAGTGAAATGGGTGCCATACACATAATGGTGGAACTGTTTAACTGTATGCAACACAGTTGTTGCAACCAAGTTTCCAGACTTGCCCACCAATGTATCTTACAATACACAGGGGGCGCTTGATGAGTTGCCCCTTGATGTATCTAACAACATGGGTCAATCTTATGGCAATATCAAAAGGCGGGCACTTCATCCTAATTAGGAGTGGTACCAATTTGACCTGCTGATCTCTGCACAAGTTATTCCTTGGCTTCAAACCTTACATGGAACTTCCCACTATGCCACCCCCTTATGGCCTTGTGGCTTTCACCATTTGGTATATTAATCACTATATTCTACAATAGACATACCTTATTCTATTCATTCTTGTCCTTTTTATTGGACTGTTGTCTTCCCCAATTCAAATACTGAACTTTCATTGGTTCAGTTGCAACAGTGGTAGCAGCAGTTGGTTCATAAACTACCTAAAACAAAAATTCCCCCTAAGAAAGGACGGAGTACGGGGCGTATGGCTACTCCCCATCCCAAGACTTTCCTACTCATCCCCAAGGGGGACATCCCCAACGGGTACGTTATTTACCAAGACCAGCTAGTCCTCACAAGTGTGTATAATTGACTCTTCCTGGGACAGCGTAACTCCACCTCAGTCAGACCTCTCACAACGCATGCTCAATCTTCAGCTGAATCCTTTGCAGGAGGAGTCAAAGGGACCAACATTATCAGTTGGCTTCAATCCACAGAAACCCGCCTTTGTATCTGCCAAGTTCCCAAGCCCATGTGGGTTGCCACTGTGTCTGGCTGCCTCATGGGGCCTGCCGCTGTGTGATTCACTAACTAGGCCAGTCAGGAAATTGAAGTTACCTGGGCGGCATTTCAAGAAGCAGCAAAGTCCCGCTACAGCAAGATCTTCTTGTCCATTGTGGTGGGAACTCCCCTTCTATCAATCAAACAAACTGGATCTGTTCCTGAGTACCTTGCTGCTGCCCCCAAAGCTGTAACCAACGGAAATGCAATGCTACTCACCCTCTTCATCAATGGGTTAAAACCCCATATCTGTAAGTGGGTCCCTGTGGGTTGTTGTACTTTATCAATGACTGCTACAAAGCCATTGTGGAGGCCAACAATCAGGCCTCAATGGGCTTCTGTTGTACCAGCAATGCTCTGCCTCAACCCCGTGTAACACCTGGCAGCAGCCACAATCAACTGGGCTGCTGCCAGCCCTGTCAGCAGGAAAATGGGGCCAAACGTCCCTGTGAGGGGGAGCTCCAGTTAGTGTCGTAACTGTGCTGTTTTAGCAGAGTTACAAGGGGAAAATATTTGGAAACTAGATAATTATCTTTATTGAGAGATAGTGATTATATAGCTGTAGTGAATTAGTGGATAGTAGGACCAAGATTGGTGATCACACAGTTTGGATGGTGAAGGGGGTGGCTTGATCCTGATAATGAGTCAAGCGCCAAAAAGCAGCATCCACCGTGAGGCATCATTATTTGTTCATGTTGTTGGATTTGGTAACTCAAGTAGACTTGCTAGTCTGGCTTCAAGTAATTAATTAATTGGATTGCGGGTCACAAACCCGCTTGGTTGGAACCTTGCTAGCGGGTCAAGCCTGCAGTTTCTACACCCCCCGGCTGAAGGTCGGCCTCCTCTGGGGGCAGGTTGTCAGGGAGGTTGTTGGGAGCCCAAGCGCCATATTGGACTAGTTGTTGTTTGGTGGCAGGTAGGGCAGCTTCTTGCTGCTTATGTCTTGCTTTACAGGGCCGCAGGCAATCATGGTGTAGGGTCTTGTCTTGCTTACATTTTCCAAGCCCTTGCACAAGGTAAGTGTTATTGTTGTTTACCTTTAGGATGATTGCTGGCCCTACTTTTTTGGGTTGTAACTTGCTCTTGTCAACGTTCATGACCCACACTTCCCCCCTGACTTCATGTCTGTTGTGGATAGGGACAAAGGTCTTCTGCAAATGCTCCTCTTCTTTCTCCGCTTGTCCTTTATTTGCTTCTGTAAAATGGGGATCTGAACGTAGGGGAACCTTGCTTGGGATTTCCAGCTTGGGTCCTGTCAATGCTTGAATGATATTTGGCTGTGTGCTGTATACCAGTTCAAACAGGCTTTTCCCGGTGGATCTGTTCACTTGGGTTTGACACACAAGTAGCACAGTTAATAGCTGCTTATGCCAGTCCTCAGGTTTGCTGGCAGTGAGTTTGGCCAAGGCTTGCACGAGGCTACCATTTAGCCTCTCAACTTGCCTGTTGGCCTGTGGGTGGTATGGTGTTGTTATGGTGTGTTTGACCCCATTTTTCCGAGGTATACATTGGTGTTTTTGGAGGTTAGTTCTTTTCCTCCATTGATTATCAGGAGTTCTGGCTTTCCAAACTTGCTGATTATCTCCTTGCCAATGAATTGTTGTATGTTGTTGCCAGTGTGGAAATTTACTGCTTGGGCTATGGACCAGCGTGTTGCAAAGTCAATGGCAGTGATGATGTACTTCTTATTATTGTATTTCCTTGGCATTAGTCCAATGATATCAAGAGCCCATACTTTGAAGGGTAGTTGTGTGCGGATGGGAAGTACTGACTTTGGTGGGGTTTTGCTTTTGGCAAACTTCTTGCATACTTCATATTGCTCAAGCACTTTTTGGACATTGCAATACAAGGTTAGCCACCAGGTCTTATGCTTAAGGAACTCGTAGAGGTTTTGACTCTTGGTATGGCCAAGGACTTGGTGATAACGTGGAATAGTGTCCACTCTTTGGTGTGTGGGGATGTAGGGAATGGTTGTGCCATAAGACATTTTTCTGCTTAAGGTCCCATACACGTCAGCAAACAGGTGCTCATTCTTGATAAATTTTTCCTTTGTTATGTTGGTTGTGCCAGGGGGAAACTCTTTGTCCTTTGTTTATAATACTAAGAGGAGCCAGTCTGGGTCAAGCCCATTTTCCCCTCTGGAGGCACAGATATACAGGAAAAAAAAGGGCATCTGCCATGGAAAGTTTGGCTCCAGGTTTGTACTGGATAAGCATTTTGAATCTCTATAACAGTTTCATCCACTTGGCCTGTCTACAGGATAGGTTTGCTTGGGTCTTGAAGTAGATGAGTGACTTGTGGTCTGTCAAGGTGGTAAACTCCTCTTGGCGTTCCAGATAGCAGCGCCATTTGACTAGGCAATGTACAATTGCCAACACTTCCTTGTCCAGTATAGGGTAGCAGCATTTGATGTCTGTCAACTTGTGTGACTTGTAGGCCACAGGAAGGAAATCACCAGCGTCATTCTTAATTTGTAGCACTCCTCCTATAGATGTGTTGGAGGCGTCTGTTGTGTTCTGAGGCACAGCACAGACACACAACGGGTAATCCTAACCTTAGGATTGGATTTGAGCTAAGTCTTGGTTAGATGACAGTGAAGGCAATAGTGTTTACCTTGCAGCCCTGGATGAATAATTCTCTACTAGGCGTGGCTAGAGAGAGGCGCAGAAGTACAGAAGACACAAAGACAAAAATGTGAATAGAACTTAATTTTTATTGGTGAATATGAAATGGAATATATAGTGGTTAGGAATACCACAAAACACTACCAGGACGGTAGGATCACTTGCCACACGCATGAGTGGGGGGAGTGAGTTGCAAAGAGTCAGGAAACCAAACAATCATATTTCCTGAAAAGGAAGCCAGTTCATTTCAAGAGTCAAAAGCAAAACCAAGAGATCCGTCCTCAAAATGGCCCAAAAAAGGCAAAATCAAAACATGGTGAATGCTGTTATTAACAACATTGCCCCCCTCTAGATTGGCCTTTGGGGGTGATACTTGCGGAGGAACTTGGCAGTGTACGCAAGCAAAAGGGCGACCACTGGAAAGGAGCTTTACAGTGTACTCAGATCCTTGCTTGAAAGTCACCTCTAAAGAACCAATCCACAGGGAGTCCAGTTTGTGAGCGCGCCCACCCACACAGTGTTGATAGTATAGGACATGGTCACCAACATCAAACTCAGGCAAGAGGGAGCGCCCTGCATTGTCAGGAGAGAGCTCAAGCATCTTAGTCTTATAGGCAGAAGTGTAGGCAGTGTACTGTATATCAATGATGCAGTTGACTAAGTCTTTGATGTGGCTGTCAGGGTTCATGGCCTTATCAGAGGAGAGTAGGGGAACCCCCAAGAGCAACAGAGTGGTGGCTTCATGCACATACAACATGGCAAAGGGGGAGTACCCTGTGATCTTATGCTTGCTCAGACAATAAGCAAAGAGGGCAGCAGGTAAGTATAGATCCCAATTGGCAGCATCAGAGTAGGTGAGTTTTCTCATGATAGAAACCAGTGTCAAGTTGGCACACTTGAGAGCCCCATTAGTAGAAGGATTATAGGGGGCCAAGAAAGACTGGTGAGTTCCTAGAGCTTCAACAACAGAGGTTACAAGTTTGGCATTGAAGTTGGTCCCGTTGTCTGATAACAGCACTTGAGGACAGCCATGGCAGTAGAAAACATCCTGCAGCAGGAAGGCAGCGGTAGTCTAAGCAGTGATGTCTTTGGTAGGGCGAGCTTCTACCCACTTGCTGAAGTGGTCAACGGCAATCAGGATAAAGCAGCATCTGGAGCGTGAGCGGGGGAGAGGACCTACAGCGTCAATGCTGACAGTATGAAAGGCATGTTGAGGGGAGACCAATTTGAACTTGTGAGAAGCAGCTCAGGGCCTCTGGAGTTGGCAATCATGGCAACTAGCTATGAAATCTGGGATCAACAGGCAAAGATTCTCCCAGAAGTAATTCTTCTAAAGCCAGTCAAAGGTCTTGGCAATTCCTCCATGGCCAGTTTCTTTATGAGCTTGTGACACCAAGGAGAGGCAAAGACTGGGGCGCACGTATGGCAGGTATTGACCCTGCACCTTCTTGAAGAGTTGGTTGTCGCATATGAGGGTATCTTCAGACAATTTGGACAAGGCAAGTCACACCTCTTCTGTCTCACTTTCCCAGGAAGAAGGGTAGCCAATTAGCTTGTACAGGCGGTCTGGCTCAGCAGGATTTAGTGCAAGGATGGGCATTTGGGACAACCCATCAGTGTTCTGATGTTGAATCCTGGGGCAATGGAGCACAGTGAAATCATAACCTTCCAGGCGGAGAGCCCATCTGGCTAAGCGTCCTTCAGGCTCCTTAAGTTTATGTAACCATTTGAGCAAAGCGTGGTTGGTGACAACAGTGAAATGGGTACCATACACGTAGTGGCAGAATTTTTTGACTGAATGCAGCCCAGCAAGGTACTCCTTCTCTGTAACGCTATAATTCTTTTCATGCTTATTCAGCACACAGGAAGTATAGACTACAGGATGGACCACACCTTCATTGTTGAGCTGAGCCAAGATAGCCCCAATAGCAAGGTCACTACTATCAGTGTACAAGATGAATTCTTTATTGTAATTGGGGTACACTAAAATGGGTGCTTTTTTGAGTTTCTGCTTTAGAGTCTTGAAGGCTTGCTGTTGGCTGGTGGTCCATTTGAAAGGGACATTACACAATAGTTGGACCAGGGGTTTGCTAGTACCAGCAAAATCAGGGATGAATTGTCTATAGTAGCCCATCATGCCCAGAAAGACTTGTACTTCTCAGAGGTTGGTGGGCGGAAGCATTTTTTTGATGGCTTCAACCTTCTTGGTCATTGGACGCACTCCCGAGTGGGTTAATTCATGGCCCAGGAATTCAAGGCGCTCTTTGAAGAAAGCACACTTAGAGGGCTTTAACTTGAGGCCAGCTTCTTGGATCTTTATGAACACCTCTTTAAGATGGGCTAGGTGATCTGTGAAAGTTGCGCTGAAGACTGTAATATATCATCTAGGTAGACTAAGACACACGACAACTTCAAATCACACAGGATGGAATCCATGGCCCTCTGGAAAGTTGCTGGGGCAATACAGAGCCCTTGCAGCATGCAAGTAGGTTCAAACAATCATTCTGATGTGATGAGTGCAGCCTTCTGATGGTCTTCAGTAGAGAGGTCAACTTGCCAGTAGCCAGACGTCAAATCCATGGCAGAGAAACCCTAGAACCTCCAAGGTGTCAAAGGGCGTCATCAATGCGCGTTAAAGGATAGGAATATTTCTTGGTTAGAGAATTCAACCTTCAATAGTCCATCACAATCGGGTGCCCACCATCCTTTTTCTTTAAGATGAGCAGGGGGGAAGCCCAGGGACTTTGAGAGGGAGCTAGCAGTCCAGCATCCATGTCATGAATAACAGCATTCACCATGTTTTGATTTCGCCTTTATTGGGCCATTTTGAGGACAAATCTCTTGTTTTTGCGTTCAACTCTCAAAATGAACTGGCTTCTGCTTCAGGAAATATGATTGTTTGGTTTCCTGACTCTGCGCAACTCACTTGCCCCACTCATGCTTGTGGCAAGTGATCCTACTGTCCTGGTAGTGTTTTGTGGTATTCCTAACTACTATATATTCCATTTCACATTTACTAATAAAAATTAAGTTCTATTCACATTTTTGTCTTTGTGTCTTCTGTACTTCCGCGCCTCTCTCTAGCCACAACTAGTAGAGATTATTCATCCAGGGCTGCAAGGTAAACGCTATTGCCTTCCCTGTCATCTAACCAAGACTTAGTATGAATCCAATTTCTAAAGTTAGGATTCCCTGTTGTGTGTCTGTGCCGCGCCTCAGAACACGACAAAAATGGTGCTCACTACAGGGGCTGTAAGCCCCTTGGTTATCCCCTTGCATCTACATTTGAAGGTCCCTTGCCTCCGCCTATTTGGGAGTCAACCTCGCCTGAAATTACCAGCCCTCCTATTGAGGAAGACATTGCCAACTTGCCTATTGTCCCTACTGTACTGAACCTTGGGAATGGTCCCCGCCTAGCTGCTTACCCTATGGGTACCCCTGACTTGGAACAAGTCATGGCGGTAGCCCTTGTGATAGCTTGGGACGGGGCCATCCCTTGCCTTCAGTTACAGTTTAGCCGTGCCAAATACTATGAGTTATTGTGGCCCCTCAGTTTCCACAACACCTCCTCTCAGCTGCTGGCTCCGCTGATCATCTGCTGTCATCCTTTGTACAGCCTGCCTTGGCCCATCACCAGATGGTGTTGGGACTCCACATTCAAGAAATCTTGTCTCTACAAGCAGCTGTTACTCATCATTTGGACCATTTTGCTGCCTATCAACAATGGCTTCATTCCCTGTTCTCCCTGATATCTGACAATCAGTGTTATTTTGTTGCCTCTCAAACACGTTTAGTCAATTCCATCAAGCAAATACGCCAGTCCATCCCTGAGTACATTAGGGAGCAACTACATGAGTTTCACCAGTTAGAACAACCCTGGCGCACTCAAGTAGACTCCACCCTAAACGCTTATCTCTCCAATTTTGAGCGCCTAGTGCAACAGCTCAATGCATTCAGCGTCTATTCCTTTGAGCAATTGCAACAGGTAGCTGACCTTGCCGCCCAGGGTCTAAATGAGCTTGGTGCAGAATTTGATAAAGAAAGAGCTACCACTGCCGCTGCTACTGCCAAACTTCAGAGTCAGGTGAGTGAGCTATCCTCACTCAAACATGATGCTCTGCCTTCTCCTCCTGCTGATGATCTGGTGGACAGAGAGCAGAGAATCTGGGAAGCCATCCAGGAATTACGTGCTTCCACTTGTAGCCAAGGACGTCCTACTGAAATGCCTCAACCTGATCCCCAGGTTCTTGCGCTGACTGCTCAGGTTGCTGAACTACAGCAGGAAATTGCTGCTTTACGTGAAGAAGTGAAAGCCGCTGCTAGTCCACTGTCAGGGACCCACTTTGCAGGGAATAAACTTCCCAGCTGATGGGCCAAGGCCCTTACATTTAATCCTGCTATGACCAAACCAATAGGAACTGTGATCATTGCAAGATGCCCAAGTTGTCCTAGATAGGCAAACCTTTCAAACATAGAACTGAATCACCCTAGCAGATAGTAGCCCACCAAATACGTCAAGAGGTAAAAGGAGGCGTAAGGTCTAACCAGAGTAGGTTCAGTGGGTGGGGGAGCAAATGAACAACTATAGTGAAATTTACGTCCCCAATGTCCAGAAGGATATTTGAACCATCCATTGGCAAGGGATTCCTTCTGGTGGGAATCATCTGGGGAGGAATTATACCAGTCTGTTGTTGGAGTTGGGCTTTCCAAGGTGAACACCTTGGACAAGAAGTAGGCTAGAAACCAAGATAGGAAGAGAATACCTCTCATGGCTTCAGAAAAGGAGTGTTATCAAAAGTGGATGAGTAGCTAGAAGAGTAATAGTCTTTATTGTTGGAACAATTGGAAAGAATAAAAGGGTGAGCAACTAAATAGCCTTAAAATCAGGGCTGAGGTATTTGAGTGGAGTTTGAGGGAAATAAGAGAGGATTTTCATGAGTTTATCATGTCAAGCTTACCAATCTCAGATATTGGGTGCAATGGTTCTCAATAATAAACATTATAAGTTGGTTGCATAAGAAAAGCCACACAGATCTTGTAATATACAAGCTAGTTAAGCGGAGTAAGAGAGGAAGATTCAATATGATCAAGCACAGTGCTATGCCTAAAGGCAGAGAAAGCGGGTTTAAATTGGTTCAAAAGGCTAAGATTAGCCAATCAAAAGCTGAACGGTAAGTGACGTAAACCCGCTTAATATTAACCTTCTTGATCTCAACAGGCTTTTTGAAAGCAAAAATCAATGAATTGAATACTCATAAATGGGTAAATCAATGTTTAGTGATGATCCAATACTAATGATACATTCTTTAGAAGAGTTCAGGGTTCAAATCCGGTCTTCCAAGCTCCTGAGGTCAACTGTATCATTGTGCAGTGTGTTGTTTAAACTGTGTGCCTTTAAATCATTTGAGTCTTTGTTCTGATGCTGGCTGATAAACTTGTTGTTGTCATATGTGTAAATAAGATTCAAGTAGTCAGGGAAAGAATCCCTGACATCCACGCGGGGTTAACAAGGAAGATGGATGTTGTCCTGGTTTAGAAGGGGCTCCTCAAATCCACTGTGCTAGGGAGTTGATTGCCCTAGCTAATGAGGTGGACCATTTGAAACAAGACCAGACTGACTTGGACAGAGATGTACAGGAGATAAATGAGCTAATTGATTTGGTAAACAACAGGTTTGCCCCTTGCCTATCAGTGGGGCTCCTTACTTTGCAACTGGCTGAACTCTCCACGGTTGTCACTACCCAAGGACAACGCCTAGATGTTACTGAACAACAGACCGCTCTAGCCAACACTACAGGTGCCAGAACTACCAAGACTCTGACAACCCTTGAAGAAAGTGTTTGACAACTATGGGCTAGACAACCCCCCTCCAAATCTGAAGCTGAATTCTCCCCGCGCATAAATGTACTCAATAGCAACAATGGTGGTCCAACTCCTGAGGCACACTTCAAGCCTACTTTTAAGCAAGTGTTTGATCCTAAAACCTCAACTATTTCAGCCTTCTTAACTATTTACAAGACTGCTATGAGACAAGCATCAGATGAAGTTAAGAAAGAACATATTCTGACTTTCCTACACCCAACCTGTCAAGAGGTATTTGTACCTGAGCTGCCCTCCATCAAGATGTGGGAGGACATGAAACAGCTCTTGATTGACAGGTTTGGTGGTGATCTTAGCCTGGAGGTGAAAAAGGATGCTTTCATGCACATATCCTTCAAGCCCAAGGAGACATTAGCTGAATTTGCCAACAGATTTTACATGGAGGGGTAACAGTTAATAACAAGTAGACTATTGACGGCGCATGAAGCATATATGGCCTGCGCCCAGGCCCTCAAGGTGAATCAACTCCTATGCTTCCATTTCAAGGCCCACAAGGCTATGCTGTCCTCCATGAAAAGTATAAAACCACTGCTCCAAGATATGCATCTTACCCATTCTGGGGCAGTCATTTGGGAAAGTTGTGCCACTTCTAACTCTGGCTCCTCTTCTTGCGGCCCTTGTATCCTCACTATGAACTCCCAAAATCCTCCTCAACGTCAAGGTTGCCACAACTGTGGTCAGATAGGACACCACTCTTGCGTCTGCACCAATCTGCGGGTTGAAGGAGCTGATCCCAAGAATCAGTTGGGAAAAGAACAGTCAACCTAGAGGCAGAGACGCTCTTGGTTGACAATTCTTCCCAGTCTCCTCCTACACCTCCTCCTGCTACAGACTCTGAGCCTGCTGATGATGAAGCACCTCCTATCCTCCTCCTGTTCCATGACATTTCTGACAATTCTGATGTGGATGAATTGATGTTGAAGACCATGATGCATACAGGTATTCTGTTCTTGCTGTCCCTGAGACTATTGCTGTTCCCTACAAGCTACAATCTGGGAAGACTACAACTACCACCAAGCCCTCGTCTGAGGCCAAAGCAGTTGTCTCCCGCCCCTATCTTACTCAGGCAAAGTGGTCCCTTGTATTAGTGGAATCATCAGAGGAAGCCACTGAAGTTGCAGACAACGTTTTCAAGAATGTATCTGTCTCACTCCCTCTCCAAACTGTATACAAGGAGTTTCTGGGACTACAATGCATGATTGAGAAATGGGACAAGGAACTAGCTGAGAAACAGGATATCTTGGCTGTTCTGCCACCCTTTGGATGCACCACCACCTGAGTAGAGATATCTATCCAGAAGGTCAAGATCAAAGCCGTCCTGGACACCAGTTCTCCTGTCAACATTGTTTCTTCTAAACTGATGAAGAAACTTAAGCTGGCCCCTGATCTCAACTACCATCAATCCTATGGCACCGCTGGTCTCTCCATGACTTGCACCATTGGTGCGTACTCTGCCTTGCCAATGCAATTTGGTAAACTCCTGTTGGCTGCGCCGGCTGTTGTTCTATAAAATGAGAGCTATGACCTTTTAGTTGGTACCCAGTTCCTTTGGGAGTATAATGGGATCATCAACCTAAAGGATGGTTATCTTTCTATCCTAGGGTACAAAGCCCCTCTGATCTTTGAAGAGCCAATCAAAGTTCCTGGTAAACGTTTGAAGACATGTACTTTGGAGTACCCCATTGGAGTTTTCACCAAGAAATACCAAACCCATTCCACCAACATGAAGTGTCCTCCCATGGCTTGTCCTGCAACTGAGGGAATCCCTCTCATGGCCACGTCTGCTATCATCATCCCCCCAGGCTCTCAGGCTATCCTAGACTCCCAGATATCATATGAACTACCTGAACGGATTTCTTAGAGCTGTACTCCCCTCCTTTGCTGGGGCGTAACAAGCCTTACCTTTGTCCTGGAATTATGGACGTTTCCCACAAGGATCCTGTTCAATTACTAGTTGCCAACCTTACTGCGCTTCCTATGACTGTATCCAGAGGACAGGTCATTGGTTATGGAAAGTTTTTAAATGTTCCTGACATCTTGTCTCTTTATTCTTTTGGAACGTTTCAAGACTTTAACCTACCCAAAGACGAGCCTCAAGTCCTATCTCTGTTCACTGCCCAAGACTTCCCTCAGTTGTCCCCGGTACAACAGAAAGAAATGCTTGATTTACTAGACCAGTTCTCAGACATCTTTGCTAAAGATAGTACTGATTATGGGCTAGCCAAAGGTGTGATTCATCAGATTGATACAGGAGATGCTCCCCCCTTTTGTGCCAAGCCATAACGCTGCAGTCAAGTGGAAGATGTGCAGGTTTCTAAGGAGCTCAAACAACTGCTGGATGCTGGACTGCTAGCTCCCTCTCAAAGTCCCTGGGCTTCCCCTCTGCTCATCTTAAAGAAAAAGGATGGTGGACACCAGATTGTGATGGACTATTGAAGGTTGAATTCTCTAACCAAGAAAGATTCCTATCCCTTACTGTGCATTGATGACGCCCTTTGACGCCTTGGAGGTTCTAGGTTTTTCTCTGCCATGGATTTGGCGTCTGGCTACTGGCAAGTTGACCTCTTTCCTTAAGACCGTCAGAAGGCTTCACTCATCACATCAGAAGGATTGTTTGAGCCTACTTGCATGCCGCAAGGCCTCTGTAATGCCCCGGCAACTTTCCAGAGGGCCATGGACTCCATCCTGCGTGACTTGAAGTTGTTGTGTGTCTTAGTCTACCTAGATGATATAGCAGTCTTCAGTGCAACTTTCACTGATCACCTAGCCCATCTTAAAGAGGTGTTCATAAAGATCCAAGAAGCTGGTCTCAAGCTAAAGCCCTCTAAGTGTGCTTTCTTCAAAGAGCGCCTTGAATTCCTGGGCCATGAAGTAACCCAAACAGAAATACATCCAATGACCAAGAAGGTTGAAGCCATCAAAAAAATGCTTCCGTCCACCAACCTCCAAGAAGTACAAGTATTTCTGGGCATGATGGGTTACTATAGACAATTCATTCCTGATTTTGCTGATACTAGCAAACCCCTGGTCTAGCTATTGTGTAATGTCCCTTTCAAATGGACCGCCAGCCAACAGCAAGCCTTCAAGACTCTAAAGCAGAAACTCTAAGGAGCACCCATTTTAGTGTACCCTGATTACAATAAGGAATTCATCTTGTACACTGATGCTAGTGATCTTGCTATAGGGGCTATCTTGGCTCAGCTTGACAATGAAGGTGTGGTCCATCCTGTAGTCTATACTTCCTGTGTGCTGAATAAGCATGAAAAGGATTATAGCGTTACAGAGAAGGAGTACCTTGCTGTGCTGCATGCAGTCAAACAATTCTGCCACTATGTGTATGGTACCCATTTCACTGTTGTCACTGACCATGCTTTGCTCAAATGGTTACAACAACTTAAGAAGCCTGAAGAACGCTTAGCCAGATGGGCTCTCCGCCTGCAAGGCTATGATTTCACTGTGCTCCAAAGCCCTGGGATTCAACATCAGAACGCTGATGGGTTATCCTGAATGCCCATCCTTGCCCTATATCCTGCTGAGGCAGACCTCCTGTATGAGATAATTGGCTACCCTTCTTCCTGGGAAAGTGAGACAGAAGAGGTTTGACTTGCCTTGTCCAAATTGTCTGAAGATACCCTCATATGCGACAACCAACTCTTCAAGAAGGTGCGGGGTCAATACCTGCCATACGTGCGCCCCAGTCTTTGCCTCTCCTTGGTGTCACAAGCTCATAAAGAAACTGGCCATGGAGGAATTGCCAAGACCTTTGACTGGCTTTAGAAGAATTACTTCTGGGAGAATTTTGCCTGTTGATCCCAGATATCATAGCTAGTTGCCATGACTGCCAACTCCAGAGGCCCCGAGCTGCTTCTCACAAGTTCAAATTGGTCTCCCCTCAATATGCCTTTCACACTGTCAGCATTGACGCTGTAGGTCCTCTCCCCTGCTCACGCTCCAGATGTTGCTTTATCCTGATTGCCGTTGACCACTTCAGCAAGTGGGTAGAAGCTCGCCCTACCAAAGACATCACTGCTTAGACTACCGCTGCCTTTCTGCTGCAGGATGTTTTCTACCGCCATGGCTGTCCTCAAGTGCTGTTATCAGACAACGGGACCAACTTCAATGCCAAACTTGTAACCTCTGTTGTTGAAGCTCTAGGAACTCACCAGTCTTTCTTGGCCCCCTATAATCCTTCTACTAATGGGGCTCTCAAGTGTGCCAACTTGACACTGGTTTCTATCATGAGAAAACTCACCTATTCTGATGCTGCCAATTGGGATCTATACTTACCTGCTGCCCTCTTTGCTTATTGTCTGAGCAAGCATCAGATCACAGGGTACTCCCCCTTTGCCATGTTGTATGTGCATGAAGCCACCACTCTGTTGCTCTTGGGGGTTCCCCTACTCTCCTCTGATAAGGCCATGAACCCTGACAGCCACATCAAAGACTTAGTCAACTGCATCATTGATATACAGTACACTGCCTACACTTCTGCCTATAAGACTAAGATGCTTGAGCTCTCTCCTGACAATGCAGGGCGCTCCCTCTTGCCTGAGTTTGCTGTTGGTGACCATGTCCTATACTATCAACACTGTGTGGGTGGGCGCGCGCACAAACTAGACTCCCTATGGATTGGTCTTTTAGAGGTGACTTTCAAACAAGGGTCTGAGTACACTGTAAAGCTCCTCTCCAGTGATTGCCCTTTTGCCTGTGTACACGCCAAGTTCCTCCGCAAGTATCACCCCCCCAAAGGCCAATCTAGAGGGGGGCAATGTTGTTAATAACAGCATTCACCATGTTTTGATTTTGCCTTTTTTGGGCCATTTTGAGGACAAATCTCTTGGTTTCGCTTTTGACTCTCAAAATGAACTGGCTTCTGCTTCAGGAAATATGATTGTTTGGTTTCCTGACTCTGCGCAACTCACTCACCCCACTCATGCTTGTGGCAAGTGATCCTACTGTCCTGGTAGTGTTTTGTGGTATTCCTAACCACTATATATTCCATTTTACATTCACCAATAAAAATTAAGTTCTATTCACATTTTTGTCTCTGTGCCTTCTGTACTTCCGCGCCTCTCTCTAGCCACGCCTAGTAGAGATTATTCATCCAGGGCTGCAAGGTAAACGCTATTGCCTTCCCTGTCATCTAACCAAGACTTAGTATGAATCCAATTTCTAAAGTTAGGATTCCCTGTTGTGTGTCTGTGCTGCGCCTCAGAACACAACAGGAACAGACAGGACTGTCTGGACCTTGCTCTTTCTATCAGAAAAATGGTAGGCGGCAGGTATACACCAGGGTTTCCTAAGTCCACAATAGGAGAAGAAAGGGATAGCACTTGTGGTCCGGCCTGGGACACTAGCCTGGTAGGGACGCTAGTATAGCAGGGGGGACCTTCCTGTCACCTTTGGTCTCTGAAACAGGAATAGCAGGGGCTTCCATAGGAAGAACCTGGTTAAAGGACACTATCTAAACAATAGAAATGTCTAGCCAAGTGCAAAGTGCAATATATCAAGAGGTAAAAGTGGGGCAAAAGGTCTTGTTTATTGTGAATGATGAGGACTTATATATGTATACACCATAGTGTGAATGACTACATAGGGTTCATTTATGCAGGTAACATAGGCCTGAAATAGAACATCATGCCTTGTTTTTCTAGCACCATACATCCCCCCACAAGAATAGACTTATATTCTAACTAGGGCACTGATCCAGAAAATAATGTCAACATAGTTAAGGAGAGAGTGATTTGTAACAGAACCAATTTTTTTGGGGAGCATCATAAGATAGAGGCATTAGGTGATGTTCTTGGGTAGGTAGCAGGTAGGTAGGTAGACACCTTAGGTAGGAATCAGATGTAGATACCATAGAAAATCTAGGTAGGCATAACTTAGGTAGCTATCATACATAGGTATCCTAGGTGGGTAGCTTACATAGGTACCTTAGGTAAATGCCTTAGGTAGGTAACTTAGGTAAGCACAGTTTACTGACCAAGGTATACATTTACAAAGACCTGTGGGTTTTCTTCAAGGTAGTAACGTAGTAGTCCTCATCCTATCAAGGAGCAAAAATGCAACAACCAACATAGAAGTAGGGCAGTAAATGTTGAAGCCACCTATCTTTTTGACACCTCAAAGGAAACAAAAAGAAAGAGCAGAAAAAGCACTTAATTCTGCAGTTTATGAAGGAGAACACCTTCCTCAGAAGAGAGAATCAGAAGAATAAAGAGCTGGTGGATGAGGCTAATAAGATCTTCTCTGTTGTACAAGGTTGGCAAGCACTAGGCACCAGAAGAGGCCCTGTCACTAACAGAGCCATAAATGGAGGCGCCCAAGAAAATTGCCTGACCTGATGGATGAGGTGGTCTTGGAGCCAACAGATAAGACTGGCACCAATAAAGAAGATAGGACAGAAAATCATGAGCAGTCTCCAACTGGAACTTTGGGGGGAGACCATACATCCATTTTCTTGACACCTTGAGGGGAACAACAGGAGGGAACAAGAAGAGTACTTAGCCCTGCAACCACCAGTGACTGGGAGGTGGTTGCCAACCAAGCAGGAAAATAAGGCAACCAACCAGAGAAAAACAGTCATCAACCAGCAGAAAGCAAAAACCATCCACTAGCAGAAAACAGAAGCCACCCACCAGCATCTATAGATTCTTGGGTGTACTTAAAAATATCCCAATTGAATCATAATGGTTTGAGGAGAAATTATTGTCATCAGCTTAGCAAGGAGCAGCAAATTCAACTGGAAAGGTTAAGATTAATAAGCCCAGCGTCTATATTCCAACTGAACAGTCATTTTTATTGAAGGGTGCACCAACAAAATTGAGTCCACATGGTAGATACATCAAGTACGCTGGCTAATCAATCAGCTATGCAATCATTCAAACTTAGTTGAAAAGCAGCAAGTGGTTCACATGATATGGTTGAAAGTTATGTCATTGATTGGCAAGGGAAAGCAAAGTTAAAACTTGAAGTTTGAGTTTCAACTGAACCAACAACTAAGTGAATTAAATCCTGTTACAGCCAAGCTATAATCATCATTATATCCATTATACTGTTTAAAACGTCTTTGATTTAACAGACCAATTATAAGAAAGAGAGGCCACAAGCTAAACCAACAAAAGATAACACAAGAAAGTACAGAGGCAGCAAGGAAGACACCAGATCATAAAGGGAAAACAACCAAACTGGAAACCAATGGGGCCAACCAGGAGAAACAGAACAGAACAACCCGTCAGGGGGAACATAGCCAGCCACAGAAAGCAAGCAAGGCGCTGCTACGCAACAAATCAATCTGCTCCCAACAAGCTGATCAAATGTTACATAGTAACACATTGTAACAATCTGCTTAGGTGAGGCAGATTGTTGTGCAGCCTTGCTATGCAACAAATTAATCAATCAATCTGTTGCGTAGCAAACAGCAATACACAGCATACTGGCTGTTGGTGTGGCATAAGCTACTTAAGTAGCCCTCATGTGACCGTACTACAGTCACTGTCAAGTATTTAGCCAAATAAATGCTCCAAAATATAAAGATTTATGTTTTTGCTGTTGAAACTGCAGGCTCAACCCGCCAGCAAGGTTCCAACCAAGTGGGTTTGTGACCCGCAATCTGATTATCTGGTCACCCAAAGCCAGACTAGGAAGTCAACTCAAATTACCAAATCCAACAACATGAACAGATGAAGATCCTTCACGGTGGATATCTTGATTTGGCTCTTGACTCATTATAAGGATCAAGCCACCCCCTTCTTCCATCTAACTGTGTGATCACCAATCTTGTTCCTACTATCATTGATTCACATGAGCTATATAATCACTATCTCCCAATAAAGATTATTATCTAGTTTCTAAATATGTTTCCCCATGTAACTCTGCTAAAACAGCACAGTTACAACACTCCCCCTCTCCAGAAGAGGAGCCTTCTGAAGAGGAACCTACCCCCAGCCCCTCCAAGAGCTCAACTGGGCACAAGTTTGTCTACAGCCATGCAGATGAAGAGGAGACACCTCCCCACATCTCAGAAGAAGAACATGAAGACATGTACAACTCTGGAGATGCTACACCAACTGAGGATGGCCTTGAGACCTGGGATATCCTTAAATTCTATAATATATGCAACTATGAAGAGGAGTTCCAACTACCAGATATTCTGCCTGTCTCCTTCCCAATAATGTCCTCCAAGGGCAATGCTGGGTTCTACCATGATGATTTTATGTTTAATTGTAATGATGAGCAGAAGAACTTGGTGCTTCATCATTACAAGTGTGAGGGGCCTGCCTGCCCCGCCTGTCTGACTACAACTGGGTTTACCCAGTTTAAGAAGCTGAACAATCAGCACACCTGCCTGGAACCAACTGGGGTATATCAGCGCCTAATAAAGTGGTACCTGCTCCAGAGGCAGCCTTTTAACAGGGGCCTTACCTCCCAGGAGATAGTCACTAGGGCTATTCACAACTTGACCAGTTTCCAAAAGATGGCTGTTGGAACTTTTGGATCCCTTCAGAAGTATGTCAGTGATAATTGCCAGAAGTCTGACAATGTGGGCAGATCTGCCACCTCCCTCCTGGAACTGGATATACCAAATGAGCTCATAGTCACCTCCAAGGATGAACAGTTTCTCCTTAATGACAATGGGCCAGATGAGCATAAAAAACCATCTGCTATGCCACCCAGGAGAACCTTAAGAGATTGATGACAGCTGATATCTGGTTGGCTGATGGGACCTTCTCATCATGCCCTAAGATCTTTTCCCAGCTTTGGTGCATATATGGGAAGTATGGTGATAAGGTTTTACCAATGGTTTACTTTCTGATGTCAGGACTAAATGAGGATGACTATACCCATGCCTTGGAGATTCTAAAGGGGAAGCTGGAGCTCCTTCCCCCTACTGATGCCCCCACTTCTACCCCCAAGAGGAAGAAGTCTAAAACCCCAAGCCAACCTGGTGATGAGGAAACATCAGAGCATTACCATACCCATCTCCTTGTTTACTTTGAGCCTTCTCAAGCCAACGCCTTTAAAAAGGTATTTAAGAGCAAGCCTCATGGTTGCTTCTTTCACTTCAGAAAATTCCTCAGAAGAAAGCTGCAGAGCTTTACTGAGCTCAACAGACTGGTTACTAGATCCACTTCCCAGGAGCCCAAGGTGGCCTTCAACTCCTTTTCTGCCATTGCCTTGGTGAGAAAGGAAGACTCTAGCAAGATCTATGAGGCATTCAAGAATACCAAGTATATGGAGGACAATGCAGCTGTCTTTGCTCCATTTATTGATTACTTTGAACGCCAATGGATTGGAAAACTTGAAACCAGACGCCATGGAAGAAAGAAAAACAAGATTGAATGGAACCAGTTCAAGTTTGTTAAAAATAAGACCATGAAGACTACTTCCTCCCTGGAAAGCTGGCACAACAATTTTTCCAACTGTGTTGGGGTGAAGAAACCCAAGTTTAATGTACTGATCAACAAGCTCAAAGTTGAACAAGCAACCAATGAAACTCTTTACCAGGAGTTTTTAGATGGACACCAAAGTGTTTCCCAGAGCAGCAAGGATCTCAACAGCTTTGATATAGTCATAAAAAACTCCCTCCTTCCTTAAAACTCCTCCAACTGACTTCTCATCTTGAGAACATTGCAAAAGTTCTTTAATAATTCAAATAAAATCTTGCATTGCTTTTACTTTCCTTTAATTTTATGTTTGACAATAAAGATCTTACCATGCAAATACATTTTAAAGCAGTTTTTTGTGTTGTTTTGTATTTTATATTAAATTGAATACAGTTACATATAACTTTTAGTCTAATTTTTCTTTTGAAACCAAAATAAACTTTCTTTAAAAAACAGCAAATTCAAGCATATTTTTATTATCTAGCATATACTTTTTATTGCAGAAATAAATTTTTTGGGGTCTTTTTAGTCTATAAAAAGTTAAAAAAAATAGTTTTATATTAAGAACTGTATTTTATTTGACTTTGAAGGTAACCTCTGGAAAATCTATTTTTGCACTTTGATCTTTGGTATTTTCGTTTTTTGCACCCTACATAGTGTTTCAATTTTTGCACTCTTTGGGGGTCCCATTTTTGATTTCTGCACTTTCAACCTTAGGAACTTTGACCTTAGGCACTTGCCCAAACTATAAGCCTACCTTCAAACAGATATTTGATCCAAAGACTTCTACCATTGCTGCTTTTCTGACCATTTACAAAACTGCAATGTGAAGGGCTACCAATGAGCTCAAGAAGGAATACATCCTTACCTGCCTCCATCCCACTTACCATGAAGTTGTGGTCCCTGAGCTCCCTTTCATTGTCACTTGGGAGGATATGAAATGCCTCCTTATTGAGGAGTTTGAAGGGGATCTCAGCTTGGAGGTCAAGAAGGATGCATTTATGCACATTGCTTTCAAACCCAAGGAAACCCTGGCTGAGATCTCAGATTGTTTCTACATTGAAGGCCAAAAGTCAATTACTAGTTGACAGTTAACTCCCCAGGAAGCCTACACAGCTTGTTCAAACGCTTTGAAGGTGAACCAGCTTCTATGCCTACACTTTAAGGCACACAAGGCTTCACTCACTTCCATGAAGAGTATTAAGACGCTCCTATAAGACATGCATTTAACACATGGAGGTAAGGTGGTACGTGAAAATAAAGCCAGTAATTCTGGGACTACCTCTTGTACGCCATGCATTATGACTCTGGGTACTAGTGGACAGGCTAAGAGGCAAGGCTGCTATAACTGTGGCCATATTGGGCACCACTTGCGCACTTGCACTAATCCTTGAGTGGAAGGTTGTGATCCCAAGGAACAGGCAGGGAAAGGGAGGTCAGCTTAGAATCAGAGACACTCTCTGATGACCAATCTCCCCTGTCTCCCCCTGATCCTATATCTGATAAGAAAACTCCCTCTTCCTCTGGTCCAACTATCCTTCATCTATTTCATAATCTCTCTAGTGATTCAGAGCCCAAAGATTCTGATAGTGACAACTCTGATAGTTATGGCTATTCTGTCCTAGCTGTTCCAGAAACATTCTCTGTACCATACAAGCTTTGCTCTGGGAAGACTACCACCACTTTCTGAATACCTACAAGCAAAGCTAAGTCCATGGTGGCTCACCCTTACCTAGCTCAAGCCCACCAACCTCCTGTCTTGGTTGACTCCTCTGAGGAAGCAGCCAAGCTAGCCAAAGATCTTTTCCACAATGTAACTGTATCTCTCCCACTACAGACTGTATTTAAAGAATTTACTGTGTTACAGTGCATGCTAGCTAAATGGGAAAAGGAGCTGGAGGCTGCGCAAGACGTGTTGGCAGTTCTGCCTCCCTTTGGGAAAGATACCACCCGCGTGGAAGTATCAATCCAAAAGGTTAAGATCAAAGCCATCTTAGACATGGGTTCTCCAGTCAACGTAGTATCTTTCAAACTAATAAAGAAACTTAAGTTGGCCCCTGACCTCAACTACACACAGTCATATGGCACAGCTGACATGGCTCAAACTTGAGCCATAGGTGCCTACTCTTCTCTACCCATGAGGTTTGGGAAACTCCTTATTGCTTCTCCTGCTGTGGTCCTCAAGAACAAAAGCTATGACCTCTTGGTTGGTACTCAATTCCTCTGAGAATATAATGGTATTGTAAACTTACAAGATGGATATATTTTGCTCTTGGGATATGAGGTTCCTTTGATTTTTGAGGAACCTCCGCGCCTCCCAGGAAAACGTCTTACAACTTGTGTGCTTGAGTACCCTACAGGTATCTTCTCTCTCAAGTATAGGACTCACTCCACCAACATGTGTACCCCTCCTCCTTCCTGCCCTGCAGAAGAAGGGGTACCTCTGCTAGCTCCTGCAGCTATAACTATCCCCCTGGGTTCTCAGGTGGTGATTGATTCCCAGATTTCTTATGAGCTACCTGAAAAGTCCTTCTTGGAACTTTACTCACTGGAATCCTTAAGTTGTACCAAGCCTTGCCTGTACCCTGGAATTTTAGACAAAACCCACAAAGAGCCTGTACAATTACTGCTTGCCAACTTGACGGCCCTGCCCATGCAGGTGACCAGAGGCCAGGTTGTAGGTCATGGTTGTATACTGGGAGCAGAGCAAGTGTCCTCCCTCTACCCCTTCAGAACTTTCAGTCATTTCAATCTACCTGAAGACAACCCTCAAGTTCTTTTCTTGTTCACTGCTGCTGATTTCCCCAACTGTCCCCCGTTTAACAAAAAGACGTGTTGGACCTGCTTGATCAGTTCAGCAATATTTTTGCCTCTGGACCTACAGACTATGGCCTAGATAAAGGAGTCATCCATCAGATTAATACTGGGGATGTACCTCCTTTTTGTGCTAAACCATAACGCCGTAGTAGAGTGGAGGATGCTCAGGTGTCTAAGGAACTCAAGCAACTTCTGGACGCTGGGCTACTGGCTCCTTCCCAAAGTCTGTGGGCTTCCCTGTTACTGATTCTCAAGAAGAAGGATGATGGACACTGCATTGTAATAGATTATTGCCGCCTGAACTCTCTCACTAAGAAAGACTTGTACCCCTTGCCCAGAATTGACAATGCTCTCAGATGGCTGGGTGGCTCCAAGTTTTTCTCTGCCATGGATTTAGCTTTGGGGTACTGGCAGGTTGAATTATCACCCAAAGATCAAGAAAAGGCTGTGCTTATTACCTCAGAAGGCCTCTTTGAACCCACTTGCATGCCCCAGGGACTCTGCAATGCCCCTGCCATATTTTAACAGGCTATGGACTCCATCCTAAAAGTTCTAAAGCTCTCTTGTGTCATTGTATAGCTTGATGATTCACCGTATTCAGTGCTACCTTTACAACCACTTGGACCACCTCAAGGCTGTCTTCACCAAGATCTGTGAAGCTGGTTTGAAGCTCAACCCCTTCAAGTGCTCCTTCTTCAAGGAACGTCTTGAGTTCCTAGGCCATGAAGTCACTCAAACAGGAATCTGCCCCATGAAAAAAAGGTGGAGGCCATTGACAAAATGCTACCTCCCACAAACCTTTGTGAGGTTCAAGTATTTCTTGGTATGATGGGCTACTACCGACAGTTCATCCCTGACTTTGCTGAACTGAGCAAATCCCTTGTCCAACTGCTTTGCAACGTCCCCTTTGAATGGACTGACAGTCAACAACAAGCATTCAAAGCACTAAAGGCCAAGCTCAAGGAGGCTCCTATATTAGTATATCCTTATTATGATAAAGAATTCATCTTTTATACTGACGCTAGTGGAGTAGCTGTGGGTTCCATCCTTGCCCAACTCAACAATGAAGGTATGGATTGACCTGTAGCCTACTCATCAAGGGTCCTCAATAAGCACAAAAAGAACTACAGCGTCACTGAGAAAGAATGTTTGGTGGTGCTACATGCAGTGAAGCAATTTCAATATTACATTTATGGGACCCACTTCACGGTGATCACAGATCACTCCTCCCTCAAATGGCTGCAATAACTAAAGGAGCCTGAAGGTTGACTAGCGTGTTGGGCTCTGTGCCTATAAGGGTACAATTTCACTATGATATACTGTCCTGGGGTCCAACACCAGAACGCTGATGACTTTTCAAGGATGCCAATACTAGCTATTCACCCCGCTGACGCTAATTGCCTATATAAATTAATAGGGTACCCTGACTCTTTGACCACTGAGCCAGAAGACATTTGCCTGGCGCTACAAACCTTATCCAAGGACACTGTAATTTGAGATAAGCAGCTCTTCAAAAAGGTTAACAATGCCTAACTACCCTATGTTTGCCCTAGCATGAGAATAGCCATCATCCTCCAAGCTCACATTGACACTGGCCATGGAGGCATAGCCAAGATGCATGACTGGTTGTGCAAGAACTTCTATTGGGAAATCATGTGCCTCCTGATCCCTGATGTCCTTGCCTCTTGTCATTCCTGTCAGCTCCAACGCACTTGCCCTTCCCAACACCAGTTCAAACTCATCCCCCCAAAGCATGCCTTCCACACAGTGAGTATTGATGCTGTTGGGCCTTTCCCTTGGTCTAGGACAGGGTGTTGGTTTATTTTGGTTGCTGTAGACCACTTTAGCAAGTGGATTGAAGCCAGGGCAACAAAAAAAATAAAAGCTAGGACCACGGCTACTTTCTTGCTGCAAGTCATTTTCTATTGACACGGCTGCCCTCAAGTCCTGCTCTTTGATAATGGTACCAACTTTAATGCTCGCCTCATTTCCTCTATTTTCAAAGCTATGGGGACTCACCAGCTGTTCTCTGCGCCATATAATCCCTCAACCAATGGAATTGTCAAACAAGCAAACTCTACCCTGGTATCCATCATGAGAAAACTCATGTTCTCTGACGCTGCCAATTGGGACATGTTCCTCCCTGCTGCTCTCTTTGCCTACCGCCTTAGTAGACATCAGTTGACTGGCCAATCCCCTTTTGGCATGCTGTATGGACGTGAGGCCGCTACCCCCTCAATCTTAGGACCACATTTGATTGAATTTGATATGTCTGCAAATATTAGGCCCACGTTAAAGACTTAACCAATCATATCATTGACATCCAGTCAACCGCTTATTACACTGCTTATAAGGTTAAGGCTCTGGAGCTCTCCCCGTCCAATGCTAATAGAGTCCCCCTCCCCAATTATCAAGTAGGTGATCTAGTTCTCTACTACCAGAATTGTACAGGTGGTAGAGCCCACAAGCTGGATTCCCTATGAGTTGGGCCCTGCAAGGTCACCTTTAAGAAGGGTGTTGAGTACACCATGAAACTACTGTCTTCTGGATGTCCTTTTGCCTGTGTTCACTCCAAATTCCTTTGCAAATATCAACTCCCTGTGTTCAATCTTGAGGGGGAGATGTTGTAAATTGTGCAATTGATGCTATTTTGATATGGCCTTCAAATATTGATAGCTGCAAATATTTGGCTGGGTTTGCCTTCAAATTCGGGAATTCCTTGCCTTCCGCAAATGGGTCTGGTACAATATCCACTCATTCCAGATTGTCATACCTTTCTGTGGTTGATTCTGGTATGGCCTCATCCCAACTTAACCCCTTCTGCCACTCTGTCTACCTAATGAGTGATCATCAACCCTTGTCTACTATTTAAGTAGAAACATTTATCCTAATAAAGACAAGTTTATCCACATTTGTGTTGGCTTTAGTATTCTTCAAGCTTTTTCCCTTCCTTTCTTCCAAAAGGACTTTTACATCTCATTTTCCAGGAAATTAAGGTAGGTGCCCTTAAGTTTTCCCTGAAGGCTAACCCAAGGCTAGCTTTAAACCTCAAATCTTTTGTAATAAAGATTTCCCGCCGTGTCCTCCAGGATGTTGTCCCCTGGAGCCAAACACAGCATGGCAGCTATGGCAACTAGCTATGACGTCTGGGATTAGCAGGTAAAGGCTTTCCCAGAAGTAATTTTTCTGAAGCCAGTCAAAAGTCTTGGCAATGCCTCCATGCCTGGTCTCTTTATGAGCTTGCCACACCAACAAGAGGCAAAGACTAGGTCGTACATAAGGCAGATACTGATCTTGTACCTTCTTGAAGAGTTAATTGTTTGTATGAGGATACCTTTGGATAGCTTGGACAAAGCCAGTTGGACTTCTTCTGTCTCAATTTCTCAAGAAGAAGGATATCCAATTAGTTTGTACAACTGTCAGCCTCTGCAGGATGTAAAGCAATAATAGGCATTCTGGATAGCCCATCAGTATTCTGATGCTGAATCCCAGGGTGATGGAGCACAGTGAAGTTTTACCCTTGCAGACGTAGGGCCCATATAGCTAGGCGCCCTTCTGGCTCCTTAAGTTGTTGTAACCATTTAAGCAAAGCGTGGTCAGTGACAACTGTAAAATGGGTACCATACACATAGTGCCGGAACTGCTTGACTGCATGCAATACGGCAGGACACTCCTTCTCTGTGACACTATAATTTTTCTCATGCTTGTTTAGCATGCAGGAAGTGTAAGCCACAGGATATTCTACACCCTTATCATCTAGTTGGTCCAGAATAGCCCCAATAGCAAGATTGCTAGCTTCAGTGTATAGGATGAACTCCTTATCATAGTCAGGATACACTAGGATGGGAGCTTCTTTGAGTTTTTGCTTAAGGGTCTCAAAGGCTTGCTGCTGAATGGCAGTCCACTCAAAAGGGACATTACGTAAAAGCGGGACTAATGGTTCACTAGTATTGGTGAAGTCAGGGATAAACTGTCTGTAGTAGCCCATCATCACTAGAAAAATTGTACCTCTTGCAGGTTGGTGGGCAGAAGCATTTTGTCAATGGCCTCAACCTTCTTAGTCATTGGGTGAATCTCTGTCCGGGTTACTTCATGGCCCAAGAATTCAAGATGCTCTTTGAAGAAAGCGCACTTGGAAGGTTTTAGTTTGAAGCCAGATTCTCAAATCTTTATGAACACCTCTTTGAGGTGAGCCAGGTGATTAGTGAAGGTAGCGCTAAAAACCATTATATAATCCAAATATACTAGGACGCATAACAGCTTTAAGTTGCAGAAGATGGAGTCCATGGCCCTTTAAAAGGTGGCTGGGGCATTGCAGAGTCCCTGCAGCATGCAAGTAGGCTCAAAAAGCCCTTCAGATGTAATGAGCGCAGCTTTTTGGCAATCCTCTGGCAACAGGTCAACTTGCCAGTATCCGGATGCCAGATCCATTGCAGAGAAAAACTTAGAGCCTCCAAGAAGTCAGAGAGCATCATTGATATGCGGCAAGGGATATGAGTCCTTCTTGGTCAAAGAAATCAATTGGCGGTAGTCCATCACAATGTGATGAACTCCATCTTTCTTCTTTAAGATGATTAGCAGAGATGCCCAAGGACTTTGGGAAGGTGCCAGCAACCCAGCGTCCAACAGTTGTTTGAGCTCTTTAGATACCTGGGCGTCCTCCATACAGCTGCAGCAATATGGTTTAGCACAGAAGGGGGGCATTGCCAGTGTCAATCTGATGGATTACACCTTTAGCTAACCCATAGTCAGTACTGTCTTTATCAAAGATATCAGAAGATTGGTCTAGCAAGTCTAGCACCTCTTTCTGTTGAACCAGGGACAACTGTGGAAAGTCTTTTGCAGTGAACAAGGATAGGACTTGGGGTTCATCCTCAGGTGGGGGTAAAATCTTGAAACATGCCAAAGGGATGAAGAGACAGGACATCAGGAGCACCCAACAACTTGCCATGTCTGACAATCTTCCCCCTAGACACAGTCATGGGGAGTGCAGTCAGGCTGGCTACCAACAATTGAACAGGGTCCTTATGGGAGACATCTAGGATTCCAGGACAGAGATAAGGTTTGTTGCGCCCTAACAAGGGGGGAGAGTACAAGTCCAAGAAGGTCCATTCAGGCAGTTCATATGATATCTGGGAGTCTAGGATGGCCTAGAGCCTGGTGGAATGGTGACAGCAGACGTGGCTAGGAGAGGGATACCCTCAGACTCAGGAAAATCCATGAGAGGACATTTCATGTTTGAGGTGTGGGTGCTGTATTTGAGGGTGAAAACCCCAGTGGGATATTCCAAGGCACAAGTTTTGAGGCGTTTCCCCGGAACTTTAACTGGCTCTTTGAAGATTAAGGGGAATTCATATCCTAGAATAGAGATGTAGCCATCTTTTGAGTTGATTATCCCATTATATTCCCTAAGGAACTGGGTGCCAACTAGGAGATTGTAACTCTCATTCTCCAGGACAACTGCTGGCGCGGCTAGGAGAAGCTTGCCAAACTGCATGGGTAGAGCAGAGTACGCCCCTATGGTGCGGGTCATAGACAGTCCAGCTGTGCCATACAACTGGTGATAATTAAGGTCAGGGGAAAGTTTGAGTTTCATCACAAGCTTAGAGGAGACAATGTTGAATGGCAAGCCAGTGTCTAGAACAGCCTTGATCTTTGCCTTTTGAATGGATATCTATACTTGAGTGGTAGTGCAACCAAAGGGAGGAAGGACAGCCAGGATATCTTGAGCCTCTGATAGTCTCTTATCCCACTTCTCTATCATGCATTTTAATCCTGAGAACTCCTTATAAACAGTTTGGAGAGAGAGCAAAACAGATACATTCTTGAAGACAGCATCAGCAACTTTGGCAGCTTCTTCTGACAACTCCACTAGCACAGGGGACCTCTTAGCTTGAATGGGGTAAGGGCAAGAGACAACTTCTTTGGCTTCAGGCAAAAGCTTAGAAGTAGTTTTGGTCTTTCCTTATTGCAATTTATAGGGTACTCAAATGATTTCAGGAACAGCTAGAACAGAGTACCCATATGCATTGGTGTTGTTTGTATCAGAGTCATCCAGGTCAGAGTTGTCAGAGATATTGTGGAATAATAGGAGGATAAGAGGAGCCTTGTTATCAGCAGGCTTGGAGTCAGATATAGAGGGAGGGATTAAAAGAGACTGAGAAGAATTGTTAACCAAGAGTGTCTCTGCCTCTAGGTTGACTGCTCTTTTCCCGCCTGCTCTTTTGGATCAGCTCCTTCAACCTGTGGGTTGGTGCAGACTCAAAAATGGTGACCTATCTGACCACAGTTGTGATAACCTTGGCTTTGAGGAGGATTTTGCAAGTTCATGATAAGAATGCAAGGATCACAGGAAGACAAACCAGAGTTAGAAGCAGCTCAAATTTCTCTAACAACTGCTCCAGAATGGGTGAGGCGCATGTCCTGCAACAGCGTTTTTATGCTCTTCATAAAGTAAAGCATAGCTTTATGAGCTTTGAAGTGAAGACACAGAAGCTGGTTAACCTTGAGGGCTTGAGCGCAAGCCATGTAAGCTTCATAGGCTGACAATTGTCTGCTTGTTATCAGTTGCTGCCCTTCCATGTAGATCTGTCTGCAAACTTGGCTAGTGTATTTTTAGGCTTGAAAGCAATGTGCATAAAAGCGTTCTTTTTTACTTCCAGGCTAAGGTCACCACCAAACTTGTCAATCAGAAGCTGCTTCATATCCTCCCACGTCTCAATGATGGGTAGTTCAGGCATCACCACCTCCTAGCAAGTTGGGTGTAGACAGGTCAGAATATGTTCCTTCTTAACCTCATCTGATGCTTGTCTTGTGGCAGTTTCATAGATAGTTAGGAAAGCTGCAATGGTTGAGGTTCTGGGGTCAAAGACTTGTTTGAAGATAGACTTGAAGTGTGCTTTGGAAGTTGGACCATCATTGTTGCTATCAAGTACGTTAATAAGTGGGGGAAACTCTGCTTTAGATTAGAGGGGGGCTGTCTAGCCCATAGCTGACAAACACTTTCTTCAAGGGTGGTAAGAGTCTCAACAGCATGGGCCCCAGTATTGACAGCTTGAGTGGTCTGTTGTTCAGTAACATCTAGTTGTTGCCCTTGGGTGGTCACTATTGTGGAGAGCTCAGCCAGTTGAGAGGTAAGGAATGGCCCCACTGAGAGGCAAGGGGCAAACCTGTCGTTCACAGAGTCAATCCATTCACTCATCTCTTGTACATCTCTATCCAGCTCAGTATGGTCCTACTTCACATGATCCACCTTGTTATCTAGGGCAATTAGTTCCCTAGTGCATTGGATTTTAGGGGCTCCTGGTAAGCCAGGGCAGCAACCTTCTTCATCAACAACCCCAACTGGACTAGCAGCAGTTGCAATCATCTTGTGTAGGGCAGCAAGTTCTTGCTGTAGCTCCGCAACTTGAGCAGTCAACTCAAGCACATGGGGGTCAGTTTGAGGTGCCTCAGTAAGACGTCCTTGACTGTGAGTAGTTGTATGTAGCTCTCAAATAGTGTCCCATATTCTCTGCTCTCAATCCACCAAGTCATCAGAAGAGAGAGTGCACAGAAATCCTGGCTTGGGCGTAGATAATTCATTCACTTGACTCTGTAGTTTGGCTATAGCAGCAGTGGTGGCAGCTCTCTCTTGACCAAACGCTGTAAGGAGTTTGTTAAGGCTGTTAGCAGCAAAGTCTGCTAATGCTTTAGTTCCTCAAATGAATATATGCTGAATTCATTGAGCTGCTGCAAAAGTTGTTCAAAGTTAGAGAGATAAGTGTTTTAAGGTGAAATCTACTTGAGTTTGCCAGGATTGTTCTAGCTGGTGAAACTTGTGTAGGCGCTCTCTAACGTATTTGGGGATGGACTGGCGCATTTGTTCAATAGAATTAACTAAAACAGGTCTGGGAGGTAACAGAGTTAAGCTGATTGTCAGATACCAAGGAAAACAGGAAACAATCCACTGTTGGTAGACAGCAAACTGGTACCAGTGATGAGTAACTGCTGCTTGTAGCAACAAGATTTCTTGGATGTGGAGCCCCAACACCATTTGAAGGTGGGCTAAGACGGGTTGTACAAAGGATGACAATAGGTGCTCAGCAGAGCCAGCCACTAAGAGGAAACGCTATGGAAATTGCAGAGCCACAATAAATTCATTGTATTCCGCTCAACTGAACTGTAGCTAGAGGCAAGTAATGGCCCCATCACAGGCTATCCCAAGGGCTATTGACATGACTTTTTCCAAGTCAGAGGTACTCAAAGGGTAGTTCACTAGGCAGGGACCATTCCCAAGTCTCAGCACAGTAGAGACAATAGGTGGTTCTTTAATGTCTTTCTTGATAGAAGGACTGGTAATTTTAGGTGAAGTTGGCTATTGTAGAAGAGGAGATGAAGGACCTGAATATGTGGTTGTGAAGGTGGTAACCAAGGGGCTTACAGCCCCTGTAGTGAGCACCATTTTTGTTGTGTTCTGAATCGCGGTACAGACACACGACAGGAAATCCTAACCTTAGGATTGGATTTGTACTAAGTCTTGGTTAGATGACAGGGAAAGCTATGTGATTACCTTGTGGCCCTGGAAGAATAATCTCTACTAGTTGTGGCTAGAGAGAGGCGTGGAAGTAATGGAGACGCAAAGATAAAAATGTGAATAGAACTTAATTTTTATTGGTAAATATGAAATGGAATATATAGTGGTTAGGAATACCACAAAACACTACCAGGACAGTAGGATCACTCTCCACAAGAATGAGTGGGGAAAGTGAGATTTCCAGAGTCAAGAAACCAAACATTTGCATTTCCTGATTCAGTCATCAACTCATTTTGAGAGACAAAAGCAAAATCAAGAGATTTGTCTTCAAAATGGCCTGCCAAATGCAAAATTGACACATGGTGAATAGCAGTATTCATGATAACCCTTGTCACCTGAGTTTCTCTCCCCTGGGCTACTTCTCTGAAGCTAAAGGAGGCCAAAATCCTCAAGCAATGAAAGAGAATGCAACAGTTCCCTCATACCAGAGGCCCTTTCTACCAACAAATTCATCAAAAGGGTCTTTCCTATATCATAGTGCTTGGTTTATCTACTCAGGTTGCATCCCACACTGGGATTTGGCGTTCTTAGGTCACTGCTGTGAGTTATCTGGTATGTATTACCCTTATTTTATACATGGCCTTTCAGGCCCGGCCAGCTTCTTTAATAAGTAAATAGCCAGAAATTACTATAGATGTGACATAACCCCAAGACCAGAGCATACCTGTTGTTTTTGAGACTTGAATCTGAAAGCAATAAGGTTGAGATTTTGCAATCATTGGAAGTTTTTCCAAGCCAGACCAATATTAAAACTGATAATTTAACAAATAATTCCTGCACCTACACTGAGGAGGTAACCTTCTCAATTAAGATAGTGGTCAATTCTTCTGAAGAAATTAATAATAATAGGCATTCATAATTGACCCAAATACCAGCCATCAACATTCATTCTGCTGGCCATCCTGGCCTTGGAAAAAGGTTTGAATAACAGAAAAATATCAATATAAATTCTCTTACACTATTCAATGATTGCTCTCTTGGGCTTGACATCACTCCATCACTCCTCAGATTCTTGATCTTATATCACATGAATTACATATTATCATCCCCAAAATAAAGCCTGGCAGGAGGATGCTTGTACCCTGAAAATTTAGTACCAGGCTTTATTGGTATCCTGATAATAAAGTGTGATGGGCCTTTGGCTCAACCAGGTTCTACCTTACCACATTCTAGTTTTTTGCCATTTTCACTTGGTATCAACAGGCTCTCTTGCCCCTGTTAACACAACTTCTGACTTTCCTGTATACACTGGTCTGAATTATGTTATCCAACAGTTTTTCTTTGAAATAATACATTTCACTGAGTATCTGCCAATTCCTGAATACAAGGAATTCACTCAGGAAAATATCCTTCTATCAGACCCCTGGCCTAAACTAGAGAACCATCTTGAGTTGATTGAGAAAGTATCTGGCACACAATTCAACCAATATTATTCAATGACAAATATAATTATTTATCAGCCTGTTATTCCTATGAATCATCCGCTTATCCAAAGCCCAACCACCCACCATTTATGTTATTGCCAATGAAGCCACCTCTCTCAGCCTTTTAGAGCCTTTATATTACTCTTAATGGCTTAGTAGATTTGATGGTTCCTGACACCAACCCCTTTTCATTGCCAGGCATTCATTACCTTATGTTATCAATTTGGCAACAATCCTGTAGTAAACCCTATTTCCCACCCTGTAACTATTTCTGCTGGTTTGTCTCCCGTACATGCTATCCTGACAATATTGGGGCAATACTTTGTGAAATTTTCTGAGAACAGCAGGTTGGTGGTGGCACATTGATTGTGATATTATGAATTTAACTTGGCCAGGTCCGTGTCCAATTCTAGTTGAGGGTAGGTAATCAGAGTTATGCCAATTGATTTAAATCAGATTCAGAATAAAGAGGCTATTATTAAAGTTTTTTGATTTATCCAAATATATATGAATAGAATCAAACTCTTGATTCTACCAGGGTCAACAGACAAAGTGCTGGTAGTGGCTTGTCTATCAACTAGGCTAGGAACATGATGAGATAGTTGACTTATAATAATCATATTTCCCGACACTGGGTGAAAGTGTTTCCCAACCAAAGATACGACAGTTGTATCCAAAAATACTGTCTAAAATGAAACGATCATGGTCAACGTGAATTATCTATTTCCTTTTAATACTTTGTTGTGAAGTATGCACATGTAAATCATTTATATAAGTTAATTGCATCACACTATCAATCAAATCCATTTTTTATAAAACAAATAAAGATGTAAATTTGGTTTTTTAAATCACTATTTTTAAGAATACCTTTTTTTATTGATTTTAAGGCATTTTTAACCAATACCAAATCCTGGAACTTAAATATGACAATTTGGTACTAAATAATATTAAAAAGTAAACTTAAGAGAAATTAACTTTGATCCCGAGCCAAAAAAAGATTTTGCCTCTTAGCGGATTTGAACCACTGACCTTTCCCTTACTAGGGGAACGCTCTACCCCTGAGCTAAAGAGGCCTTTTTTATATTAGTCAAAAAAAATTCTCTATTTATACCAAATATAACATCAAGAATATCCAATCCATATAGTGTGAGAATGAGTTTTAAACAAAAACATATGATTTATATAATATTATTATAATATATCTACAAGGTATTGAATGAACTTATTCTTATAAAAAGAAATTTATTATACGCTTATTTGACTGTAGAGATTTTTTTGTAATTACTTCCGACATACTTTCTATGTTAATTAGAGATTAGGTGTATAGTAAATTGATCTTTAAAGTTTATTAGTTTAAGATATGACCCCATCTCAATCCAATGATATCCAATGATATTATAAGACTAGATACAATAGATTACTTGTAATATTATAAATAGCTATTGTATCCCTTTTAAAATTCTATATATCGATTAAACTATTTTGATCAGATAATAATCGTTAAACTTAACTAGTTGCACAAGCCAATCAAATTCCGCCATTGCTTAATGCAAAATCAACATCCAAAACAAGGCAGAACTAGCTCGCTGCAATATATATATTGTATTTAAAGATATATTTATGTTTTTGTTTAGACTGAAATTCTCCTATAAAAACAAAATATTCATTCCAAGCATCTCCAACAATGCAATTCTCAATTCTAATCGCCCTCTTCTCAGCTGCTTACGCCCACCATCGCTGTGGCAAAACCAAAGGTCCCCAAGTAGAGCAAGTATGTCCTTCTGTCATCAAAGGCTGTATCAAGAAGGCTCCCATCTAAAAAACTCACTACAAACATATTCATGGCTTCAATACCGTCAACACTCAAGCGAAGGAGATGGTTCCTGAAAAAAGGTAGTTAAGTCATAACATATTGTTGAACGGGTTGTCAAAGATGTAGCTCCTGAGTTCAAGACCGTTGAGTGTCTACGTCCTGAATACAGAACTGTCACTACTCAAGTTCCCTACACCAAATCCATCCCTTATAAAGTGAAGAGTATGGTGACAAAAGCACTTCCTCCCAAAATCATTGATGAGCCTAAGATTTTAGAAATTCACCACTCTCATCCTTGCTCTCATAACGAGGCCCAAGTTTGATGGAATTGGCAAATTTCTTTAATTTATATTAGCTTATATTTACTAAAAATAAAATGTCATATACAGTAGTTTTAGAAGCTATGGCGACAACCAAAAATACCTCATATTTAAACAAAATGATTTCAGATTTGAACAAAATCCAAGTTGTGTAAGATTCAGGATTCAATTAATTTAAATATTTTTGGTTAATAAATAACCTGTCAAACCAAAAATGAAATTTCACTAGCCCATTATACAAAATTATATCAAACATCAAGCGGCATAGTTTAAACCACAAAAAAATGAACTGATACAACAAGTGAGATGAATGGATGCTGTTTCAGAGTATATTATAATCCAATCAGGATTCATATGAGGCACCAACAGAAGGACTAAAATGAAACAAAATTTGATCAATCTGGAAGTGAGATTCCACAAGCACAAAACAAAATAAAGTCACACAAGATGTGTAGTATGAGTAGCCTAAAATAGAAGTATAACAGTTTAACAGCCAATCAACAGCTATCCAATTTAGGGACAGAGGCATCTTATTCATTTTTATGGATCCTGATTTGTGTAAAATGGTTTTGAGAACCTTCTAAATATGGACCTGAGATTGTAATAAAAATAAATCATAAAATTTTAAATTTCTACTTTTAGTGATTTTATCCTAGGTTTTTTACAAGCAATATCTTTGATGGCACCAGCAGCCAAGTCAGCTTCAATGGAGGTGAGGCTCAGGGTGTGGAGGCACCTGTTTATACCCAAGCCTTTGAGGCAGGTAAAAAGGAAGCCAACCTATACCTGACCCCCAACTCCTATGGCTTTGACTTGTTCAGTAGTCATGTAGTGTCTAGCTCTGCCCCTGCTCCCGTACCCACCCCCACACAAGCTGTCTGCCAACCAAACAATCAGGATGGCAGCCAAAATCAAGAACAAATTTCTGCCACTACTCAACCTGCCCCTACAGCCAATCAGGCTTCAGCTCCCACAGCCCAGCACCCCAAGCAACAAATCATCACTGCCTAAGTTCTCCAGAAAATTGACACACTGAATCTTCAGGGTCTGTCCTGTGATCAGATTGCTGACCAATTAAAATTTACCCAGGCCACCATAATGCGGGAGTTCAACAACCTAATGAACAAAGGGAATCTGATTGAAACAGCCAAGAAGCCCAATAAGGCCCCCAAGTCCCAAATCACCAAGGTGTACCCTATTATGCTTGACCTCCTTCAGCAGGACCCCAAGCTTCCTCTGACCCAGGTCCAGAAGAAACTTGCGCACTATGGCATTTGGGTGTCTGAGTGCATGGTGCAGCTCTGGATGTATGGAAAGGTGGCTTTAGTACAGGTTCTTACCAATGTTGCTGGCAACCAATGGGATGGCACTGAGGACTCCCTGTATGATCCTGCCATCAAATCAACCCTGGTCTAATGCCTGACTAGTCTAACTGATGATGTCATGTTTGTCTTGTATTATAAGCTATCAATAGCTTTTGATAATTTTGGTCTGCAAGGAAAAGCTGCTGCCAAGAATAGAAGGAAGAAGGTCAATAAGGGGACATTCATTGGTGCATTTCTGGCTGTTTAAGCCAAGGGTTTTGTCTACTATCAGACAAACCCAGATTTTATCAATGGCTACTTGTACAGCCACATCTTTAGTGGATTACTCAACTCCTGGGATGGCTCAAATTCCAAGTACCAGGTTTTCTTGAGCCACCAGGTGGAGGGTAGCTCCACCACCCTTGAGGCCATCCAGCAACGCGGGCGCCAGGCCTCTGTGTACCCTGCCAGCCATGCAGACATCCATCTAGCTGATGTCATCTTCTTTAACATGGGATCCAAATTACGGGAGCACCATCCTCAGACTTTCAATGACCTCTATCTTGGGGTCCTAGACCAAAATTTTCTCTTTGGCTGCCAGATGGTGGCTGACTTATTTGCGCACATAGTTTTCCATGTGAACATGGGCAACCAATCACGTAAGAATAAGCGTCTTCCACCTTGGGCCACTGCCACCTACCAGCCCATCCAGCCAATGACCAATGAGGAATACAACAAGCGTTATATGACAGCCATCACATGTTAATCCTCCTGCCTCCACCCCCACCCCCACCTTCCAGCTCCACCCACCCACCCACCCAATCCCAGACCTCCCAGGCCAGCACCGCCTCTACGTCTTCTTTCCTGCGCTATTCTGCCTCCTAGAAATCACTCTCCCCCGCCCCAATAAACCCCCTGTCATCAAACATTTTCTATTTATATTATCTTTTTTTGAATTTCAATTGTTGGTGTTCTCTTTGTTTATAGTTGGTTTTATTCTTGATATTCAGCTTATTTCTATAAAATCATATATTTACTATGCCATGTATATAGATCCAGAATACAGTTATTTTAGCACTTAAACACACCCCTTGTGAAAATATTAACAACAATTTGGTGATCAGCTAAATTTGAATTAGAAAATTATAGTGTTAACTGTTTTTAAATAAAGTTATTACTGATCTGAATTCAAAAACTTAATGATAAACTTTAAGCCAATCAGGAGCTGAGTGTAAAATTGATTTTTGTGACATAAAGGGTCATTCATAATCCTTTGGTGTATGTGCACTAATTAATATGATTGGCAGGATGTTTTGCCATTGTACGCCATTGCCGCTGTGGCAAGTTGTTGATGGACTAGTGCCCAATCAGCTACTGGGTTAGCACTAGTCCACCAACAACTTACTACAGCAATAATGTCACTCAATGGCAAATCAACCAGCCAATTAGATTAATTAGGGCATGTGTATCAAAGAGTTATTGGGTGACCCTTTATGTCACAACAATCACTTTATCACTTGTGTCGTGTTCTGAGGAGCAGCACAGCCACACAACAGGAAATCCTAACCTTAGGATTGGATTCATACTAAGTCTTGGTTAGATGACAGGGAAGGCTATGCGTTTACCTTACGGCCCTGGAAGAATATTCTCTACTAGTTGTGGCTAGGGAGAGGCGCAGAAGTACAGAAGACACAAAGACAAAAATGTGAATAGAACTTAATTTTATTGGTGAATAGGAAAATGGAATATATAGTGGTTGACAATACTACAAAACACTACCAGGACGGTAGGATCACTTGCCACAAGCATAAGTGGGGCAAGTGAGTTGCGCAGAGTCAAGAACCTGAACAATTGTATTTCCCAATCCAGCCATTGACTCATTTTGAGAGGCAAAAGCAAAAGCAAGAGATTTGTCCTTGAAATGGCTCACCAAAGGCAAAGTTGAAACATGGTGAATAGCGGTATTCATGACATTGCCCTCCCCTAGATTGGCCTTAGGGGGGTGGTATTTACAAAGGAACTTTGCATGCACTCTAGAAAAAGGACAGCCACTGAAGAGGAGCTTTACAGTGTGTTCAGACCCTTGTCTAAAGGTCACTTCTAGAGGGCTGATCCACAGAGAGTCCAACTTATGTGCATGACCACCTACTCTATGTTGATAGTAAAGAACATGGTCACCAACATCAAATCCAGGCAGGGGGGAGCGTTCAGCATTATCAGGAGAAAGCTCAAGCATCTTAGTCTTGTATGCAGAAGAGTAGGCAGTGGCCTGTATATCAATTGTGCGGTTGACTAGATCCTTGATGTGGTTGTCAGGATTCATGGCCTTATCAGAGGTAAGCAGGGGGACCCCCAAGAGCAATGGGGTAGTAGCTTCTTGTCCATACAGCATAGCAAAAGGGGAGTATCCAGTGACACAATGTTTGCTAAGGCAATACACAAAGAGAGCAGCAGGTAAGTATAGGTCCCAGTTGGCAGTGTCAGAGTAGGTGAGCTTCCTCATGATAGAAACCAGTTTTAAATTTGCACGCTAAACTGCCCCATTAGTAGAAGGGTTGTAGGGGGCAGAGAAAGACTGGTGAGACCCCAAAGCTTTGACAACAGAGGTTACCAGCTTGGCATTGAAGTTAGTCCCATTATCTGAGAGCAACACTTGAGGACAGCCATGGCAGTAGAAAACATCTTGTAACAGGAAGGCAGCAGTTGTCTTAGCCGTGATGTCCTTTGTAGGGCAAGCCTCTACCCACTTGCTGAAGTGATCAACAGCAATCAGGATAAAGCAACACTCAGAACGTGAGCGGGGGAGAGGACCTACCACGTCAATGCTGACAGTATGAAAAGTATGTTGAGGGGGAAGTAATTTGAATTTGTGGGCAACAGCTCAAGGCCTCTGCAGCTGGCAGTTGTGGCAACTAGCTATGACGTCTGGGATCAGCAGGCAAAGGTTCTCCCAGAAGTAATTATTTTGAAGCCAGTCATAGGTCTTGGCAATGCCTCCATGCCCGGTCTCTTTATGAGCTTGCAACTCCAACTAGAGCCAAAGGCTGGGTCATACATAAGGAAGATACTGATCTTGTACCTTCTTGGAAAGCTGATTCTTGCATAAAAGTGTATCTTTGGATAGCTTGGATAAGGCCAGTCTTACCTCTTCTGTCTCACTTTCCCAAGAAGAAAGGTACCCAATTAGTTTGTATAATCAATCAGCCTCCACAGGATGTAAAGTGAGAATGGGCATTCTGGATAGCCCATCAGCGTTCTGGTGTTGATTTCCAGGGCAATGGAGCACAGTGAAGTTGTATCCTTGCAGACATAGAGCCCATCTAGATAGGCGTCCTTCAGGCTCCTTAAGCTGCTGTAACCACTTAAGCAAAGCATGGTCAGTGACAACTGTGAAGTGGGTACCATATACATAGTGATAAAACTGCTTGACTGCATGCAACATGGCAAGGCGCTCCTTCTCTGTGACACTATAGTTCTTCTCATGTTTGTTTAACACACGTGATATGTAAGCCACAGGATGGTCTACACCCTCGTTGTCTAGTTGGACTAGAATAGCTCCAATAGCAAGATTGCTAGCGTTGGTGTACAGGATGAACTCCTTATTGTAGTCAGGATACACTAAGATTGGTGCCTCTTTGAGTTTTTTCTTAAGGGTCTCAAAGGCTTGCTGCTGAATGGCGGTCCACTCAAAAGGGACATTACGTAAAAGCTGGACTAATGGTTCACTAGTATTGGTGAAGTCAGGGATAAACTGTCTGTAGTAGCCCATCATCCCTAGAAAAAATTGTGCCTCTTGCAGGTTGGTGGGCAGAAGCATTTTGTCAATGGCTTCAACCTTCTTAGTCATTGGGCAAATCCCGGTCTGGGTTACTTCATGGCCCAAGAATTCAAGACATTCTTTGAAGAAGGAGCACTTGAAAGGTTTTAGCTTAAGGCCAGCTTCTCAAATCTTTATGAACACCTCTTTGAGATGAGCCAGGTGATTGGTGAAGGTAGCTCTGAAAACTGTTATGTCATCCAAGTATACTAGGATGCATAACAACTTCAAGTCACTGATCATGGAGTCCATGGCCCTTTGGAAGGTGGCCAGGGCATTGCAGAGTCCCTGCGGCATGCAAGTAGGCTCAAAAAGCCCTTCAAAGGTAATAAGCGCGGCTTTTTGACAATCCTCAGACAGTAGGTCAACTTGCCAGTATCCAGATACTAAATCCATTGTGGAGAAGAACTTAGAGCCTCCAAGGCGTCAAAGAGCATCATCAATACGCGGCAAGGAGTATGAGTCCTTCTTAGTCAAAGAGTTCAATTGGCAGTAGTCCATCACTGTCAGGGACCCGCTTGGCAGGGAATAAGCTCCCTAACTGATGGGCCAAGGCCCCCACATTCAGACCTGCAATTACTGAGCCAATAGGAAGTGTGATCATTGCAAGATGTCCAAGATGCCCTAGGTAGGCAAATCTTCCAAACATAGAACTGAAACAACCTAGTAGATAGTAACCCACCAAATACACTAAGAGGTAAAAGGAAGCGTAAGGTCTAACAAGGGTTGGTTCAGCAGGAGGGGAAGGTGAATGAGCAACCATAGTGGAACTTGCGTCCCCAATGTCCAGACAGGTATTTGAACCATCCATTAGCAAGGGATTCCTTTTGGTGAGCATCATCAGGAGAAGAGTTGTACCAGTCAGTTGTGGGAGTTGGATTTTCCAAGGCCAAAACCACTGGCAAGAAGTAAAGTAAAAACCAGGATAGGAATAGAATTCCTTTCATGGCTTCAGAAATGGATTTTATCAGAAAAAGTGAAAGTATCAGAAATAGGATAGTCTTTACTGTTGGAACAAAGAGAAATGATAAAAATAACTCACTTAAATACCCTCACAATGAAGGCTGGGGCATTTTAAGAGGCATATTTAAGAATGAGAGGGATTTTCATGGCTGGGAAATCAAATTAATACCTTTTCTTAAATGATGGTACAAAAGAAACTTAATAATATAGATTGTAAACCTGTTAAACCAGTGGATAAAGGCATAAGCCATCAGGCTGTACTTAATTAAGTGGGATGTGTTTAGATAGTTGCTTGAAACTAAGTACAGAGCTTGGCTCAAATATAGACCCAATTGATTACAGAGCAAACAGGACAAACAGATGCAGCCAATCAGAGCGCAAGCAGTAAGTGACATTGTTAAGTAACTTATTAACATTTTTGAAAACCAGTTCAAAAGTCAGAGCAAAAGTTGAATGAATACAATCATTATAATTAGGTAAACTAAGTCAAACCATTGATTCCATATTAACATTGTACCCTTCTTTAGGGTTCTGGGTTTGATCCCCGTTAATCTCCTTTCCTGAGAACAAAATGTTTTTTTGAAAATTGTTGTGGTGTTGTTTGGTGAAGGATTTCAGGTCCAGATTGTCAATAAAATTTATGTAGTCAGGGAAAGAATCCCTGAAACTATCCTCCCAAGGAAGGCTCTTCTCTCCCTGGTTCTCCTTGTAGTGTGAGAGGACTTCTGGTGCTTTCTCTAGGTTCTCTTCTGGTTCCCAGGAGTTGGATTCTACCTTGTAGCCCTTTCATTTCACCAAGTATTGATGTTTACCCCAAGAGGTGCGGTGATTGAGGATGTCTTCTACTTCCCATTCCGGAGTATGGTTCAAGATGATAGGAGGAGGGTCCTTGTGGTTCATGTCAGATGGTAACCCTTGGAATTTAGATAGAAGGCTAATGTGGAAGACATCATGAGCAGAGGAGCCTTTGGGAAGTTTGAGTCAGAAGTTAACATTGGAGCGTTGTTCAATGACCAACAGGGGACCAATCTTCTTTGGTCCTAGTTTCCGACCAGGAATATCCAGTTTGAGATTCTTTGCACTGAGGAACACATAATCTCCCACTTGGATGTCTTCTGGGGCTCTTTGATGTTTATCAGCTTGGTTCTTATACTGTAGGACAGTTTTTTCCAGTTGGGACTTGAGTTGTTGATGATTCTTGAGTAATGATGTTGCCCATTGGTGTGCCAACAGAATTGTGTCTTCAGTTGTTGGGTCCAGGAGGTCTTCTGGGTTATATCCATAGTTGGCAAAGAAGGGGGATACTCCAATCAAGTCATGATGATTGGTGTTATAGCACAATTGAGCAAGTGGAAGTAAAGATACCCAATCATCCTGTTGTAAGTTCACATAATTCCTGAGAAAACCTTCCAGTACTTGATTAACCCTTTCTGTCTGTCCATCTGTGTCTGAGGGTGAAAGGATGTAGACATGAGAGTTTTGACGCGTAATGCCTTCATTAGGAACTGCCAGAACTTGGATGTGAATTGGGTACCTCAATCCGAGATGATGTTGTTGGGAATTCCGTGGTTGGCAATTACATGAGTGAAGAGCATGTTGGCTGTGTCTTCTGCCGTTGTGTGCTTGAAGGGGATAAAGATAGCATATTTGGTTAGCCAATCTACTACCACAAAGATGCCAGTCATGTTGTCACTCTCTGGAAGGTCTACAATAAAGTCCATGGAGATGGAATACCAAGGTCATGGAGGAATGGGCAATGGTTTGAGTAGTCCTTGGGGCTTCATGGTGGAGGGTTTGTTGCGGCCACACAGCACGCATGTGGTGATGTATTTGGCAACTGTCTTCTTTAGATTAGGCCACCAGTATCTTTGTTGGATTCTCTTGACCGTTTTGCAAATGCCTCCATGTCCTGTGAGAGGGGAGTTGTGGAAGCTTTCCAGGATTGTTTGTCGGTGTTCATTGGTTGGTATGTAAAGGCTTCCATTCTTTGACCAAGATCTGTTGTTTAGTGTAAGCCCGGTGGGGACGTTCTCCTTATCCAAGAGTTGGGATGCTATGATGTCCTCATCCAAGGTGGATAGATAGAATAAGGTCATGATGTGGGAGAGGAACTGATCTTCAGAGAGTATGGCACGTTCATTGTGTTTAACGTAGGACTGACTTGGGTCATCCAAATCCTCTCGTCTACTGATGGCATCAGGTACTACATTCTTGTGTCCTGGTGTATAACTAATCTTGAAATTGAAGGCAAGCAGATCTATAGCCCATTGTGCCAGACGTGGGCTAACCTTTCTCTTCTCAGTGAAGTAGAGTAGATTCTTATGATCAGTTCTGATTTGAACGGGAAATTTACTTCCTTCCAAGTAGTGACGCCAGTGGTCCAAGGATTTGACAATAGCAAATAGTTCCTTCTTTTATACATGGTAATTTCTCTCTTGGTCAAGCAGCTTATAAGAGTAGAACGCCACAGGGTGGAGTTCACTATCCTCCCCAAGCTGCAGCAACACCCCTCCTAGGGCAAAGTCAGAGGCGTCTGTGTCCAAAAAAAATTGACGTTCAGGATCTGGACGGAGAAGGACAGGGGCCAAGGTGAATTGCTTCTTGAGGGTTTCAAAAGCCAGATCACCTTCAGGTGACCAGGCAAAAGGAACCTTCTTGGAGGTAAGATGTGTGAGAGGGAGAGCGGTAGCGGAAAAGTCCTTGATAAACTTGCAGCAAAAATTTGCAAGGCCCAAGAAGCCACAAAGCTTGGTACATGTTGTGGGTCTAGGCCAGTCCAGGACTGCCTGGATCTTGGAAGGAGCAACTGCAAACCCTCCTGGGTTAATCTTGTACCCAAGAAACTCAATCTCAGTGACAAAAAACTTGCATTTTTCCAGCTTACAGAACAAATGGTTGTCAATGAGTAGTTGGAGGACCTCTTGTAGGTGCTTAGTGTGGGCCTCCTTGTTTTGTGAGTATACCAGAATGTTGTCAAGGTAGACGACAACACAGACGTCAAGTAGAGGAAAAAGAACCTCACTCATTAAGCCTTGGAAGGCTGCAGGAGCGTTACTCAACCCAAAGGGCATCACAAGGTATTCATAGAGCCCAAAGGGAGTGCAAACTGCCATCTTCCATTCATGACCTTCAGCAATACGTATCTGGTTATAAGCACTGCAGAGGTCTAATTTAGAAAAAACCTTGGTGTGAGTAAGTTGGTCGGTCAAGGACTCTGCAGATGGTAAGGGGTTTTGGCTCTTAATGGTTATGGAGTTTAGTTTGGTGAAGTCTACGACAGGTCTCAGGGTACCATCTGCTTTCTTTACAAAGAACATGGGCAATGAACATGGGGAGTTGGATCAACGCATAAATCCTTTTGCTAAGTTTTTGTCCAAGTACGCCTTCATCACAATTCCCTGTGCTTGGTCCATGGGGTAAAGCTTTCCCCAGGTGGGTGAGGAGCCTGGTATCAAGTCAATTCTGAGATTGGATGGTCTTCTCTTAGGAAGGACGGAGCAGAGTTCCTTACTAAAGGCCTTTTTTAAGTCTTGAATTTCCTCCGGAATAGGATCAGGTGTTGGGCTCCCCACCAGAAGTAGAGAGTTTAAATACACCGTGAAGTTCTTGGGTACTTGATGATACAGTTTTTTGAGAGGAACTGTGGTCAGTTGTCTGTGGGAGTGAAGCGTGACAGAGTGGGTGTCCCAATTGAACTGTAACTTGGCTTCCTGACACCAGGGGAAACCCAAGACTAACGGGAAGGCCAAGTTGGAGAGCGTAGAGGTAGGTAGGTGGTATGAGTTCTTCCCCACCTGAGTATGAAGGGGTTTGACTAGGCGTCCTACTTGGGCAGGGGTACCTTCAGCAGAGTCTTACAGAGGCTAGCCCTGAGGTCTCAAACCCTAACAAAGTCAAAAGATCTTGGTCAATGAAGTTCCCCATTGCTCCTGTGTCAATCAGTGCGTAGCTGGCTGTAGTGCCAAATTTGTGGTCTAGAAAAACAGGCAAAAGAGCGTAAGATTGAGTGGAAGATTTATTGGCATCTGTAGTCAAAAGGAGATGGCCTGAAGCGGATTGTACCTTTGAGAGTGCCTGGCAATCCTTAGCAGAATGTCCTGTTTGTCCACAGTAGAGGCACAATCCTTCATGGACTTGACGTTGTTTCTCTTTGGGGGCTAACTGATAACCTCCCCCGGGTTTAGGAACTAATCCCTTTGGAACCTTGGCAGGGGATGATAAGTTATCGGGAGGGCATAGTCTTGGGGTTGTTCCAAGAGGGAAGTTGCTTTACCTTGGAGGACCATTTCAATACCTCTTTGGTAAGCTCAGAAAACTTGTCAGGTAGTACATGGTGGGCTAGGAAGTTCTTGAGTTCTGGAGATAATTTTTTCTGGAAGAGGTAGCAAGCTTTGGCGTCTGTCATACCAATTGCTTCCTTGAGGCAAGAGAATTCTTCAATATAGTCCTTGGTGGCCATTTAACCTTGATACAAGGTCATTATGCGGTCTCAGAGTTCTTTAGTGGTCTGTGCTGGCACTACAGTAGCCAATAAGGAGTTGCAAAAGGCAGGGTAGTTATTGAGTAATTTCTCTCCTTGAAGGGTGGCCTTGGCGTACCAGACGCAAGCCTTGCCTGTGAGCTTCTTGGCCACGTGATGTACCTTCTTTGTGTCAGTCTGGAATTGTGCCGGAGATGTTTCAAACAGTAATTGGGAGAAGGCCAGGAGCATAAGGATCTTGTTACCTTTGTTGTTGTCCGGAGATACTGCTGAAATCTGGTTGAGGACCACAGTTTGGTTCTGAACCTGTTGAGGAGCTGTTGCACTGGCAGCAGAGGCGGTTTTGGTCTGCAGGAAAAGGCAAACCAGACAATAAGTGGTCAGGCTGATGATGGTTGTAACCAGGGTGACCGCAAAACTCTTGATCAGCGCAGTATAAAGGAGGTAGCTTGCAGGGGATGGTTCTGAACTTCTAAGCAAGAAGCTCAAGATGGGTTCCAACAAACTGTCAGGGACCCACTTGGCAGGGAATAAGCTCCCTAGCTGATGGGCCAAGGCCCCCAAATTCAGACCTGCAATTACCAAGCCAATAGGAAGTGTGACCATTGCAAGATGTCCAAGATGCCCTAGGTAGGCAAATCTTCCAAACATAGAACTGAAACAACCTAGTAGATAGTAACCCACCAAATACACTAAGAGGTAAAAGGAAGCGTAAGGTCTAACAAGGGTTGGTTCAGCAGGAGGGGAAGGTGAAAGAGCAACCATAGTGGAACTTGCGTCCCCAATGTCCAGACGGGTATTTGAACCATCCATTGGCAAGGGATTCCTTTTGGTGAGCATCATCAGGAGAAGAGTTGTACCAGTCAGTTGTGGGAGTTGGATTTTCCAAGGCCAAAACCACTGGCAAGAAGTAAAGTAAAAACCAGGATAGGAATAGAATTCCTTTCATGGCTTCAGAAATGGAGTTTATCAGAAAAGGTGAAAGTATCAGAAATAGGATAGTCTTTACTGTTGGAACAAAGAGAAATGATAAAAATAACTCACTTAAATACCCTCACAATGAAGGCTGGGGCATTTTAAGAGGCATATTTAAGAATGAGAGGGATTTTCATGGCTGGGAAATCAAATTAATACCTTTTCTTAAATGATGGTACAAAAGAAACTTAATAATATAGATTGTAAACCTGTTAAACCAGTGGATAAAGGCATAAGCCATCAGGCTGTACTTAATTAAGTGGGATGTGTTTAGATAGTTGCTTGAAACTAAGTACAGAGCTTGGCTCAAATATAGACCCAATTGATTACAGAGCAAACGGGACAAACAGATGCAGCCAATCAGAGCGCAAGCAGTAAGTGACGTTGTTAAGTAACTTATTAACATTTTTGAAAACCGGTTCAAAAGTCAGAGCAAAAGTTGAATGAATACAATCATTATAATTAGGTAAACTAAGTCAAACCATTGATTCCATATTAACATTGTACCCTTTTTTAGGGTTCTGGGTTTGATCCCCGTTAATCTCCTTTCCTGAGAACAAACTGGTTTTTTGAAAAATTTTCTGGTGTTGTTTGGTGGAGGATTTCAGGTCCAGATTGTCAATAAAATTTATGTAGTCAGGGAAAAAATCCCTGACAATCACAATACAATGACCCCTGTCCTTCTTCTTTAGGATGAGTAGTGGGGATGCCCACGGACTTTGGGAAGGTGCCAGAAGTCCAGCGTCCAACAGTTGTTTGAGCTCTTTGGATACCTGGGCGTCCTCCATGCGGCAGCAACAATATGGTTTAGCACGGAAGGGGGGAGTGTTGTCAGTGTCAATCTGATGGATAATGCCTTTAGCTAACCCATAGTTGGTACTGTCCTTTGCAAAGATGTCAGAAAATTGATCTAGCAAGTCTAGCACCTCTTTCTGTTGAACCAGGGACAACTGTGGAAAGTCTTGTGCAGTGAAAAAGGATAGGACTTGGGGTTCATCCTCAGGTAGATTAATGTCCTGGAACGTGCCAAAGGGGTGAAGAGACAGGACATCAGGAGCGCACAACAACTTGCCATATCCAACAACCTGCCCTCTAAACACTCATATGGGGAGAGCAGTCAGGTTAGCTACCAAAAATTGAACAGGGTCCTTATGGGAGACATATAGGATCCCAGGGCAGAGATAAGGTTTGTTTTGTCCTAACAAGGGGGGAGAGTACAAGTCCAAGAAGGTCCATTCAGGCAGTTCATATGATATCTGGGAGTCTAGGATGGCCTAGAGCCTGGTGGAATGGTGACAGCAGACGTGGCTAGGAGAGGGATACCCTCAGACTCAGGAAAATCCATGAGAGGACATTTCATGTTTGAGGTGTGGGTGCTGTATTTGAGGGTGAAAACCCCAGTGGGATATTCCAAGGCACAAGTTTTGAGGCGTTTCCCCGGAACTTTAACTGGCTCTTTGAAGATTAAGGGGAATTCATATCCTAGAATAGAGATGTAGCCATCTTTTGAGTTGATTATCCCATTATATTCCCTAAGGAACTGGGTGCCAACTAGGAGATTGTAACTCTCATTCTCCAGGACAACTGCTGGCGCGGCTAGGAGAAGCTTGCCAAACTGCATGGGTAGAGCAGAGTACGCCCCTATGGTGCGGGTCATAGACAGTCCAGCTGTGCCATACAACTGGTGATAATTAAGGTCAGGGGAAAGTTTGAGTTTCATCACAAGCTTAGAGGAGACAATGTTGACTGGCAAGCCAGTGTCTAGAACAGCCTTGATCTTTGCCTTTTGAATGGATATCTATACTTGAGTGGTAGTGCAACCAAAGGGAGGAAGGACAGCCAGGATATCTTGAGCCTCTGATAGTCTCTTATCCCACTTCTCTATCATGCATTTTAATCCTGAGAACTCCTTATAAACAGTTTGGAGAGAGAGCAAAACAGATACATTCTTGAAGACAGCATCAGCAACTTTGGCAGCTTCTTCTGACAACTCCACTAGCACAGGGGACCTCTTAGCCTGAGTGAGGTAAGGGCGCAAAACAATCTCTTTAGCCTCAGGCAAAGGCTTATCAGTAGTTTTAGTCTTTCCTGAGCCTAACTTATAGGGAACTGTAATGGTTTCTGGAATGGCCAGAATGGAGTACCCATATGCATCAGTGTCGTCAATGTCAGAATCATCCAGGTCAGAGTCATCAGAGATATTGTGAAACAGGAGGAGGATAAGAGGAGCCTCATTATCAGCAGGCTCAGAGTCAGATATAGAGGGAGGGATTGAAAGAGACTGGGAAGAATTGTCAACCAAGAGCGTCTCTGCCTCTTAGCTGACTTTTCTTTTCCCGCCTGTTCCTTTGGATCAGCTCCTTCAACCCGCAGATTGGTGAAGACTCAAGAATGATGACATATCTGACCACAGTTGTGGCAACTTTGGCGTCAAGGAGGATTCTGTGAATTCATAGTAAGAATGCAAGGACCACGGAAAGATGAACCAGAGTTAGAGGCAGCTTGACTTTCCCTAACTACGGCACCAGAGTGGGTAAGATGCATATCTTGCAACAATGTCTTTATGCTCTTCATAGAAGAGAGCATAGCCTTATGGGCTTTGGAGTGAAGGCACAGAAGTTGTTAACCTTGAGGGCTTGAGCGCAAGCCATGTAGGCTTCATGGGCTGTCAACTGTCTGCTTGTAATCAGTTGCTGTCCTTCCATGTAGAATCTGTCTGCAAACTCAGCTAGTGTCTCCTTAGGCTTAAAAGCAATATGCATGAAGGCATCCTTTTTCACTTCCAGGCTAAGGTCATCACCAAACTCATCAATCAGAAGCTGCTTCATATCTTCCCATATCTCAATGGAGGGTAGTTCTGGCACAACTACCTCTTGACAAGTCGGGTGTAGACAGGTCAGGATGTGCTCCTTTTTGACGTCATCTGATGCTCCTTGCATGGCGGTTTTATAGATAGTTAGGAACACTGCAATGGTTGAGTTTCTGGGGTCAAAGACTTGCTTAAAGGTAGGCTTAAAATGTACCTCGGAAGTTGGATCACTATTGTTGCTATCAAGTATGTTGATACATGGGGAAAACTCTGCCTCAGATTCCGAGGGGGGTTGTCTAACCCATAGCTGGCAAACACTTTCTTCAAGGGTGGTAAGAGTCTCAACAGCACGGGCCCCAGTATTGACAGCTTGAGTGATCTGTTGTGCAGTAGTATCTAGGCGTTGACCTTGGGTGGTCACTATTGTGGAGAGTTCAGCCAGACATGAAGTAAGGGATGGCCCCACTGAGAGGCAAGGGGTGAATCTATCATTTACAGATTCAATTACTTCATTCATTTCTTGTATGTCTCTATCCAGCTCAGTGTGGTCCCGCTTTAATTGATCCACCTTGTTAGCTAGGGCAATTAATTCCCTAGAACATTGGATTCAAGGTGCTCCAGATAAACCAGGGCAGCAGTCATCTTCATTGACAACCCCAACTGGACTAGCAGCAGTTGCAATCATCTTATGTAGGGCAGCAAGTTCTTGCTGTAGCTCTGCAACTTGGGTAGTCAGTTCAAGAACCCGGGGGTCAGGTTGAGGCACCTCAGCAGAACATCCCTGACTGCAAGTAGTCAAATGTAGCTCTCAAATGGCGTCCCATATTATCTGTTCCCTATCCACCAAGTCATCAGAAGGGGGGAGAGGGCAGAACATCTGGCTTGGGCGTAGATAGCTCATTTACTTGACTCTGGAGTTTGGCAATGGTAGCAGCGGTGGCTGCTCTCTCTTGTTCAAATGTGGTACTGAGTTCATTAAGGCCTCTAGCAGCAAAGTCTGCTACCTGCTCTAGCTGCTCAAAGGAATATGTACTGAAGGCATTGAGCTGTTACACAAGTTGCTTGAAGTCAGTGAGATAAGCGTTTAAGGTGGAATCCACCTGATTTTGCCAGGGTTGTTCTAGCTGGTGAAACTTGTGTAGACGTTCTCTCACGTATTTGGGGATAGAATGGCGCCTTTGTTCAATAGAATTAACCAAACAGGCCTGGGAGGTGACAGAGTTGCGTTGATTGCCAGATAACAATGAAAACAGGGAATGAATCCACTGTTGATAGGCAGCAAACTAGTCCCAGTGATGAGTAACCACAGCTTGCAGAGACAAGGTTTCTTGGACGTGGAGCCCCAACACCATTTGATGGTGGGCCAAGGCAGGCTTCACAAAGGATGATAGTAAGTGTTCAGCGGAGCCAGCTGCTGAGAGGAGATGTTGTGGAAATTGAGGAGCCACAATTAATTTGTAGTATTCAGCCTGACTGAACTGCAACTGAAGGCAAGGAATGGCTCCTTCACAGGCTATCACAAGGGCTACTGACATGACATGATCTAAGTCAGGGGTACTCATGGGGTAAGCAACTAGGCAGGGACCATTCCCAAGGTTAAGTATTGTGGGGGTAATAGGTTGGTTGGCAATATCCTCTTCAATAGGAGGACTGGTAATTTCAGGTGAAGTTGACTCTTGTATAGGTGGAGGCAAAAACCTGAAAGTGTGGATGCAAAGGGGATAACCAAGGGGCTTACAGCCCCTGTAGTGAGCACCATTTTTGTTGTGTTCTGAGGCGCAGCACAGACACACAACAAGAAATCCTAACCTTAGGATTGGATTCACACTAAGTCTTGGTTAGATGACAGGAAAGGCAAAAGTGTTTACCTTGCGGCCCTGGAAGAATATTCTCTACTAGTTGTGGCTAGGGAGAGGCGCAGAAGTACAGAAGACACAAAGACAAAAATGTGAATAGAACTTAATTTTATTGGTGAATAGGAAAATGTAATATATAGGGGTTGACAATACCACAAAACACTACCAGGACGGTAGGATCACTTGCCACAAGCATGAGTGGGGCAAGTGAGTTGCGTAGAGTCAAGAACCTGAACAATTGTATTTCCCAATCCAGCCATTGACTCATTTTGAGAGGCAAAAGCAAAAGCAAGAGATTTGTCCTTGAAATGGCTCACCAAAGGCAAAGTTGAAACATGGTGAATAGCGGTATTCATGACAACTTGGCTCCTGGTTGACTTAAAGTTTATCATTAAGGTTTTGAATTTGGATCAGTAACAACTTTATCTAAATACAATCAACCTATAATTTTCTAATTCAAATTTAGCTGATTACCAAATTATTGTTAATATTTTCACAAGGGGCTGTGTAAAGTGGCAAAAATTATGTGGCAATTAGGGGACAATGCCAATACAAAGCAAACAACACATATTGAGTTGAATGAAAACATATACACAATGGGTAAAAAATTGGATATTGGAGTAATATGAAAACAAACAGGGATATACAAAGAGGCAATATTATCAGAATAATACAGATTTTATTGGGGTGAAAGCTATAAAAACACAAGGAAATGTTAGTGAAAAATTAATGAGAGAATTGGAGAAGCTTTTGAAGGACCTTGACTCCTCAATTTCAGAAATCAAAGAAATTGACTGCAAGGTCAAAGCAAGAGTTAAGTCTGCTGTTCTTGAAGGAGTCAAAATAGACAAGGTGTCTGCAAAGGCCCTTATGACCAAAATACCAGACACCCCTGAGAAGACAATTGAGCACTTACTAAACATTCAGAAGACAGTGGTTGAGAGCCTCCAGTTTAAGCTGTACAATCTTTCTGCACCATCTGTCTGGGTTGACAGCCCTGAAATGTATGCCCACCTCAAACCAGCCAGCCAAGCAAGCCCAAACCAAGGAAAAAGAATTGCCAGCGCAATTGCTTGCGCCAATGTTGCAACTGAACCAATGAAGATTCAGTATTTGAATTGGGGCAGACAACAGTCCAATAGAAAGGACAGGAATAATAAGAAAAAGGTATTGTTTATTGTAGAATATTGTGATTAATATACTATATGGGGAAAGCCATAAGGTCACAAGGGGGTGGCATAGTGGTGCTGTTCCATGTAAGCTTTAAAGCTGAGGAATAACTTGTGCAGGGATCAGCAGGTCAAATTGGTAACACTCCTAATTTGGAGGAAGTGCCCGCAATTTGATATTGCCATCAGACTAGCTCATGTTGTTAGATACGTCAAGGGGCAACTTGTTGAGAGCCTACCTGTGTATTGTAAGATATATTGACAGGCAAGTCTGGAAACTTGATTGCAACACCTCCTTCCCACCTGCTTGTTGTCAGACACCAGGATCAGAGTCTGCAGAAGGTCTGGGAAGGTCCGCACAAACAATCTTTGTGTGGGGATGGTACAGCAGGGGCACAAGCAATTGTGGTGGAGTTTCTTGGTGTTTCCTTGGGCGTCTTCAAGCTGATAGGTGTGATGTTAATAGACTGCAGCTATCTTGAAGGGCCCTAGGTGGTTGGGCTATAACTTGGCCAAATTGAGGATGAGGGTGTAGACAGGGTCACCTATAGCGTATCTGGCTTCAAGGTGCTTTGTCCCTCCTTCAATTTGTTTGTGTTTGATTTCTTGGGCTTTGGCACACCATTGGTTTAGAGATGGGGTCATCAACAGGGGGGCTTCTGGGAAACTGTAGACTGTAACTTCCCCTGTTCAACCCCTGTCAGACTGCCAGGCGTTCCAATGGCCAAAGCGCTGGGACTAAACCCAGTGCCCCTGTTGATTCTTGCTTGTAAGATAAGTAGAGCAGTGGGCAAGTTTTCAGTCCACGCGGTATTGGGGTGCTCCTGTGAGAGCTTGGCAACCAATTGAACCAGTGAGCCATTTAATTTCTCTATGAATACATTGGATTGCAGATGATTGGGGGTGGTAACTAACTGTTGGAGGGCATTCTTGGCACATTACACCTTCATGCCTGCCCAACAAGTTTGGGGCCTCCATCTGTGATGAGACGTTTGGGCCGCCCACAGTGGGCCACAATTTTCTTGCCAATGAAGCAGGTGATGGTGGTGGTGTGATTGGTTGTTGCCCAGGCCACTGGCTAACAAGTGAAGTAGTCAATGATAGTTATGATGTATTTCTTCTCCATTCTGTCTTCAGGGAGGGGCCCAACAACATCAAGGGCCCATTGTTTGAAGGGTTCCATAGCCTTGATGGGCAGGACAGACTTGGGGGGGGGGTGCAGGTTTGGATGTATTCTTTTTGCACAGCACACATGTTTTGAAGAGATCTAAGATATCTTGGCGCATACATAGCCACCAAGCCTTCTGTTTCATGATCTCAAAGAGGTTGTGTCCTCTGATGTGACAAAAGTGTGATGATAATGCAATATTGTGTTGCCTGGTTGTGTGGTGGGAATGTAAGGCTTTTTCTCACCTGTCTCTGCCCAGCAGCAGATGTTGCCAGCATTGGTGGTGAACTGACTTTCATTTTCCTTCAGTTTGGAGATGGTTAATGAGTTAAGGCCTTCATAACAAGTTGCTTCAGGACAGAGGTACAGCATTGGCCAATCTGGATCCAAGCCATCTTCCCCGGTTATAGACGCTACATAGAGGTGTGAGAGGGCGTCAGCTGTGACAAGTTCCTTCCCAGGCTTTTACTCAATGCACAGCTGATAGGGGGATAGTCACTCAACCCAGCCTGCTTGGTGGCATGTCAAGTGGGACTTCATGTTGAAGTGTTGGAGTGATTTGTGATCTGTCAGGACGCAGGGGGGAAAGGTAGCCCCTTCCAGGTAACAGCGCCATTTTGCAACGCAGTGCACAATTACTGCCAACTCTTTATAATGTATAGGGTAACATTGTTCTGATTCAGTAAGTTTCCTGGACTCATATGCCACAGGGAGGAAGACGCCTTTGTTGGGTTCTACTTGTAGTACACCCCCTATGGCTCTGTCAGAGGCGTTGGTCTTGAGCTTGTACTGGCGGTTCCAATTAGGGAATTGCAATATGGGTGCAGTTGTAAGACTTTGTTTCAACGTCTCAAAAGCTTGATCTCTGACAGGAGTCTAATGGAAGCACTGTTTAGTGTTTAGGAGCTTGGTGAGAGGTACAATTAGTTTCCTGCAATTGGGAATAAACTTGTACACATAGGCAACCATGCTCAATAAGGTAATCACCTGACCCATATTGGTGGGAGGTGGCATGCTGGTGATTGCCTTGATTTTGGCAGGGTCAGGCTTTATCCCTTGGGAAGAGATGGTGTGCCCAAGGAACAGCAGCACCAACTTGAGGAACTTGCATTTGGAGGGTTTAGCTTTTAGCTGATTTTTCCAAAGGGTGTCAAGGACAGCACAGAGGTGTTAGAGGTGCATGGTTTGATCTTGACTGAAGACAATAATGTTGTCAAGGTACACAACCACATATTTCAAAATCAATTTCTCAAATGATTTGTTCATCAACATGGTAAAGATGGAAGGAGCATTGGTCATTCTGAAGTTCATGACCCAACACTCAAACAACCCATAGCTTGTGCAGAAGGCAGTTTTTGCTTCATCCCCTGGTGCAATGTGAACCTGGTTGTACCCTGCGGTGAGATCAATATTGCTAAAGATGTAAATTCACTGTCATCTCTGGCATTGGATCGTAAAATCTTCCCCTGCTGCACCAAGAAAGGTCCAAAAACCCCAGCCAAACCTATTAATTCTTTAGAGGATTTGGCACATACAGTTGACGAGAGGTTTGTGTTGGCCTACCCTGCAGATTTGTTGCCTTTGGCTGCCCCCCTCCTGGGAAGAAATGTTGGTCAATTTGGAATTCCTGTTGGCTTGGTGCTGTCCACATTTAAAAACTATTAGAACCAACCAATCAAATGGGGTCACATTGACAACCAACAACTCAAGTGAACCTCAAACACATGGGACCCCTTCTAGCCTATCAAATGGGCCTGCAGAAATTGGGTTAAAACATTCCAGTCCCCCTGGTTATGTCCCACAAAAATTCTCCCCTGGTCAATTAGATTCAGCCCTGAAAATCATGTGATCAAACCCCTCCTTTTAACACAGAAAGGTGACCTCCAGTCCCCTTCTTGTCTATTTTCTAATTAGATTAAAGTTGGTTTCAGTTAAAACTTTTGAAGTTTGCAGTAGTGGAGTCACCAGTTTGGAGTCTACCTAGTTTTAAATTTTGAAGTGTTAATAGTGGTTATTAAGCTTACCTTGAGGCAGCCTGGTTCAAACCTGTCCCCTTCTCTGGCTTGTTCCAAAGAAGCTTGAGTGTATAGTTCTCTTTGGTTTTTAAGTCTGTTTACAAAACACAACTTGAACTCAAATTTTCATTTAAAATTCAATATAATCTCTATTATAACTTTGAGTTTTCCTTTGAATTTCTTGTTTCAAACCCGCTTTCTATTTATGCTTTTGTCCCTGGTATCTGCAACCACCCCCAAGGCTTCCAGACCCGTTCTGCTGTTGCCTTCCACCACCAGCTTGTGGTTACCCCTACTGGGGCCAATTTTGCCAAATTTTATTCCAAAAACTATTTCACTCTTCTTGAAATTCCAAGGAGAACACAACCATGATACTCCCAGTTGTCAAATTTGTTGTATTTTCTTAAAGCCCCTTTTTCCTTCTCCTGTGGTCAACTACTCCAGACCTGTGGTCAAGAATCTCCTTTTTGGCACAACTCATGAGTGAAGATCCTCCTATCCTCTTGAGTCTTCCAAGAAACCTCTTCCATTCTGGAGAGGCTGTGGTGAAGAGCTTGAATTGTGATGATCTGGATTTGGGTGGCACTGTCTATACCTCTCTTGCTCCTGTGGGTGAAGAGGTGTCAATGCCCTCCTTCCCTGACTTGGAGAAGAGCAGCTCTGAGCCCCTACACGCCCCCGTGATGCCTCCTCCTGCCCCTACCTATACGTCCTGGTTGCTCACAGGCATGGCGCTGAGCGCATATTTGCCTCAGATATCATCTGTGTCCTCCCTGTGGTACCCCTTCAAGCAGCTGTCCCAGTTCTCCACTGGGCGGCATCCTGGTGGTTTGTTTTGCCCAGATGGAAGCTGAACTTAGTTAGTTTAGCCCCCTCTCTCACAAAAGTCCTTCACACCTGCAAGTGTATCAAACAGGTTGTCAATAAATGGCAGGGGGTACTTATTCTTAACTGTTGCCTCATTTAAGGCGCAGTAATCTGTGACCAGGCAAAGGGGCCCATCCTTCTTGGCTACAAAGAAGACAGTTGCCCCATATGAAGAGAGCAAGGGGCAAATGAAGCCTTTGTCAAGCGCGTCCACAAGGTGCTGACAGAGAGTCTCATCTTCTTTTGGTGTAAGAAAATATAAGGGAAGTGCCTTAGGTAATGACCCTTTAAGTTGTACAGCATGCTGGATCTCTTGGGGATGAGGTAGTTGGTCCAATGTTTCACTGAAGACATCTTTATACTCTTTAGAGTGTGGCAAGCACTGGTGAAGGTGGAGTAGTCACAGGGAGGGCTGCAGGTGGTTCTGCGTAGATAATCTTGACTGAGCATTGACTGAAATCTAGTTCCCCCCTTGAACTCATAGTAGCCCGTTTCTGTTATTATGACAAACACAGTATTGTGAAGCAGCTTTTCATTTTGACAGGATATATCTGGAAACTTACCCCATTTCTATTGAGGGTAATTACAGATGTATTCCAGTCAATGTAGGGACAGTTTTGATAAAGCCAGTCAAGGCCTGCAATTACATTGTGGCTGAGCCCTGCCATGATTGGCCCAGAGAGCTTAACCTGGACGTTCCCCATTCTCACAGAAAAGGGTACCATTTTATGGGTAATTGCCACTCTACGGGAGTCAGCTACTTTTACTGCCTTGAACTGCTTGGCACACAATTTAATTGTTGAAAATAAGCACAATTCTTGGTCAACCATAGTATGGTTGGCCCCAGTATCCATCAATAGTGTGTGGGTATTCCCACAAAAACAGAAGGGATAAGCCAAGCGGGTTACTTTATTGAGAGAGTGGCTTGCTTGAAGTACGGGGTTGTCACTATGAATGTGGAAGACAATAAGGGTTTCAAATTTGTGTACATTGTAGTTGCAGGGGTTCTTTCTGAGGAGGGATTAAGAGTGGGGGTCAAGTGGGGTTGTAGAACTTCTTGTAGCTACAACCCCCAGGCTTTTACCTGGTCCTCAATTTGCGCTAACTGGAGTTCCCCCTTGCAGGGGGGGGGGTTTAATACCATTTTCCTGATGGCAGGGCTGGTGGCAGCCTAATTGGTTGTGAGCACTGCCAGGTGTTGCACAAGGTTGAGGTGGAGCATCATTTGTGCAGCAGAAACCCATCAAAGACTGATTGTTGGCCTCAACAATGGCCTTGTAACAGTCATCAATGAAGGTGCAGCAACCCATGGGGACCCACTTACAGATATGAGGCTTGAGCCTATTGACTATCAGGGTCAGAAGCATAGTGTTTCTGTCAGTCACAGCTTTGGGGGCGGCAAGATATTTGGGGACAGAGTCAGTCTGTTTAATTTCTAGAAGGGGAGTTCTCACCACAATAGGCAAGAAGGTCTTGCTGTAGCAGTACTTCACAGCGTCCCTGAATGCCACCCAGGTGACCTCAATTTCTTGGCTGGCCCAGTTGGTAAACCACACAGCAGCAGGCCCTGTGAGGCGCTCAGACGCAGTGGTAACCCACATGGGCTCAGATACTTGACAGATACAGAGACGGGTTTTGGTGGAGTGAAGCCAACTGACAATGTTGGATCCTTCAACCCCACCCACAAAGGATTCTAGCTGGAGGTTGAGCATGCGCTGTGAAAGGTCCAACTGGGGCAGGATGACGCTGGCGTCACACTGTCCAAGGTAGAGTCAATTATATACACTTGTAAGAACTAACTGGTCTTGATAAATAACATACCCATTGGGGATGTCCCCTTCAGGGATTGGCAGGAAGGTCTCTTGCTGGGGAGTAGCCATACTGCCTGTACTTCATCCTTTCTTAGGGGGAATTTTTTTCTTTAGGTAGGTTGTCAACCTACCGCTGCTACCACTGTTGCAACTGAGCTAATTAGAGCTCAGTATTTGATTGAGGAAGAGAACAGTCCAATATAAAGGACAGGAAATGATAAGAATAAGGTATTATTTATTGTGGAATATTGTGATTGATATACAATATGGGGAAAGCCACACAGCCACAAGGGGGTGGCATGGTGGCTTGTTCCATGTAAGGATTTGAGCCAAGGAATAGCTTGTGTGGGGATCAGCAGGTCAAATTGGCAATGCTCCTTTTAGGAGGAAGTGCCTGCAATTTGATATTGCCATCAGACTGGCTCATATTGTCATGAATTCTTCTTTAAACATTCTTGACAACAATTTAATTTTATTTAAAGAGGCAGAATTATTTGTCCCTTAATTTATTTTTGAATCATCTAAAGGGAATGGGTTAGTAAGTAGTATCTGTTCTTTATTACCTTCTGTTTTCAGCCCAGAAATGGCTTCTAAGCCATTGTTGTCAGCAACAAAATTTGAACCTGGGTTGTCTTTTGATTCAGTGGAGACAGATATATTTTAAGCTAATGTTAGATTGACTTCAAACCAATCATTACCTCCCAACCAGCTCTCTGGCCAATCAGTGCTTTACAACGTCAATTCAAATTGTCTAGGATTTACGCCCGGTGATGTTGGCAATCATGGGGAAGCAGGCAGCCTTCTGTGTCTGGTTTTAGGTCTTTTGGTTGCCGTTCCTTCTGGTGTGAGTGCCAAGTCCACCTCCTGGCTCCCACCTTCTGTGGGGTTGAGTACCTACCATCCCAGCCATGCCAGAAAATGAATGGATAAGTTAAGGAAATTATGGTACTTTGTTAAGAAAGATTTTAAAAACCATAAGGAAATAATTACCTTCCCCAGTTTTAAAGATTTGAACTGCCAAATACCCACATTTTATCTTCAACTTTTCCAAACTCCTTTTCCTATATTATTTCTGCTACCAAGCTATAAAAATCTGGTAAGAACCATTTTAGTATTTGTTCAATCAATAAAGTCTACATTCACCCAAGTGATTGCTTTGTTTATCTTTTATTTGACTTAAATCTCTAAATTTTGAAGCCATAAAATTACCCAAGACTCATCTTATGGAGTTGCTTGGGTATAAATGGTTACTCTGGACAGTCTTGATTACAACGGTGTTTACCAGCGTTTCCATAGGTTCACACACTGATTTGGTTACAACATCAGAGTCTCAATTCCTCGACAGCTCCTGGCACGGTGTGATTCTGGGCGTCTGGTATACCACAACTCCTCTCTCAAACAACCCACCTGTCTGGGAAAAATCAAGGTTTATGGTTCCACCACCCAGGTTTCCAAGCCTCAAGTTTTTCATCTGTTGGCTTTGGCCCTTTTGTTGTGTTATCTAGGCGCATACTTCTTCTTGGGGCGTTTTAATCCCCTGCTAGGCAGGTACCAACTCCTTGGAGAGTTATTCCATCTAGGAATGGTCTCCTTGCCTGTGGGATCCCTGGTAATGGGATTGAATCCCTCTGCAATCATTCACCACCTAGGGCGTTTACTCCCTAGTGAGTGGATGCCTGACACATATTGTTAGATACATCAAGGGGCAACTTGTTGAGCACCCCCTGTGTATTGTAAGATACATTGGCAGATAAGTCTGGAAACTTGGTTACAGCACCAAGAATGGCTAAGACTGACAAAGCTTCCAGCAAAGAGGATACACACAAAGGTAACATAAAAAAATCTAATTAATAAAAATTTGTAAATACTTACCTTTTTTTAAAAAACCATAAACAGTGAAATCTGCCGTGTTTTGGTCCTGTTTGTCCCTGCCACATTCTATGCCAACTACGCCAATCATGTGGCTAGGCAGCTGTTTCTTCCCCCCCACTGTCAGGAGCTGGAGGACCACATCTACGGGTGCTTCCCAATGTCCAGGGAGGCATTAGCTGAGCTTACACATGCTGAGGGGGCATCTTAGTGGGCAGTTACTGCCTACAAGGATGCCCAACTGGTCCGCCTGGACCTGGGATCCCTAAGTGGAGTTTACTGTGTAAACTCCATTGAGCTTGTTTGAGACGTCCTGGCAACACTCTCATTCAAGAATATACCAGAGATAGGCCAGGCCCATGCCAATGCAGCCTTCTGCTACCCCCTGGAGCATACCCTGTCTTACCTGTTGGAGAACTTCAGGCGCAAGGTGTTTAAATTGGCTGTTGCAGACACAACAGCCATAAAGAAGACAAAAATCCTCCTTGCCAACTTCAGGTTGGCCTGGAGCGCTGATGAGATGGGGCTTCCTGCAGCCATGGAACTGACCTTTGCTAAAACCAAACACAAAAAGAAAATAAACACAGTATACAATAAGCTGTGCAAGTTCACTGAAGTCTTTTCTGGGCAAAGGCTTTGCCTTGTTGTTTACCTCAGGTATCTCTTCTACTTTGGAATGGGCGCAAGCGTGGAGGACCTAGATGGGGTCCTTCTCAGGATTGATAAGGCCTGGCTCTCCCTGGATAACAAGGAGGTCCCCCCTGGGTACAACTCAGTTGACCATGTGATCCAGGACTCCCTGGTCCTGGCTGGAATTTACAGTTCTGCAGCCCTGCCAGAGAAGCTGCTGCTTCACTCCCACCTCACCTTACTATCTTTTACTAGCCGCCAAAAATATTTTAGCTAGGGTGTATCCACTGTATACGGTGTGGCAGTGGAGGTTGTGCGCCACCTCCATTGCTGGGTGGGTACATACTGAAGGACTCACTATAGGCGCACCTAACAAAAAATATCATTCCAATAATTTTCATTATAATTTATATTATTTTTATTATAATTAATTTTTATAATTTTTATTTTAGAAAACAAGTTTTGCAAAATATATTGCCAAAACAATTTTCACAAAAACATAATAATATGTGTTAATAAAATTTTACTTCTAACTTATACACTTTACATTTACTTTTTTATTCTATCTTTATATTTATTTGATAAGAGTGATATAAATATGTTCACATAATCAAGTATCAAGTGTCTGGGATAGTCTCAGATGCCATAATAAAAAATCAATATAAAATAAATAAATTACATACCTTCATTGATGGTCCCACTGAATGTGATTGTGGGCTTAGAAGCTTCTAGATATAAAATGATAAATAATAAATCTTAAATAATAAATTATATAATTTAAAAAAGTTGGACACACTAAGCCTTTAATTGATTGGCTGTTTGGCTAGGCATGCAGGGATGAACAAATCAGTGTGGCCATAGAATTTGGCCACGGTCTCAGCTGGGAAGGTATGGATCCTGGCCTGCAGCAAATCAAACAGGTCCTCAGTTCCAGTCAGGATCCCACACTTTACGACTTGCTTGAGCCACCCAAAAACTCCTTTGATGGGATTTAAGAAGGGTGAATAAGCAGGGATGAAGAGAAGGCGCAAATTTGCCGTGGCCAATTGCTGGGAGCCCACTGCAATGATGGTGTCAATTATTAGGAATTCTTCAAGAATATTGGCCACCTTGTGGAGACCAACATTATCCAGCATAATAACATTGGTAAAACCCAGGCTTGTATGCCTCAGGTGCTCTTGGACTAATCAGAGGAATGACAAGAAGGTAAGGCCATTGTGAGAACCAAAATCATTTGATACAGCTTGACCCCCTTTGGACCAAGGAGAGCCACCATTGAGTATGCTGTGGCGCGGACTTCAACACACCAAGCTATCCTGTCATTGGAGCCTTTTGAGACATACCCATATGCATTCTGAATAGACAATGCCAATGCTGATTTGTTGATGTAATAGAATTTGACTGTCCCCTTGGCTTTGAGGGCAGTGTACGCCTCTGCATATTTTTTCCAGAAATCAATGTTAGTTGGGCTATTCAAATTATAGGGAGATACCCCAAGATTTTTCCAGGAAACACACATTCCCTTCACCAGATGGGAGTAAATGGAAATGAAAGCCTCAACCTCAAAAGTAGATTTAGCCATTACCTGTATATTTTCCAGTTCAAGATGGCAATAACAGATTATCCACTGGCGGATTGCTCATTTGTGCTCCTTGGTGAGCATGATGGAAACCCGCTAGGATTTCTCTGCGGCAAGGACTTGGCCAGTATTGATGAATCTGTTGAAGGTCTTGGAGGTGTACTTGAGATTCACCCCAACAAGAGCCACGGCCGCCTTGTAATCACCAGATTCCCACATTAGTTTGAGTAGGATGATGCATTTTATATATGGGATGTGCTTCTGAGTGGGCTTAGTGGGAGTAGTTGAATTGGGATCCTGCTCAGGGACTGGTTTGCAAGGCTTGGGTATCTTGTTGTAGAAGGCTGCGACCTTTTTAAGCGTTAGCTGTCCCTTATCAGTTCTGTAGAGCTCAGGAACCTTGTACTCTTCCTGATTGCCATCACTGACATAGGGCTTGTAGCTAGTATCAAGTACAGGCTTTAACCTCTCCAGCATGGCTGACGGGACCAACTCTTGCTGGTACACAACGTCAAACACATACAAAGTAAGTTCTACCTCCTTGTTTCTAGCTTTCTTGGTGAAGGTAACCTTGGTGGGCTTCTGGGTCAGCTTGGGGACCTAAGGATTTATGCTCTGCACCCTAGCAACTTGTGCTCCTTGAACTGGATGTGTCAGTACAGCGTCACTATGGAACTCTCCTCTCCTGTCTCCTCTTTGAGTAGGCACTTGGGTTGCACTAACTCTGTTCTTTGACCCACCAGGGCAACCACAACTGCGGCACACAACAGGTGCATTGTCACTCTGGTGTTGTGTACCTTCCATTTTAAAATTTAATAAAATACTAAATAAATTTTAATTGAGTTACTCCCTAATTTTAATTTTTGCTTTTATCTGAATATGGATATTTAATTAATATTTCCCCCAAATATCCCAATTATAGATTTTTTGTTTCTTAATTAGTTGTTTTTGGTTTTACAACACCCATTTTAGAATACTCAAAAAAATCAACCCATTTTCCCAGATTTTACTGCCAATTCACTCACCCAACACAATATTTTTAAAATTTGTGTTTCAGATTGCGTGCCCTATGTAAGGTCTTGTTCATAGTAGTGCAAGGTTATAAAATAAAGTGTGTAAATCATTAGGATTAAGATTCAGAAGTTATAAAAAGGTAGGAACTCTCTGTAAGATAATTTTACAGAATCCTGCTAAAAATTTATACTGGTTTACAAAAGGAGTGATAGAATTTAAGAAGCCTAAGCAAAGAAGATAAAAAAGATATTTAATAGTGAACAATTTGTAACTAAGGGAATGCCAATATTTGGATACTCTCCATCAGCAAACAGGTACATATAACTATTAAAAGATTCCTTGAGGGAAATAATGGATACAAAAATCCTAAGGCTTATTGTTCTACAACTTTCATTTGTTCAAGAAAAGAAAAAAGACTAAACTTTAAAATGAATTAATAAAAATATACAAAATTCTAAAAATTAAGATCTCAAGTTAAAATTTGATAAAGAACTTGAAAGGTAGAAATCACTTAGAATTTTGGCTTAAAAGCCTACTCTTCACAAGCTCTTTATTTATAGGAAAAACCTTGTTAGTTGAAGAAAATGATAGACAAAAAGAAAGCAGCCAAGGACAGGAGCAACTGGAGAAAGTTGGGTAAGGAACCTGGAGGAAAAAAGGAACAGAAAATCAGTAAATGCAGATCTCAACATGAAGAACTGGGGAATGAGGCAAAAATGTAACCAGGAGTTTCAAAAGGTAGGTGAAAATTAATATTCTCTAACTTTAAAGTAGAAAAAATATAAGCTAATAGAATGGCTTGAAAAAATAGAAAGACAACAACAACAACAACAATTCAAACACAAATTGTTGTGAAAAGGTAATAAAGTTTAAAATACTTAATTATTAACTACTACTTTAAAATTTCAATATTAAAATAAAGAAAGATTTCAGCAGTGCAAAAACAATCAAACAAAAAACTAAAAAGCCTGCCCTTTGGGGCAGGGCATGTCATTACCCTCTCCAGATCCAAGCTCAGGATGTGCTTGGATATAATAATTGAGGGCCTTAGGACAGTTTTCAAGGTTGGACAATGGCTCCCAAGAACTCTCCTCAACAGAATATTCCTTCCAAAGAACCAGGTATTAGAGTTTACCAGAGTGAGAAAAATGTGTTGAGGATCTGGATGTACAAGTATTCTGGCTACTGCCAACTTACTCAACATCCAGTC